>MJHO01000066.1:22854-622854 GCA_002076135.1 Xerophyta viscosa
TCTTGAGGTTGAGAAAATATGTAGGAAATTCCTTTGGGCAGGTTCAAAAACAAGCTTTGTTGCTCCTGTTGCTTGGACTGAGGTATGCAAGCCCAAAAGTGTTGGTGGTTTAGGTATCATAAACTTAAGTTTTTGGAACAAAGCTGCTATAGCTAAGCACATTTGGGCTATAACCACTAAACAAGATAGCCTATGGGTAAAATGGGTCCATACTATCCACCTTAAAGGTCAAAATTTTTGGCAAGTTAATCCCAAAGCTACTGATGAATGGTGTTGGAGAAAAATTCTAAAAATTAGGACTTTATTCAAATCTTTTTTCAAAGTTCAGGTTGGTAATGGTTTGAATACTAGTTTCTGGTTTGATAATTGGTTATGCATTGGCCCCTTATCAAATTTCTTTGCAACAAGTGACATTGATGCTTTGGGTATTAGTAGAAATGTCTTGGTTGGTAATATGTTTAGAAGAGATGGATGGAGACTTCCTGGTCACTTATACAGCAGAAATCCAGGCCTGAAATCTGCCCTATCTACTGTTACTCTTACTGAAAGTGAAGATACAATTAGATGGGGACCATGTAAGAGTTTCTCTATTTCTAGTGCTTACAATTCCCTACTAGCTATACAGCAACAGAATGTGAAATGGGCCAAAGTGATCTGGGATTCCAGATGCATTCCTAAGCATAGTTTTCTTTCATGGCTTATTTTTAAAGACAGACTTGCTACAAGAGATCTTCTAGTCAGAAGAGGATTATCTGTACCTCTGGAATGTAGTTTCTGCCATAACCTGGAAAATACTGATCATCTTTTTTTTATGTGCAGTTATTCTTCTAAAATCTGGAAGGAAATTAGCAGCTGGATTGGTTTTAAATCTCCTTATCAAAACTGGAAACTTCTTTCCTTATAGATTATTAAGAAGCTAAAAGGATCTACAAGTATAGCTAGAATGAGAAGAGTGGCTTTAACAGCCACTCTTTATCATACTTGGAGAGCTAGAAATCTGAAAACTTTTCAAAATAAAGATGTCTCTGTTGAGAATGTTATTCTGCAAATTAAATCTGAAGTCTTACTAAGACTTATGAAATTTACTGATTTTGTGCAGAAATATTGGTTTGCAAAACTGGAAAGAAATTCTAAAGTGTTGTTATGCTGTTGAAGAAGCAATGCTGGTGAAGGGTAAGGGCTACTTTTACTTTCCCTACTCTTTACCCGTACTTCTTACTGGTAGTGGAAATGATGAAACAAAAGTTATGACTATTGTCCTCTAATTTTGTGCTAAACTACTGTATGGAATCATCTTGTTTAGAATGGCAATATGAGCTGAATTCTGGTGCTTGTTTTGTAAAGGTCGATAAGCCCTATGAGTCTACTAATTTTCACTGTTTTTCAAGTTTCATTTTATTTTAGAAGTTTTGACTGTCAATTACCTGATCAAATGGTTGGAAAAAAAAATAAAAGAAAAAGACCCGAGTATTAGTTTTCCTATAAAACTCGTGGAAAACACTATCAAAAATGGATTTTGCGTCCATGGTGGGTCATTAGATATGTGGTATGGGGCTGTTTCATTTTGATCCAGTAATGCTTATTGGTTGCCTCTGATAAAAGAAAAGGACAGTAAAAGGAAAAAATAGAAAACAATAAAACCCGAGTATTGGGAAGCCTATAAAATCTGGATAGTGTTCCCCCAAGAAAGGGTTTTTGGAATCATGGGGTGTGGGGGCCTTGGAAGGTTATAGTATTTGCTGTCTTGCTTTTAAAATTATCATTGATACTTGATTACTTTGAATCTTTAGTATTCTCTGGAACTGGTTTTCCTCACAATTCAAGTTATCAAAATTAAGTCTCTTTTTGCCTCTGAACAAAGTTTCTTCTCTGATGATAGTATTTTTTTGGCAAAAAATATGCTGCGACATTGGGTTTTTCTATTAACAGTACTGATTTTTGAAACATGATATTTTATATATTGCTGGAGTACCTCTGTTAGAGATTATTGCTGATCCATCTAAAACATGTCTACGAGTATTGATTATAAGATTTTTCCAAAAAATAAAGCACAATGGAGTACTGCTAGATTTTTCGTTGTGCCAGGTTAGGTGAAGTTTTTGGGTTGCTTGCTAAAGGCTTGGGAATACTGTTTTTTCGCTCTAATTAGTTTTCATGCGCTGAGACTGTTGAAATGATTACTCGCACGAAGCAATAGATGGATGCCTTGATTAGAGAAGGACGACGTCATAACATCATGAAGCATAGGAAAATTTGGGTTTTTTCTATATCTTTTATACTTGTAACTTTTTTTACTTATTCAAACTCTTTTGTAATAGTTAGTATGTTCAATACAAACACTTACTTACCAAAAAAAAATATTTTCAATGATGACTGAAATATTCATATCATGCATATCTTTCGAGAAGTCAATCATCAAGTGACCATCTAGCAGCTAAAATTTTTTTACTACCGGTAGAGTTCTACTTCTTTATTTTACATCTCTAGAAAATCATTAGTTTACTTCAGTTTGATGTAAAAAACATCAAGAATGGAAGTAAAAAACATCAAGTGGACATAACTAATAAAAAATTAAGGGACGTCCCTCCATTCCAGACAAAAAAAAAGTGTGCGCTCGGACGTAATTCGAAATTCATTTCCATTTGGAATAAAATTTTGAAATTTATATTATTTTTCATTCCTCATTATCCTATTAATAATAAGAGTGCATGCCGATTAACATTTTCATTCTTTAAACTTTCATGTTAAAAATAATTTTTATTATTCTATTTTTGGAAAAAAACATTCAACATGAAAGGTGTATATCTCATCAAAATTTATAACTTTTATATTAAAAATATTTCTAAAAAGTATTTTTAGTTTACTTTTATTATAAACTGCGTGCCCTGCAGATAAACTTATCTGTGGGGCGGGCATGTTATAACTTCTTATTTTTTTGGGTCCGGATCGAATTTTTACACGGTATTGTTGGGCTTGAACCGAAACTCAGCTCTCTATCCACCCGAAAACCCTAAACCCTTTACTTCATAGTTCATTTTCACCGCTCAATCGCACTGAATAAAAGCAATTCGATATCTAATGTGACGTTAGTAAAAATTTAAAATAAGGCTTAGAATCAATTTTATGTTTGCCAAATATTTGATATTGATTTTATTTGGTTTGATGACATGCTTGAATTGAATTTTTGGAATGTTTTGGATCGAATTTGTATTATTATTTTGGATGTTCTGGGCCAATCCAGGCCCAATTTGGGCTGAGCACAGCCGGCCGAGGCAGGCCGAGCTTAACGGACCTGGACGGGCCAGTTGAACCGGCTCGAGCCTAGATCCCCCCCAAGCATCTCTCTCCGACTCTCCCTCTCGTCTCTCTCTCACACGCCTCGCTCTCTCTCGCCCGCGCCCGATCCGCCGCCGCCCGTGTTGCCCATCACCGCCGGCCTCGCCGCGTCAATCATTGCCGGCTGTCACCGACACTGTGGCTGCCGCGATTGTTGGAGCTCGTTCTTCCAACGCCGATCTCTCTCTCTCTCTCTCTCTCTCCACGCGCCGCGGCTGAGCGCTGCTTGCGCCGCCTCCGGTTCCCGTTCATCATTGTCGCCGACCTTATTATCATCACTACCGTCACTCGGCGTCGTCGATTGTGCCACCTCCGACGAGCTCTCCTTCTTCGCTGAGCCCCTTCTCGCCGCCGCCGTCGACCGGGTTCTTCGACAAGAAATTGACGCCGCCACGGGCTTCCTCGCGTGATGGAGACCATGATTATGTGATTTTTGTGCCGATTTGGTGACCCACGTTTCTCGGCCGCTCGTAGCCGCCGCCGGCCGTCGTCTCCGGCTTTCCGACGAACCCGACCGACAATAGTAATCTCCTCGACTGCCTGGACGTGTTGACACTGCTAGATTTGAGCGATTCACCATAGATCGATACAATTTCGGAACCCTCGTTTCTGTAAAAACTAGGGTATATTATGTGAGTGATATTCTCCCTCTCTTATTTTTGTAAATTTGATTTAAAATCACAATACCAGTAGGTTGTATATGCTAGAATTATGATGCATTGAACTAGATAGTGATTGAGTGTATATCGTCTGACTTAATCGGCAAATTAGGCGCATGACGATAGGTGACCATTAGAGATTTGTTTAAGCTGATCGACCCTAGAGTGTAGGGTATAGCCAATCTGCTTAGTATAAATAATGAGATTCAAGACCTAAGTTCTGTTAGTGACATTTAGGTATTTTATTAGTGGGGTTTTTAGTAACTCCATGATACTGATCTTGCATGTTATATAAACGCTCGTTTTTTCTTTAGCTCTAACATAAGCGAGTTAAGTAGTGTATGACACCTAAGGATTAGGTGATAGATGCCTGAACAATATTTATAATTTAGACTCAGCGCAAGATATTGATAGTTAGAGTTGTATGACCTTGTGTTTGGATAGGGGTTGAAGTTATATTATCCATACTATACTATCCTATGCCGATGTTGATATAATGTTGTATATTGGGATGTTTGTTTATGTGGTTTGCATGCCATGGCTTAATGTGAAACATGCTTGGTTGTGACTTGTGAAACCTAGAAAGGATGTTGCTATTTATGCTTTGTAAATCATGATTAAACGTCTCTATGTGATCCATGTTGGTTGTTTCACTTGTTATGGATGTGGTTATCTACTTAGATGAGTATTAGGGCAAAATATCAAGTTAATACTCTCAGTAGCAGTTGGGTTATGTAATAACATGCTTATATTTGGTTTTGCCTAGAGTTGCATGTGAGCTGATGGCTCTTGTTATACATGTTATAGAGGTATTGTTGATGATAATTGCGAGGATGATGTGGATGCGCACATGTTATATAATGCAAGCATGTTTATTGAGATGGATATTCGATTATAGTATACTATGAGCGTATATTGCTTGTTTTGGCGTTCGATACATAATGTCGGTACATTACATGCATAGCATTCTCATGATGCCTAGTAGGTAGCATGTCACATTGAGAGGGTGGATATGCGTGTTTGGCTTGAGATCATGGGAAACTTGAATGCATGCTTGATCTCAGGACTGGGTTAGCTTTAGGCTATAGTGGTTGTGACACGTGGTGGTGCGTGGTGAACGGTAAGGATGGGATTCTTTAGATTTCCCACGGTTAGCGCTACATGTGCACACCACCACCCTGTATGTTGCAGGTTGGCCAGTGAGGGCCGTAAAACATGGGTGCGATATTGTTAAGCCACTTTGGGATGTTTATGTGATGGACCAGTGGGCGTTGGATCCACCTGAGGGCCCTTCGTAATAAGTGATCGACGTTAGCCCCTTATTGGGCACACCGTTATCGCGGACGGGAAGATGTAGGCCGGATAACATGGGACGCCATTCTATAGGGGGAGCCACTGTTAACCCTGTTAGGGACTTGTAGATGTACACTATAGGGGATACCGGATAAGATATTGAGAATGTGAATGGTAGCTTGGCCAGGAGATGTGGGATTTACATTGGCATGCAGGATTCATATATGCATGCAGGTTGCATTTGCATGCATACATACATTCATGAAGGAATATGTGATTACGAGAATGATTGAATAACGATTGATTACGTAGTTAACTAGCATGTTCGTTTTTATGTCTTGGTTTGACAAGTTACGATATATGTGCATATCATGCTTTGTGATTGGTTATGTGCATCATATTTGTTATGTGAAACGGAGTTTAACGTGTTACTTGATAGAACATTTGGTGTTGTTGGACGGATCTATGCCTATATGACAATTTGTCTAATATGCATGTATGTTTAATGATTTTAGCATGATACTACAATACTTATGTTTCGTTATAAGTTTGTCAAAACTAATAATGCGTTGTCATACATGCATGCACTAGTACAGCTTGCGTCATGTAGTGGTGTGGTAGGCTAGTTGCAACCTTAGCACTAGACCTGGGGAGTGCTAAGGATTTATCACTCACTAAGTCATTTGTACTCATTCCTCATATTTCTTTCCCAGGTATTTTCGAAGGGCAAAAACGATTGTATAGAGTGAGCTACGGGGAGTTTATTGTGGTTTTTAATTACATGTAATGTATTTGACCTCATTGTATTTGTTTTTCTTTTTGGGGTATTGTATACTTATTGTAATAGTTTGGTGGTATCTAGGAAGTGCTAACTCATAGCGTTTCTTAAATTTTGTAAATTTATTTTATTTGTTTTATTTTATTTAAAAAAAAAGAGATGTTATTTTCTAATTTTTCCAATCAATTTTGGGGCCGTGACAACTAATTTTGCAGTTGCTATCATATTGATCTATCTTCAAGTCATAGCAAACAATCAACAAGCATGGTGCGCACAAAGCCATCTTCAAAATCAAAAAAACCTAACCGCGGTGGTGTCGATTTCAAGGTATTTGATTTCATACTTTACTGTTTTACAATTCTACTAATTAAATTGCTGAATGATATCGTATCAAATTCTCTCTTTTTTTTGGTTCAGAAATTAAAGCGTAAAATTGGACGGAAGCTTCCTCCGCCTCGCAATGCAACGAACATCCAGATCAAATCTAAAGGTATCTATAAATATACGCTAATTTAGGGGAATATTAAGTTGTATTATTTAAATGTTATATTTCCTGTAGTAAGATTTATTTCTGTATAGTATGCAATTGATGCTAAAACTGCTGTCTGGAGCCTTTGATTTCAGTTGAGTATATAGAGTTCAATTAGTAGATGAGTACTTGTAGTATGATATTTTTCCTTATACTTGCAATTAATAGGCTAAAAATGTTTTGAAGGATTCTGTTAAGTTGAGTATTTATAGTTGAAGAACCTTTTACCGTTGTATACAAAGTTGATTTTCTGGATTACTTCTGTGATATAATATGGCTTTAGGTGTATTTTGATTGGTTTGGTGAGAAATGCTTATTTTGCTTATAAATATGGGCAGCGATCGTGCTTCCCGAGCAGAGTGTTATGACAGAGAGAGCTGGTATGGCTGTTAATAAGAAGGGGCTGACACTGAGAGAACTGCTCCAGCAGACTTCCCATCACAATGCCAAGATACGTAAAGGTACTACTTACTCTTTCTCAGCAGACCGCTTTAGGGTTGATCACCTCTAGGTTGAATTCACTTTACAGTAGCTGACAACCTAGTTATTATTGAAAAGACCATTTTTTTTTTCATGGTAATGGTTGCATGTAATTATTCCGAGTGACAAAAGTACTTGGTACATTCCATCAGGTTTATTTTAACTAGATAATGTATTATACGCGCTGAATCTGGATTGCTTATGGGTGACTAGAGATATCATGAATTGATTTATGCCTAAAAAGGCGCTTATCTCAAAGGTGTTTTCTTTTGTTTATCTTTTGTAATTAATTGGATTCCTAGCAGCTTATCTGTTATTTATTTATTTATTTTGTTAAAGGTGTTTTCTTTGCTTAGTATGTCTATGATATGCTGATTCTTGAGTTAGGCTGCCTACCTCAAGCAGGTGTATCGTGAAAGAAAAGTATGATAATAATTGGTATATAAAACAATATATAGCTTTGTTTGTTTTTTAATTAACAGTTGTATGAAAAAATTGCTATATTGACTCACTCCATTCTTATCACATCATGAAAGGGAAATTGAAAAACTTCATTCTTATTAATTTCGTATCACGAAATTTAATGGCTGATATATGTATTTTTCCTTATGACAAATTGTGTTGATTTTTCCAGCAGTGGTCTTCCATGTTCAGTTGTCTTTAGGAGTCCATCACTAGATGAGACACAGTTTTACGATTAGTAATTAAGTTCACCTCAATGTGTACTTCTTTTTATGGCTGAAGGAAAGATTTCGTGATCTTGTGCGCATTTGACAAAATAATCACCATTTGGTCTGCGTCTACTCTGTGCAATAGGTTTGTTAAAGTAGTTTTTATACATTTTTTTCGTTAACAAAGTTTTGCTTTCTTTATGTGCTGATGCTTTTGGCATTTGATCCTTTCTTTACTTACTATCAGCATGATATGGAGGCTGACTTTATCTTCCATTTCCTAAAATATTGTGCGAAGTTGCATTAAATGGTATCAGGGATCTTATCTTAAAGTTCCCGATGGAGTTGAAGCTTCACAAACTCGCCGTTGTAGAGAAGTTGCGTGAACGGATTTGTGACAATGACAAAGTGGTTCGTGAGACTTTGTATCACCTTTTGAAGACAGTTATTCTTCCAGGCTTAAATGAGGTATTGCGATATAACTATTAGCAAACTTATATCTTTTACTCTTGAATTTTACTAAAATGGGCCGTCATAATTCTTACCTTCCAGTTATTACCGCAATAATGCTGAACTTTCAAAAAAGTCCTTCGCTAACCCGTTGTTAGATTTGTTTTTTGCGCCATTCGAGTTGCTGCTATGACCGTCACTCATCTTACGTGGCTGTTGACACAATAGCCACATCAACGACCATGTAGACAAGTGCATGCTAAGTTAGCAGCCACGTATGATAAGTGATGGCCACTCAGAAGCTTAAACTACACAAACAGTACATCAAATAGCGAGGTTAACAGAGGGTTTTTTTTGAAAGTTCAGAATATCACAATAACATTTGAAAATTCAGGTTTATAACGGCACCATTTTTCGTAGAGTTCCCGGATCAAAGATATAATTTTGCTTATAATTATTGTTGTTCTAGTTTCATCATTTGGTTATAAGAAAAATAATGTTGATATATTTAGACTTCCTCTTTTTTTTTTTTTTCTTTTTCTTTTTCTTTTTTTTTTTCCTTTCAGGATATTAATGCACCAATTGTTTCTCTAGTAATGGCGTATGTTTTCAATGCTATGACACATCTTTCTGTCGATATACGTCTAATGGCTTTTAAGTTCTTTGAGCTTATTGTCCTCAGCTCTCCGTCCTCGTTCTTCACATATGTTGATAAGGTAGGTCTTCAACTATTTCAGCGTTTCGTATATTGTTTGTCTTGAGATATTAGTGACCTCTGCTTTTGTTTGTTTCTTCATAATTGTTGTTTTGTTTTCATGCACAACCTTCTTGATGATATCTTCTCTCATGAAGTTCCGTTGTCATCTATGCTGCTGTAGCAAGCAAATGCCTTTTTTCTTGGAAACCTATCATACATGGTATTAGATCATTATGACCATGCACATCGTGTTTGTGTTCATCTTTTCTGTTTTTGTACCTTAACAGGTGCTTGACAACTATATAGATATATTTAGGAGCAATCAGATCTACCTGCAAGAGAAGAAGAGATTTAAAACTGCACTTAGTGGTCTTAACCATTGCTTGTCTCTGCTTGTCAATGAGAAGGAGGAGGATGCTTCATTTCTTGATGAGGTATATACTAATTATCATAGCAATAAAGGAAAGTTATATGTATTTTTTGAATGCAGTGTTGTACTTTTGTCAGTGTTTTATTTATTGAATCATCTGTAAGTACTAATTTTTACATTGTAGTTTCGTGTTTTCTACTCTTCATTTTTTTTTTTGCCATGTTTTCTACTGATTACTTTAGTATTTAGAATAAGAAATTGTTTATCTCCGTGCTTGATTTTGATGTGTTCATCTGTAAGTTACCAGAATCCGTTCGATCGAAGATGTCTACATGCTTTTGAAGATTATCAAAAGGCTGAATCAGGTTTCATATTATTCTCTGTTCGTTTATAAGTTTGAAATATTTTGACTTTTGTGTTATCTAAATTTGTTTGAAAACTGGATGCGCGGAATTTGCTTTAACATAATCCTGTAAAAGTTTGTCATTAAGATTTTTTAAGGGAAAGTTTTTAAGCATGCTCTCTCAGATTTTAACAAAGCTTTAATTCTGTGATGGTTATTTTATTCAATTGGTTTGAAAAATGTTTAAAACATCACTTTCCTGTTTGTATCCACCACCCTTGCTTTTTTTTTTTTTTGCTTTCAAGATCACAACTCCTAAAAAATATCTGGTGGTTTAGTCGCTGCAGTGAAAGCTTTCAATGTGTTTGGCGATGTTATGTGGTTAACTATTGGCAATAGATTTCATGTTCTTGACTGAAGCAATCCTTATGCATAGTTATAGTTGTTTCATCTAGTATTATATATGCGGATCATGGTAAACGTTTCTCCTTAGCTTTCAGGGAAAACCTAAGCAATCAATTTATTTTAGTTCTTCTTTATGTGTAATGTTGTTTGGAATTATTACTTCTTCTTCTATAATTTTAAAATTTTGATTAGAGTAGACAAAAAGGTTGATTAGATATAGGACTCTTTGTATCTCTAAGAAGTTAGGACATAAAAAAACACAAGATATTGGATGACTTAGATCAAGTATTTGAAAAGTGGCTACCATAGTTCTAAAATTGCCGCGCGGCATGAAATTGTGGTTTTCATACAATGACCGAAACTTATAAACATGATTGTTGACAATATTTTAAACTTTATCCAATTTTTGTCAAATTTCTTGTTTCAATATTTTTATAGTTTGATTAGAGTAGACGAAAAGATATATTAGCTAGTTAAGATTTTATATCTTAAAAGAAGTTAGAATATATGAAAACATACATGATATTGAATCATTTTGATAAATTTGTAATTGATAGTAAATAGACAAGATCTAAAATTGCCTTGTGGCACATTGTGGTTTTTTTTTGTTCTGATTTACTATATAGATGCGGGTAATCCAAAACATCTTAGGATCGAAAAACCTATACATGTACCACTTAGCTTCCTCATTTAATTGTTAGGCTAGGTATGATTGTACTCAAGACAATTTTATCTCATAAATATTCCCTTGTTGATATCAACCATGTGAAGAAAACTCGGTTGCGATCGAAGATAAAACTTTGACATCAATAATGGTGGAGCTATGGTGTTTATATGGTTGATCAGTGTTTCACCTCTGCAATATTACTTACAAAAGAGCGGTATTGAGTCTGTATTAGAGGGATGATGAACATGCAAGTGTTTAAACCAAGAAAAAAAAAAAAAAAAAAAAAAAAAAAAAAAAAAAATAAAAAAAAAAAAAAAAAAAAAAAAAAAAAAAAAAAAAAAAAAAAAAAAAAAAAAAAAAAAAAAAAAAAAAAAAAAAAAAACGGTTACCGTGCCCGTGCCGTTTTCGAGTTTCCGTAAAACTCAATCTTGAACGTGCGACCGTGCCGTGCCGACTATGCCGACCGTGCCGAATCGTACAATTATATAAAAAAAATATTAGATTTATTATATAAATAGTAATAAAATAAATAACAAGAAGTCTCATTCATTTATTAAAAATCAAAACACATATTATAAATTATTACCACGTTGAGTGTTGGTGTGGTTGATATCGAGAATCTAAATCATGTAAATCTACTCCGTGATTGTTTTGAAATCAACATATCCACATATCCCATGAATAAATATGATGATGCTCATTATTAAAAAAAAAGAAAAAAAAGAAATGTGCCGACCGAGACGTCAAACCATGGTTTAAACTATACATATGAGGCAAGGTTTTTAGGATCGGATCCTGCAGAGAAACGGCCGGCACGGCCATTTTCCAGCTGTCCCGGCCGTCTCCCTCTTTCCTCACAGTCCGTCTCTCTCCCTCTCTCTCTCTCTACCCCCCCTTCACTTCCTTCCTCTTCTACGTCTCTCTTTCTCTCGTTTTTTTTTTTTTCAATACAGACCATTGCTCCTCTTCCTCCGCAAGGAAGAATAGTGATCACACGCCACGTGTGCGTCACATGCACATGGTCTATAACCTGTGTGGTTTTTTTTTTTTTGGTTTACTTTTTAGTTGGTTTTTCATTGATATTTTCTTTTTCAGTTTTGGTTATTTTTTCTTTTTAATTTTAACAAGATCATAAAAATAATAATTTATTCTCGGCACGGTTAGGCAAAGATCGGCACACCCGTCATGTCTCGAATTTGGAATTACCGAAAGTCGGCATGGTACGTCACGGAAAACCTTGTTATGAGGGTGGATTTGTGATACATGAACATAAAGACATTATTAGAAAGTATTTCTTTAGATCTATCGGAATTCGACTTTGGAGAATTGAACCCAGGCACTCTCTGGGGGAGTGTTGTCTTAATCACTAGTCCCGTGGTGATGATGTAACTCTTTGAGTACATATCCATCTTTCAGAAAATTTATGATATTCTTCTGGATACAGATTCTTGTAGGTTCACTTACTCTACCGACTAGGTCAACCTGGGTATGTGTGGAAGTATTTGTTTTTTTTATTCATTGTCTTCTTTCAACTTTTTAAGAGTATTGCTAACAGAAATTGCTATGTGCAGCTCAATAAAACTCTAACGTACCTTTAAAAGTGAGATTGAGTAATATGCATGCTATGCTTCATGTGCCCCACCATGTTTTGATACATGTGGTAGAGATGATTGAGTTACTTTAAGTTAGAGCTATATTAGATAATTTAGATTCACCTATCATTACTCACCTCTTAAGGTGCTTGTATGTTGTTTTGGAATTATTTTTATATTCTTTAAGCAGAAGAATAATGCTCGATACTTTGCTTGTGCTTGTTTTTTGTATAGGTGTGTCTTCAGTCATTGATAAACTAGAAGACCTTCTGCCAGCATTGATAAGTTGTTTCCAGGAATCTTCTTTATGTCTTCATTCATTACATGAAAGCGATGCAATGTCGTCAGATTGCACATTTTCCACGCTTCACATTATCAATCTTGCTGTCAAAGTATATGTGAATGAGATTAGAAAGATGAAGTCCATGTCAACTATAAATGATAGCATCAGTAGAATACTTATCATCTTAAAAAGATTATGGGAGGCATTTCCTATGGATGCCTTGGATCACCAGGCGGAGAAGGTTAGGTCTTTCATGTTTGTTTACTATTTCTTACCTGTTAATGCATATGTAGTTTTTTATTCCAGTATACACTTTTTCCTGTTGTGTGCTTTTTGTTTCTTGTAAATATGTCCATCTTTTTCTTTTAAGAGAAACTTTGATTGTATGTAGTGGTTGTATAGCAACATCTATTTGTTTGACGTATATCCTTCCCTGCTGACATCTCTCTTGTATGTTGTTATTTGTAATCGTATTAGTTGATCTTATGAATTTTTGGATTCGGAGGAATCATGTTGATGAACATTTGGTATTTGTTCTCTTTTTCCGTTTTTCTTTTGTATTTTTGATAGAATTCGTTTTGCCTTCTTGTTTAATCAATCTGAAACCAATATTTTTAATTGAGTGGAATAAGGAGAGGACATGCCTCTCGTAGTGGAGATATAAAATATGTAGGTATAGGAATCAGAGTTTGACATTATATAATATATTGTGCTTAAAAAAACTCAGAAAGTAGTTTATATAAATCATTAATCATAAAGCGAGCTATGAGCATGCCATATCACTTTAAGTAATGGACGGATGTAAGTTACCTTCCCTTGCTGAATATTTACAAATAGGGGGTTTTTTATTTGGAAAGAGCTTATAGTGAGTTGGAAGTAAATCAAAGATGCCCTGGTTTTGTACCAAAATCACATTGTAATCTATGACAGACCAATAGGACCATTTTTTTTTCTTCTTTTTTAACTTATTGCCATTTCACTGTCATGCTCGTATGCAGTCCTTATGTATGAAGTTAACAATGTTTCATCATATATATGAGACAAATTTCTGGAAGGACTTATGTGCTTTATATCTTGCTACTTTTTCTGGTTTTGCCTGATTCCCAAGTTGCTTTCTTTTTTTTTTGTGTTTGGCAGGGAAATGATCTATATATGAATTTGAATGTCAGAATTGCTGAAATTTTTTTATACCTGAGTGAGCTGGTTGGTGATGCACCAATGGTGGAGAAATTTCTTGGTTTTTTGGAACATTTACTTCTTCGGCAGGTCTACATTATACTCCTATTACTTTGGGCATGTGTATACACATATGCGTATGTATGTATGTGGTGCGTTTTATTATTCTTTTGCTGTGCGCCCTCTCTACTACGAGCATAAGTGTCTATATCAGCTTAAGCTTAAGCTTAAACATTTGTAATCTGAAACCATAAACATCTGCACATGCATGCATGCATTTGTAGTAATGGCTTTGTTATCAGCTGAATATTTCGATGAAAGATGGAAAGCTAGAGTTCTCAAAGTTGTATTCAACTGTTCGTTCTATGATAAAGAACGTGATACAAGGTTATCATTTTTCCGATTGTGTTAGTTTTACTTTTCTTTTGGTGTTTATCATCACTAACTGGTCTAATTATCTTAATAACCTTGGGAATGTGCTCCTACATATCTATTTATATATTAACTCTTATGTGCGTTGGAAATGAACCTTTTAAATTAGTTCACATTTTAGAAGAAGCTTAGTCTTGTTTTTGTTTGTTTGGATATGTTGCATTATACAATAGAAAGAAAAGTATTTAGGCTGAATTTTGAACTATTACCTTAGTGGAAGTGGAGGAAATTGACCTCTTTAATGTGGTACAATCTCAACTAATTTCCATCTTTTACGAATTTTGCACGTTTTCCATGTTTGCTAGTATCCCAGGCTTTTCGAGGTTATAAGTTTGAAAAAGACCATTCTATTGCTTAATAAACAAAGTCTTAGTATTGGCAAAGCCCTCTTTCTGGTGGTTGGACAACTGGGAACTTGTGTGTGGAGGGGAGGTGTTCAAATCCCATGCTCATCAAATCTCAAAAAAGATAGTGAAATAGTAGTTTTGGAGAAAATCTGATCGTTTGTGTGACTTATTGCATCCTTCTTACTATATTTGCATTATTCTGGAGGCCAAGATCATTTTCCGCTAGGCATGTATATTTAATTATCTGAGAACAAGCATTATCTTATGTTAAGAATTAGGGAATTTGCATGTTGTATAGTATGTTGTTGCAATTTGCATATAGTATAGTACATTGCTGCAATTGCGTGTAGTATAGTATCTACTATTATTATCAGGTTCCTTTCATAGAAAATATCAAAAAGCAATTCCTAAGTTATTCATGAATTACGAGATGGGACTATTCTGCTGCTCCTTTTTTTTTAAAAAAGTGAAGGAGACACAATAAATTGATATCATCAAGTAACTATCAAGACATTGTGATGTCATCTCTTACAGGTAATCATAAGCTTTCATTGAGCTTAGTTCTTCTTTTTTAGCAGGCTGGCGCTCTTTCTAATGGATTTTTGGAAAAACAGTTAAGTGTATTAGTGCCCTACATTCCTGGACTTGTCTTAAAAGTGCCCATGGATTGGAAAATGCGCCTACTAGAGGTATTCCCCTTTTGGTGCTGTTTTAGCTTGACCTGTTGTGGTACGTTAAATCTTCTTTATTTTTAAAGTTAATTCATCCTCTGGTGTGGTATTCTGTTCCTTTAGTCCTTGAGCACTTCTGATCATAATCCTGATGATGATGATGATCAGGGTTAATGTGGCATGGGTGCTGCATACCAGTGTGTTTGACATCAATACTGATGCATATTAGACCTAAAATGACCGTGATATGCTTAATCCTTATATGGACTTCTTGATTGTTTCATTGCCTTTTAATTGTATATACCTCCTTTGACTTCGCAAGTTGAATAAAATGTTTAGTATTCAAATGTTATGGTATACATCTTGGTTGCAGGCCTTCACTGCTGCTTTTCGGGGATGCAGAGTGGAGTCAAAGTTGACTCTGGTCTATCTTTCTGCTATTAAAAAGTTGTTGTTGCCTGTAAGTTCCAAGATTTGGTTGTAAATATCTTTAATGCGAAATATTTTAACAATTATTCCTCTTTCTCAAGTTCAATGTATTGCTTGGTCTGATTCTGCTGTGCATTATGTATACTAATGCTTCATCTATTGGCAAGATGAGGGATGTAAGTGCAACATCACTTGGAATGAACCAACTTGACTTTTCGACCTATCTGATTACTTGGATGCATGAATTGCCTAAGTTCTTGCTGCAATTGGGTGAAATGCATCCTTCTATGTCGAAGGTATTTTGTTTGAAAGATTCCTAGTACTTCTTGCTATTCTTCGTCCGACTGATAATTGATGTAAGATAACATTGTTTTAATTCTTGCTCACTTTCTAAGTGCTCACAAGATAGGAGTTTTTGCAGCTTATTTTGAATCTTCTGCTTCGGATAGGGCAGTGCTTGCCACCAAGCTCTGATTTTCACTTTGAATATGATCAATTGCAATGGCCATTGAAGGAATTCTATTGTATCAAAAGTAAGTGTAGTGTCCTTTGCTGTTATCTCTGCGTTTTAAAAAGTCCCATTGTCTACTTGGTAGTAATTATGAATGGTGGGCTTTAAAAATAGGTAGTAGCAAATGCGTGTATTAAGCATATAGTACAGATTATGGTTATTATGCATATAGTAGTATTTACATGGTTTGATTCGTTTATATATAATAAAGATTACGAGTCTATTATTTTGTTTGGTTCATTAAAGCAAACATGTAGCAGATATGTAGTTAATTGTAGAGTTAAAAATGCCCAAAATTTTTCATATTAACTAGGAATTCCACCATAATTAACCACGTTCAAACTATAAAAGGTCAGAAATTTAATCAAATATAAAAATATGTCATAAGTTAATATTAATTATTGTAAATACTTTAGATCAATAAATATGGTTAGTAATTAGTAATACTAAGAATTAGAATTTTAATTGTAACAATTTAAAACTTCTTATATATTAATGAACACCCTTAATATATTGTAGCCGCCGTCCCCTCCCACCGTCACCTCTCATTGACACCATCCCCTACCGACCCGCAACCTACGTGAAAAGCCATCTACAAATAGAAAACGCGAGATGAAAGAGAGAGATGGAGGGGATCGCAGATATATGAGAGAGAGAGAGAGAGAGAGAGAGAGAGAGAGAGAGAGAGAGAGAGAGATTTAAATGAGTTGATTTCCAGTTTTGGTGTCCGATGTATAAGGACTTCATGAGGATGTTTCTTTTCTTGCCTTGATTATATCTTTTTTTCTCACCGTTGATTTATGTGGGCCCATGAGAGAGATTTAAATGAGTTGATTTCCAGTTTTGGTGTCCGATGTATAAGGACTTCGTGAGGATGTTTCTTTTCTTGGCTTGATTATATTTTTTTTCTCACCGTTGATTAATGTGGGCCCATGAGAAATAAATAGTTCTTGTTTGGCATCATCGTGTAAATGTTTTATTGATATAAGTGGAAAGATATGTGAATTAAGTATCTTTCTATACAAATATTTCTTTACATGACCATTCTGTTTATATTTATATACAATTACATATTGTTAACCGAGCCGAGCTTGAGCAATGTCAACCGAGCCGAGCGTGAGCTAGATAGTACTCGGCTCGAGCTCGGCTCGTTTTCAGCCCTAGTGACAACACTAGGCCTCCCCTAGTGTATGAACACAAACCTGCCCCCCGCACATGCGGTATGGGACTAAACTTGTCGCGGGCTCGCGCACAGGCCCAAATCTAGCCCAATCCGTGCCTTGCTCGCAACTATCGGTCAACCCATACATTCGTTGACCCCGCGCACACCCGCGCTGATTGCGCCAAACTGGGGCGTCACACTTGTTGTCTCCCAATGTCCGTGTCCGTGCTTCATAGGTTAGTACAGAGTTCCGGAAGCAAGTGACATTTAGCTATTGCTCGTTATTTTGGTCGAACTATACCTTTGTTTTGTCTCGTAAGTAATTTTTTCAGAGGCGGAACCAGCATAGCTTGTAGCCTGCTTTACAATAAGCCTCTCGTGATAGTGTTTTTGTTTACTCCAGCTTCTGCAGAATCTAAACTCTATGGACCCTTTATTAAGCTCCCAAGCGACTGCCAAGAGGTTGCCATCTGCGGGTTGTATTACTTCTCAGCTTTGAATGCGGATATGCTGGAGTCGTTGGCGTATTGTTGCTTATGTAAGAATGCATTTTATTCACTCACTATTTGTTTTTATTTTTTACATTTTGGACATGCTCTTTGCAAGATTAATTCCTCTAATGTGTGAAATGTTTAATGTTGCTGCTTAAGTATTTGTTTTATATAAGTTCTTATGCATGACCACTCAGTTATATTTCTGGGTTTTAATAGACTTCTCTCAGAATCGGTACCTTCTTGGTTTTGATATTTCATTTTTGAGTAGTAGGTGCAGTTCTCTTCATCGTTAGAACTTGTATGATTGATTTTTTGCAGCATGGTGATTGATATGCTACATCACAAATATCAGTAATTCCATTTTAACCAGTCTGTTTCTTTATTCGACTAATAGGCGAAGTTTTTGTTTGGACAAGTTTGTGGTTAGAGCATACATACTAGTTAGTATCTCATAAATTTTTGAAATGGGTGAACATAATGGGTATATCCTAGCTTTTAGTTGGTCCTGATGATTGGATCCTTACACAGACCTTTTGCGGATAAACTTTAGATATTGAAATTAAGCTTGTATTTTTCATCTTCCTTCAGTTTGGTTTTTTTTTATCCTGGCCTTAGTGCAATTTCGAATGTCACTTAGCAACTTCTATACATCTGACCAACGTGCATGGTTCTGCATAATGCATGCACTATTAGGATCATGTTAAGGTTGTAATTACTGCATAAAAAAATAGTGGTACCAAGTTCATTTTTGTATAGGTAGTATCGTTTGTCTTCTTCAAATGGGTTCTACTGAAAACAAGCTAATGACTGATAAAGGTCTTTAAGGAACATCTACTATTTGGTAAGTAACATAAAAATCTGTTGACCTATTATGGTGGTTGGTGGCTTCCACGTTCAAGTACTTCCTTGCTTGTTTCTTTCAATGTTAAACTGATTTTCAGAATGGCTCCTAATGTTTCATTATGTGGAAGTTTTAATTTTAGCCCCCACAGTTGTCTATTCAATAGAATATATTACTGAAAGATATTTCGATAAAAATTGGTATGGGATTATATAACAAGTTTTGATTATGTACCTTTTGTTGTTTCGATTTGTTTTGTCCACCGGTTGAGTTGGTTGCATATTGACCTTTGCAAGCTATTATGGTGGGAAAATATTCAACAGGAATTTGGTGTGTGTGTGTGTGTGTGTGATTAATCATAAACAATACTTGTATACTCGCATATGCTAATATAAAAATTCCTTCTGAAGCAGGTGGTAGTGTGGATGCTCGTGTAGTATTACGAATCGTAGAGGTCTTGCACTCGGCCTATAGAGCTGGTCATGTTAAAATCTCTGACCACATAGCCTTCTTGATTACTCTGGTGGTTCGCTATAGAGTGCTTGCAGGTTTGATCTTTTGATTTTACTCACATTTGCCCTTTTGAGTTATTAATTACTTTCAGATTATTTGGATTAAAGTTTGCCTCCTAGTTATCTCTTGTTTGGTATATTTTAGTAGGTCTTGTACATTGCTATTTGTCTGTAAGGAACAAGGATATGCATCTTACATTTCATGTTAGAAATTCATGCTCTATCTTGATTTCTTGGTAATGGTTGCCGCCTTGCTGCAATGATAATCTATAACTAGATGTTCTAAATCTTGTAGTTGTTTATTTGGTGCGTGCAATAAATTAGGAGTTTCGATGTGAATCATGATTTTCTTTGTTGTACCCATCTTTCTGTTCCCGTATTCATTTGGAGATTCTTTTACATTAGTCAATTGGCTAAAAGATTTACACTTGCTAAAACTAAATATTTTCACCTCCCTGGTATGACGCCTAGTTGATTTTCAAAAACCCTAGTCTCGTTATCTTTTCTGCAATCATTCTCCGCTAGAATCATTGTGCGACTCATTTAACTCGTAACTAAATGCACATAAGTTTTGTGTCCTCCCACATGGATGAGCGGTTCTCGAATTTTCCCAAGTTGTCTACATGTGTGGGAGCAATTGGGAGGAGTGGCTCCGTCTTTTGCTTTCGAGATTCTTTGAACGATGATAGTATAACAGCACATTGCTTGCTTTCTTTTGCTAGTCTAGTCTTCAAAACAAATATCGTTGTTTCCTCGGTGTCGATCTTTTGAGGTACCTTTCCTTTGTTCATCCTCTTTTTTAACTTTTTTCCTGATCCCCGAGAATACTCTCCTTCTCTTCTTCTCGTTAAGTCATGCTATAAACTTCATTAATGATGGTGACTTATTCAAGCACCTCCAAGAATATCGAGGCTTCAATTAGAACCATACTAGTACCACAAGCCAAAGTGGACATTGTAGACCACCTTTATCTGTAAGCCAAAGTAAATATTCTGGAAAAGATACATTTTAAGTCTTCTACAAGATAAGTTCAAATTGATGGACATAATGTGTATTCACTTTGAGCTGCACTCTATTCTCCAATCTTGCTTTTTATTTCTTTGTCATTTGCATTTTCATTATTTTTTTAAGGCAAGTGGCTCATTCTGTACCCTATCATGGAAATAAAGATAGGATCCGCACAATCAAGTGCTGATAACACTTTTTGGCACGATCAAGCTCCGAATGCCTTTTGATGAGACCAACTCCTTTACGTGTGACACATTGTTTGTTTTAGAAACTAAAATGGATGCATAGGATGTCGAATACTTATGAAGTCGGTAAAAACAAAACTGTTTACTCATAAAGATGCCCTATCGCACTAAAAGCCATTGGGTGGCACAATTATTAAACGACATCTGAGGTTGCCAATATTCCAATGCTGATCGTCAGGAACCGAATGGTGCAAAATACCCATACGTATAAGAATTTTTCTTTTGCTGCAGTCTCTGCTTTTAACTGGACGTTTCCGACTACATGTGGTATTTTTCTCTGAGATTCTTATTTTTACTTCTAAAACAGAAGATTGTTCATAAAATTGCCACCCTACATCTTCAGTATTTAATTTGATATTGATGATCAAGTCTTTCTCCACCATATTTATTGTTTTCCATTTTTTGCATATCCAGAGAACGTTGAGCAAATTGATGGACACTCCAGTCGTGGGATTTTTAGGGCTATAACTCATGATGTTTGCTCTTGTTTATCGCAAATCGGCGATAGTTTACTGGTTTTTAAGTTCATCTACCGGCATATAGCTGCTGAGGTATTTGCTTTTAAAAGGTGTTTTGTTATCCGGTTGTTTTTTAATTCTTCATTTGCTTTCCTACACCTGTTCACATTCTTTAAGCTTAATGAATAAAAGGCATTCTTGTATACATAGTAAATGCCATCAAGGTCGTTTGCCCCTGATTTGTCAATGGTGCAGCAAATTCAGCTCTTGCGCAGCCATTTTGATTTGATGGCTTGCTTCCACGTTCTTCTGGATGCAAATCAGGGTCAAGGCTCTGATGTATAGCATTACTCTTACATATGTACTGATATTTGTTCTATTTGTATTTTTTTTTGCCTGATTTTTTTCCTCATGATTGTCGACAGTTTTTGGACTTACCTCTGGACAATATGCGTGGTGTGCTTATCATTATTTTTTCACTGTGTACGAAATGTTCTGACCACCGCGAGGAATGTCAGAAACTAAGCTTCTGGATATTCCACTACTTGCTACTTGCTGCAAATGTATGTACTTCCAAAATTATTTTTGACAATTTCAATATCATTTCTAACTAATAGTACTGTGTTTTCAGTTGACATAGAGAAGATGTGTGCTATTATTGCTGTTTTAGAAATGCTTAATAGTTCTTTTTTTGGGTTTTATTTTTCATTTGCTTTTTTACACTGCTCAATTTATGATATTATAACTGTGTTTTCATGTGCAAGTGAACTTACATTTTCCTGTTGGTGATGGTCCATAATTTTTAAGTTGTACCTCCAATTAACTAACGTTTGCTGCTGCTGTTGCATTGGCAATTATTCTACCATCAATAGTAAATGCTTCGGCATCTTTTTAGAGTTTATGGAAGATATTCAAAACAACACCTCATTTTATAAAATAGTACAATTATGTATCTATTCAAAACACAACCTCTTTTTATAAAATGGTACAACCTATGTTTTTTAGGGTATTCGAAGGATTACTTTTTTCGACTTTTAAGTCTATATTTTCTAATATTGTGTACAATATTCTGGATATACATCCCCAAATATGTATATAACCTCTGGGCTTGTTCATGAATGGCTGGATCTAGTGCCTAGAAGACAAGACTCTTGCCGTACAGTCTACAGATCTGAAGCTCGTTCCTATCCTGAGATACGTGTAATTGTTAGAATTCTATATTAAAGTCTTGGACGGTTACTAAATGAGCTGTGTGGAAAGCGCAAATCATCTTAGTGTTTATGGTTAAGCTAATCCTATACCTGAAGCCCTATACCTTGTTCTTAAAGGGGACCTGTAACAGACTATGGTGGATCTTTATGGTCAGTGCATCTCATTGTTAGTGTCATACTAATATATTACGACTGACAAAGAGATTTTGTTTAAACACTTCATCGGCAGTTTTTTCAACAGTACTTGTGCTTACGTGAAGTACTTGTTTCTAGTTTACTTCTTGGAACATCAGACAGTGCTGTCCATGGTATTTTCATTGAGGAAAAAGCCGTTTGTTATAGGTGGTGCAGATTCAACCCGACTTGATTCATAGTATTTCTTATCGATTCTGAAAATCATGATTTAGTTAATTTCGTAATGGTTATTTTGTTTTCTTTTTTTGTTTGCTCAGGCATATGTTTGTATTTTTTTAAGTATGATTAGTTCTTTGTTTTTCAGTTGATAGCATTTCCTGTTTGTTACAGTGCATACCTGAAGCCATCCCTCTATCTGGTTGCTCTGAGAACGTTAGTTTGTTTCAGTACTTTGCAAAGCCTTGTTTGGTTTTTTTCTGTCAAAACAAGAAGTTCCTTTCATATGTCTTGAAGACATTGGATTCACGGATTTCGGAGTACATGATATCAGTTGGTTCTCATGATGACACCAACTGTACAGTGGAAGTGCTATCTGGATTACTTGGAATAGTTGCCGTCCTTTCTTCTATGTATAATGATGTGAAACTTCATCCAAACCTCTCTTCAAGTGAAGCTATTATCAGAAATACTTTGGGTACCATAATGAAGTTGCTGGTAAGTATTAACGCTAACTGTTGACTAAGAGTTGTCATAAAGTTACAATTTCAAGATGCTTTCTTTACAAAAAGTTCCATGCTACTCAACGTTGAGGGATGCATTTTCATAGTAATATGGCATATTGTTCATCATGTTATCACATTTGCATGCTTTATGCCGGAACGTGGAATTGTTGATTAATTCTATATTCTGTTGGCGGTTTTCTATCTTCTTCGTTAAAGGGTTTGTTTATTCGAATGAGAAAGTGGAAAAGTGAGAAACTTACTTTCTCACTTTCTTTGTTTACTTTTAAAGGAAAATAAAAAGTAAAAACTGATAAAATGGGAAAATCAGTTTTTTCGTTTGCTTCTAATAGAAAAGTGAAAAAAAAGGAGAAGCTGGCTTTTCTTTGACTTTTCATTTTTTATATAAATTTCATTTTGTCTAGTTTCTCATCAAAGACTAGAAAATGGAAGAAGAGTGACAGTTATTAATATTTAATTATGGTTATAAATAATATTATTTCCAAAATAATAATACTTAGTAATATTTACTTATTAATTATATTTTATAATATTTGTTATTTAGTAATAATATTATTTAATAATTAACAATATTATAAACTATTATTTAATAATACATTATTATATAACATATTTATTTAAATCGTATTATATATATATATATATATATAAAATAAGTTTTTATTAATAATTATTATTTATTAATATTTCTAAAATATTGTTAATGACTATCATTAATATTTCACAATTACTTTCCTTTTACTTTACAATCAAATAAGAAAATTCAAACTCTACTTTCTTACTATTTTTTCCTGCATTGTCTCCACTTTAAAACTTTCTTAATTTCCTTTTAACTTTCTCACTGTTCAATAATTAGCCCCTAACATTTCTTTTTATGTTATGATGTTATGTCTGTCAATCTGTTTGTTAAGACATTATTCCTTTGCTCCTTCCTCTTTTAGCCTCCTAAGTTGGCTATTGTTTCTTAATAGATTTTTGTACTGTTATATCTATTCTATATTATTTACTACAAGATGTGTCGCATATCTTATGATAATAGATATAGAGCTTCCAAAACTGCTCCCTAGTGTTCTTCCAAATTTGTGCCCTCATTACATGTATTGATAGAACTATCTTGTGTTTAAAAGCAAGCTTCCTTGATCGTAGGAGCAGTTCAAGGAGAACTTTGGTTTCTCCAGCATTAGTCTTTGTAATTGGTGTCATTCCGCATCGTAGCATGTGCTCTCGTATTCATCATCAGAGGTCTCCTCATAGTTTAGTTTTAAATAAGTCGGGTAATATTTGTTATCTGATGAATAATTAAATATTTCTAACTACTATGAACTCTGATGCTGCAGTTATCTTGTGATTTCTCTCTGGAAGAAAGACACGGATTGGAAAAGGCATTTGATGGATTAAAAGTTAGAGTTTGTCAGTTGCATCAATGGGGTGAAAACGATCTGATCTCACTCAACCAAACTTCACTTTGAGGGATCCTCTTAAATTATTGTGTGCACGTTCGAGATGCATTTTTGTTTATTTATTTATTTATTTAATATCTTTGAGGTGTACTAACTGGGGTATGGGTTCTCTCCACTGTAAATTCTTTGAATAATTTCTATTAAATGATTAGATTTAATTTAATCAAATATGTTGGTTCAGATTAAAGAGGTCCATAAAAATAAGTTAATTTATTTTTCAGTAATTGTTTGGTCGATTTTTCTACACATTTTTTATATTGAGTTAATACATTTTATGAACCTCTTTTTGTCTAAACCATAAGATTTTAGTGAATTGAAACTGACTATTCAATGAAAGGTATTGGAAAAATATGTAACGGAGAAAAGTGTGTTTGGTTGAGATTCGTTAACACGGCACCCTTTAGTTTTAACATCTAAAGGGTCCATTGTGGCCCAATATAATAAAGGGCCCATTTTTTGCGAAACTAATTTGAGATATCAAATCAGGTCCTTCCATTCATTTAACCCAGCTCAAGTTCGCGCAGCTTATTTTCCATCTTCTCTTCCGCATTGATGAAATGATGACTCATCATCACTGACTGCTCTTCACTCCTCACCCTCGTTGCTTCTTGCTTTGGGTGATATAGGTTTGATTTCAACCCTTCCCTGTTTTTAGGGAATTAATTCGATTATGATCATATATTGATCGTGTATAAGCTTAGCCTAGATAACTGGTTCATGTTATAGCCGTTTAATCACGCAGGAGAAATTTAGAATTATCTATTTACATCAAGTTCAGTAAGCAGGATTATGATTTGTTTTTATATTAAGTTTGCATTTTATTAGTATGTTAATCTGCTCTAGATTTACCAGTGGCATTATTAAGTGGTTGATGACCAATTTGTTTTGCTGAATTCATTATACGAACCAAAACAGGGTTCAGAGTTATCATGCCAAGTTCCTTATGCTAAATTCGAATTTCAGAAAATACAATGTTGTTGTAAGTAAGAAACATTTTCCCTTCCGAAAGCAAAAAAAATCATGGAAGTTGGTGTTCTCTTTAATTAGAACAACTGAACAAGAATCATTTAATCATGGACTGGTGTTTTAACCAATTCTATTATGTCCTAGCATATCTTTCTAATGTAATATATATAAATCAAAGGTAGTTTTTTACTTTATTGTATTTAACACTCGAATTAATATATTACGTATCAAACATTTAATTTTTAACATTTAAGATCATATTTTTTTAATATTTTTTAATCATTTATATTAGAATGAATAAGTATTAAGTAAAATATTTCTCATCAAATATTTTATTTAAAATTAGATATTTTTTTAAAAAATAAATAAATAAGTCCAATAAAATAAAATAAAATATGCTAAAATTATTATTTATAAATTAATTATTATTTATTATATCAATTTCTCAATATACTTATATTCATTTAGAACAAAAATTATACAGTATTATACTATTCAAATAATCTTAATTTTGATTATTTTAAATTATATAGTAGTCCTACCACATTACTAGAGGTAAATAGGCCTGCGACAGCCATTACCTGCCCTTTTGTTTGCACCAAGCTTGAGCATGCACTTCCACACATTCCTGCACGGAAAAATGAGTCTATACAAAGATACCTCTAACTTGGACCCTAAAAAGGCAGTCTTTTCAACGATTTTCATCATTTGGGCAAAATAAAGCCTCATAATTATTCCCCGAGATACTGAAGAAAACCTGTCATGGCCAATACAAACTCATTTAAAACACTTGATGTAAATGAAATGAAGAAATAAGTAACATATATACGATCAAAAATCTAAGCCCATTTGTCAAGGGCACTTGTCAGGTGCAGGTAAAAACGCTTAGTTAACATCAAAAAACAAAAAAAACAAAAACAAAATCATAAACAGAAGCTGACACCGCTTAATTAATCTTAAAGAAGAGGGGGAATAAAACGTTTCGCTTTGCAAAAGTTTTCCTGCAGCTTTCAGTTGCCATCAAACGTATTCGCGCGAGTGTTACTTCAGTGAGAAGCTTTCATCAACTGATCCTCAGTGCTTTCCTTCATAAGCTTATGTTTTGTTCTATGGAAGAACCCTAAGACTTCTTCCTACCCTTCCCTTGTTTTCCTTTTCCCTTCTTTCCGAAGTTTTTGCCCTTTGATTTGCTTTTCATGTGCTCGATCCTCATCGCTTTCTGTTGCCTCATTTTACGCACTTGCTCTGGATTCCGCAGTTCAGATGGAACATTTGCGTTAGGCAGTGACCTATTATTGCGGCCACCTTTATGGTGCTTTTTATTTGCCGCCATACCGCGTTTATCTGCAAAAGTCCACAAAATTGAGCATCTGGAAATGATAAATTGATTATGCGGAGCTATTTGAAAAACTTTATAGCATGCATATTGTAAGGGAAACATCAAAACGCGATAGCAGGATAGTAGAACAAGAAGATGAATCACAAGTGTTATCTTGAAGCAGATTTCGACACAAGAATAAGGCTGTACAATGAAAATGGAGAATTTTTGTCCTTCTAGCTACTAATATCTTATAAACAAGTTCATGGAAGGCCTGTACTCGGATCCCATAGCGTCGGTCGGGACTGAACGTGGGGTTTCCCGCGAGTTTAAGGTCCCTATAGGGCCGTGCGCTCGCATTACGGTTAATCTCAAAAAAAAAAGAAAAAAAAATCTTATAAACAAGTTTTGATTGGATTAGGACTTCAAGCTCCATACTCTTAACAGTAATCTTTATACACCACAATAGGAGGAATCCGAGACTAGAAAAAGGCTGTAATATGAAAATGGAGAATTTTTGTCCTTCTAGCTATGAATATCATGGAAATAAATTTTGATCAGATAAGAATTTCAAGTTCCATGCTCTACAATAATCTTAATACATCACGATTGGAGGATTTTCCCATCCACCCGTAAAGGGACTAATCAATCATCAACTGACTTATCCCACAGTATGGATATGGATGGTTTGCGCTTGAACAATTTTACAATCACTTTGTTTGATTTGTGATACGGATACTACATGTGTATTGTAAGGACCACAGTTACTAAAATAACCCAGGCGAGCCATTGAAATCGCATATACTGTCCTTAAATTTTCTTATGCAACAGGAATACCTTAGCACCTCAAACTCTCTACAGAACACAAGATAAGCACTTAACCAACCAGTTTCAAACGATTACAAAAATTCACATGCTATGCACCCCCAAGAAACCACACATGTTGACGTGGCACAATTAAGACCACACATCACGGTGGATATATCTGTAATTTTGATATTTTTTACGGATCACGAGAGAATTGTACAGATCACGAGACTTTGCTATGCACCCCCAAGAAACTACACAAGAAACCACACATGCTGACGTGGCACAATTAAGACCACACATCACGATGAAAATTATATTTGTAATTTATTGATCATTTTTGCGTGTTTATTCACGAGAGAATTGTACAGATCACGAGGCGTGTATGTGGCGGAGATTAGTTGTGTGTAATTTGTTGGGTAGTTTGTTGGGGATGAGTAGTTTTTCCTACAAAAATTCACATGCCCATTCGGTAGGAAGATAGATGCTTCATGCCGATCATACGTAGACTTTAGAGCATTGTACATAAAACAAAATGTTCTTCAATTAAATCATCGACGAAGGCAATTCCATTGGTTGCATGAAAATTGACAATTCTTACGACCCCTCGGAACATAAGAAAAAACCGGAAAATAATACAGTTCTACACATAATTGAAATGCAGTAATGACAAGTACTAAGCATGATCGAGATATTGACTTTACGCATATTCACAAAATGAAGCATCAATGTTTGTCTAGAGAAACAAACATTAGCCCCAGTTGTTAGCATCCGTATTTACGAGCAAAAAATCTATCTAATAGTTAGAAAATTTAAAGAAAAAATGTCTGAATTTTAACGTACCACCTCCTAAACTACTCCCATCCTCAGCAAAGTCCCTGGATCCATTCATATGAGAACGCTCCTTCCACTTCTTATATAGGCCAGTTTTGTTGGGCTGTAGTTTGGATCCACTTTCCGTCTTTATCTGTACAACATTAGAAAACCAATGAAATCTTTGAAGTAGGACACTCATTGATGAAAGAACTAAGAATGATAAATGTTCAAATTAATAACGTTAATTTTCATCAACTTCTTGCAGAAATCCATTATACAATATTCCTGCAATAAATGCCTCAGAAGAGGAAGAAATTGCATGAGTCAGGAGAAAAGTTGAAGGTAGCTTTCAGAAACCAACTAAAGTCAGCTCATCACATTAATGCCTTCCGTTACGTGAAATTGGCCCAAATTTTAGTGGATATGGTAATTTGACCCTTTA
This sequence comes from Xerophyta viscosa, assembly GCA_002076135.1. Classification (NCBI taxonomy): domain Eukaryota; kingdom Viridiplantae; phylum Streptophyta; class Magnoliopsida; order Pandanales; family Velloziaceae; genus Xerophyta; species Xerophyta viscosa. The sequence goes on from MJHO01000066.1 coordinate 51,589, forward strand.
TAAATAAAACCTACTTACAAGAAATTAAGTTCCTTATGGGCTTGAAGTTGATCGAAAGGAGGTGGCCAGTATCTTCAATGATATTTAATCTACAAAGCAGCTCCATGATTTTGTCAAATCATGGTAAAACACTTAGGATAGCTACAGATTATTCTAGGTATGAAATAAAGAATTGCACTGCTCCAATCATATAGTTCACCATGCGTATACGCTTGGATGTGTGTCCCAACATGCATTGTACTTTGAAGTAACTCATATCTTGATGTCGGATAACATTATACCTTTCCAGAAGCAGTAACATGCTCCCCATTGTTCAGCTTGATGTATTTTTTTCCCCTCTGCAAAAAGCAAAAAACATATAAAAAAATATATAAATTATATATATATATATATATATATAGTATTACTGCTGCTGCTCCATCTGGTACTTAAAAGACAGAAAAACAGAGGGCAAAATATAGCATCACAATTTATATTACCTTATCCCAATGAAACCTAGCCTTTTGCTTCTGCAAACCTGAGCTATCATCTGCAACTAGATCAAGCACAGCAGCGTCCAATCTGTAAATAGATTGCATATATGAATACAATCATATTGGCATGTTAGCATCATATCTAGTATCAAGAACATGATAAATAGTGAAGTGATTCATCTATAAGATAAATTTTGCTGTTTACTCTAATTTTCTTGTCTGCTATAACTGTAGAAAGTATGTAAAACCAGGATAAGGATGACCTTTATGTCGACAGACAAGTTTACCTGTTTGTTCCAAAGCCCTCGTCAGCCTTCACCGACAACCCAGCCTCCAAATGCTGATAGGATACATACAAGTAAACTCTCAACAACATACTAGAACAGTAAACACTAAAATAACAGCACAGAGAAACTTTGAAATGCTTCCATTGGATAAACGTTAGGCCAATGTTGTCAAAAGGCGCAAGGCGCACCAAGGCACAAGGGTGGTCCCGGAGCCTAGGCGCAAGGCGCAAGGCATGGCGCGGGCCTTATTAACGCAAGGCGCGCTGTTTCCTTAGATAATAAATAATCTTCCATAAAAAATACAATATTTAAAATGCCAAAGGTTGTCATAGAAAATATCAGAACAGTCTATTAAGCAGGATCTTCACACACATCAAAATACACAGATAAATTTTTTACCATCATTCTTTAAGACTCTTAAGCTCTTAACAATGTATAATTTCAATAACCTCTAAAATTTTGCGGAAGTTAGCTTATTGTATCGGGAGTAATTCTGGAGCAAGGCCATATTAGAAAAGCAATAGTCACATCACATGAATATGTTGGACTCAAAGGTTTCAAGTGGTGAAAAATGATGAAATAGCTAAGCTCGTTTGGAGATGTTTCACATGATGAACATGTTCATTTACGAAAAACTAGCTCGTCTCCAGCTTTCGCCGTCCTCTTCCAATTCAACAGGCGTGTTGCTTGTGAAAAAAATTAGGAAGTGAGCAGTGAGCTCACTTCCTAATATGGACTGTAGTGACCAGTGAGCTCTCATATGGACTGAGCAATAAGTTCTGATGGCTTAATTGGGCTCACATAGTTTATAAATGGGGCCTATTCACTAGGCGCAGTAAGGCGCGCCTAGGCGCAAGGCGCTAGGCGCAGTAAAGCGCGCCTAGGCGCGCGGCGCAGTAAGGCACGCCTAGGCGCGATAAGGCGCACATAGTGAACGGGGGCCTTGCCTTGTTCTTGGCGGGCGCAGATTCATGTGGCGAGCCTAGGCGCACGGCAAGGCGCGCCTTGGCGCGCCTTTAGCAGTTAGGCACAATTTGCACAAAACTTAACTTACACAAGCAGTAACTAGCATTAAAGAAAAAATTGGTAGGAATAACAAGCAACTTCTCGTTTTCAAAATGATATAGAAAAGCAAAGGCAAAAGAATACCTGATTTGTAGGCATTGAGCTTATATAATACTCCTCATCCTTGAAACTTGTTGCCTTGCGTTTAATACCAGAAACTTCTGAAAAGATGCATACAGCAAGTTGATGAAATTACATAATGGAAACACACCTGACATATTTCTATAATTTTTGCGTGATATTAGTGGCAATGCTGGAATGGTTTATTTGCTTCATATACATAATTGTGGATACTGAATATACAAATGTCACCTATGAACCGAATATGCTCAATATTTTATATACCTTTCAGATGCATGTCAAAAACCTACAACACCATGCGTGCACACACAGTGTGTGTGTGTGTGTATGATCTATCAGGTCGCATCAGCAACCATTGGATCAAATAGCTTGATCGAGATAACAATCCAGATCATATCTAAATTAATGGTCCAGATCATATCTTAGACAATGTTGTCGAAGGCGCACAGCGCAAATAGGATCCTGGAGCCTAGGAGCAGGGCGAGGCGTGCATCCGACGAACGCGAGGCACGATCTGCGATCAGCATTTTGTCATATGCATTGGTGTCAATTTAAGTTGATTTAACAATTCAATTATTATGTTGACATGGCAAAGATCGTTACTGATAGGTTAATTTAACCCATAATATACTTTTGTACTGCCTTTTGAAGGTTAAAATTTTAACAGTTTAATGTAGGCTATGTTAGTGTCTGTAGACTAACATGAAAGTATATAGATATTTAGCTTGTGACACGTGCAAGTTTGTGATCACATATAAGAGCAATAATTATAGGCCAAGTGAATAATACTATTTAGTTCTAAATGAGGTAAACGTGTCTTTCTTTTTCTCATAGCTAGATCACCATGGACAGAAGGTGACATTGGTGCTGGCAGTTGAGGATCTTGGCGAACTTCTTTTTTTCATACATACATACACGTTCATTTCCTCAGAATATCCATTGACAGAGTATGTTACCTGAGGTACGTGTTACACGCCTATGAATATCCATTTTGGGTCTATGTTGGTCTAGTTCTTTATCTTAAAAGTTTTATTTACTCTTCCTAGCGCTAGGGTTGCTTTCCTCCTTTTAAAGTCATTTAAGTCTACATGGATAGATGCCAAACTTTTTGCATGGAATAAACTTTTCAAACATTAACGACATTTAAATTAAACCACTACTACGACAAAAAAAAAGTGTTAAACATACTGACAAATAATTTATTCACTAAAAGTTCATAATTATTTTGTGCAGATGAATTATTTAGAAGGTTGAGAGAAGTAACCTTTTCGCGCCCTATCCTTCACAGTTGTGCTTTCAGATTCTGTTTCCTGCATCACCCAGAGAATAAAAAACATGCAGAGATTGAGAGTCGAAGCACTCACTATTTATTTAAACAAAATGAACAAAGCAAGAGTTGCTAATACAACTATTCTTGTTTCTGCTAAGTCGCTAGAACGGAAAGACAAAGCCATTGAAAAAAAAAGGAAGTCAAAAACAAAAAGAAACCATGAATACAGCACATGTGGTCTTGATCAGCATGTACAAAGCAAATATCATGAACTATAATATCTATTACCTAAAACTCAACCAAGAGAGACTTTAGCTCCGGAACTACCCCACAAGTACAGTTTCAGGTCATAATTTATTTTCTTATTTTTTCTGGTCAATGAGACTTCCTTTTCTTATAAAGGAAATAGTCATAAAATTATATACGTTGCTAACCTAGAATGTACACACTAATAAGGAAGGTTGTGCCTGTAAATTTTGTACACAGAGTGTTTACCGGTCAAGCCACTTATTTTGAGCACAAACATTAAAAGTTTAGGCAAAACTAGTGCTATCTGAAAAATTCAGTAGTTTTTGTGCAGGATAATTCCAAAACTAAGAAAATGCATCAAGTTAGTGCAAGTTGCATGCATTTTGGAGGATGGTCTTGGACTTCTTCTTCCTTTCTTTTTTCTTCTTTTTTTTTTCCTTTTTTTTTTGGTGCTTTTGCATATGCACATAACTATCTGCAAAGTATTGCAAGCTAAAGCATGTGTTAGATGATAGTTTCTTTGCAAGAAACTATCTTTCTAACCTCAGAAAGATCTTAATTGCAAATAAGGTAAGTCTTCTTGTCACTAGAAAGAATTGCACACAGGGCTGAGTGCTTCATATAAAAGCCTCTTTGGGAATCATGCATCTATCAAACATGCTAATGGTTCTCAAATGCTTCAAAAAGACCTAGTTGGGCATAATGCAACTATTGAACATGATAATGGATCTCAAAACCAGCAACTAAGCTTGTCCACACGGAACAAAAAAGAATTACCTTGACTTCTTCTTTGACAGAATTCTTCTTCTGTACTAAATTGATAACTTCCTCATGGATAGCTCTTTTCTTCCTCATTACATCAAGCCATTGATTAGTAACCTGCAACCAGAAGGTGAGGTGATGAACTGAAATTAAAAATCAAATCCTAGAATCAGGGGAAATCTATCAACCCTATAAGGGTCATATAAGCTTGTTAGTTTCTGAGACAGCATGCAGAACACTTAAATGCAATCTGAATGGATCTTTTGATAATAAAAGAGTTCCGTCGGCTGGCGTGCACTTTTAGTGCAAGAAGCACAACTCGTGACTAGCTTTGGACAACATGAGACAAAGATATTTCAGTACCTTAGTGCAAGAAGCACAAAGATACTGCATCTACGAGCTAGTTGCCCAATTAGGAAGGATGGCAGTCTTCTTCCTTTTATGACCTCAGAGAATGAATCGGATTACCTGAGAATACTTTGCTTTAGCTGCTTCTGCCTCTGCCTCTAATATGGTTTGCTTTGGCCTGATAGAAATAAAAAAAGCTTAACATACAGCCTCATTGGAAATTTTAATTGGTAACCGGAATTACCAAAACAATCTTGTTCAGAGAAAAAGAAGGCCTAACAAGAACTACATAGGAAGGCTTGAAAGGTGCTAACCTAAATGCTTTCAAACGTTCAGAAAATGCAAGCGCTGTAAGCTCATTGGATGCAAGTGAATCTTTGAAAATTGGATGAAGGCCCTCACAAGGCAAATCCTTTGATCTTCTAATTGACTCTTTTGAAGGTAAAGGCTTTGATTTAGAATACAAACGAAATGCATTAGCACATGGTTTCTGCAATGCTATTAATTCCGCGCATCCACTAATGATCTCACGGACTCTGTCAGACACAAGATCTAGAACTGTCTGAGGAAAACGACCATATACTGTTTCCCCCTTTGAGAGTGCTTCATTAATTTTTGCATATACACCCTCCCTATCATTCAGAAGTTCTTCCTCTGTTGGAGCAGGTCGAAGAGGCTTTGAAAGAAAAAGATGAAGATCCAATAGATATGGCATGTCTTCTGATGTTAAAAATGAATAGGCAGTGCCTGTCCGACCAGCCCTAGCTGCTCGTCCCACTCTATGAACAAAAAGTTTAGGCTTTGGAGGGAAATCATAATTTACCACATTATCCAGCAAGGGAATGTCAATGCCCCTTGCAGCAACGTCTGTCACAATTAATAGCATTGTTTTCCTTGCTCTAAACTTTGAAATATGAATTTTTCGAGCATCCTGGTCCATCTCTCCATATGAAACTGATGGCTCAATGCCCTCTTGTCTAAACAGAATGTTAAGAAATTCCACATGATGCTTTGTCGAAACAAATATCAGTGTCTGCTGGTCAGAACTAATCATCTCTCTAACCAGATATAATAGAGCAGAATGCTTTTCCTCATGGCGCAAAGTGAAAAACATCACCTTAAGATCTGGGCTGATCCTTGTCTCCAAATCGAGACGAACAACTTGTGGGTCCCGCAAGCCGGCCTTTGCAAACTCTGCTAGAGCGCTTGGTAAAGTTGCACTGAAAAGTAATGTCTGGCGGTTATCACTTAGCTGAGCAAGAATTTTATGCAATTGCTCTGCGAAACCCATTCCAAAGAGACTGTCAGCTTCATCGAAAACTACATACTCCACTGAACGTAGAGACATCCCCTCAACCTCAGATAAATGATGCATAAGCCTGCCAGGAGTTGCAATTATGATATCAGGGTTCTGTGTCAATTCCTCGAATTGGCTTTCCATGCTGTCACCACCAACCAATAAGCTGGTACGGAGGTCTGCAACAATTATTAAAAATAAGTTATAAGAAACAAACTTTAATGCAAGTCACCATTAAACATTGTAGGGTCCTATCCATCCTGCATAGCTTCTAACGTATAGCTCACTGTAGACGAATCAAGCTGCTATGATATACTAAGTACATATTTCAATTAGTTAACAAAATTGCTGGATAACGCATTTTCATAAGTAGTTAAAAATCTTCACATTGTTGGTTCTAGGCTTGCCAGAGCACTAACTATCAGGGGTAAATTTTGCGAAGCACCAGCTCCTACGAACTCTTTCAGTAACTGCTTTCACATACGTCCCTTCCCAACAGATTAAGTAAGGTAGATTCAACCTATTATAAACTAATTACTAAATCATGGCATTGAAGCACGACATAGAACAGAGGTAACAGACTATTCAATATTGAATTCGGGTACGATTTAGTAGTTACACCATTCTGAAATATTTATTTTTTAAGATCAAGCTGTTTTTTAATCCAAAAATGTGCTTCAGACTTCCCACATGGAAAAAAGGTGCTTTCACAACTATGAAGAGACATTTCAGAATGAACTACTTTCAGCATAGGCACACCATGACGACACCACTATCACTAACAAAACCCATCCCATGCTATCTAAACAGTAAAGGAGAGGAAAGGCAACACAGACATAATTAGCAAGTGAATCACATTACATCAAACAAATTAACATCCACACCGTTTCAAAAAGTATATACTTTTCTGGAGACAATACAGTCAATGAAATTGAGCACAGACAAACTAACTCTACCAGTGTATCACAAGTTACATCTTTCAATTTAATTACTCAAGAAACAACCTAAATCAGTTAAATTTTTGTTACAATCAACTTTCAACACACAACCACATAAATAACAAAGAAAAACCAACTGAGCGAGAAATTTAAGCACATTACTACAATAAATCAATGCAACCAACATTAACCTTACCGGTAAATCGTCCAAGTTCCTTAGAAAATTTAAGCGTCTGCAACGCGAGATCCCGCGTGGGCGACAAAATAAGCGCACGAATTCCACCTTGTGGTAAATGCTGTCTGAGCTTCTGTAGCATCGGAATCAAAAAAGCTGCGGTCTTTCCCGACCCGGTTCGCGCCATAGCGACAACGTCAGCGCCGGCAAGTATAAGCGGTATGGTTTTCCGCTGAATCGGCGTGGGAACTTGGTAGCCTTTCCGGCGAATTCCTCTGTACACATCTTCGATCAATCCTAGCGATTCGAATCCCCCGGACTTGGGATTCTTCTTCTTGTTCTTCTTTATCTTCTTACTTGTTGGGAATTGGGGTTGATATTGCTGGTAACCGCCTTCAACTTCATTGCCGGAGTGCTTCGCCGGAGCCATTACGGTATTTGTTGGGTTTAATTGTGGTTTTGCAAAGAGAGAGAGAGAGAGAGAGAGAGACAGAGGGCGGCGGTCTGAGGTGAGAAAAGGGTTAAACGGTTCGACTGAACCGACTATTGAATTGGTTCGGTTTTTATTGGTCTAAATCGACCGGCATAGCTATTCGGCCCAATAGAGGCCCAACTAGATGAGCGTGGCAGGTGATCGTCCAATTTTAATTCACATGGTCATTTCTTTTCTTTTTTTTTATGGGGATCTTATATAAGGACTTCATTGATGGAGCCTGTTACAACAAAATATTTAGTGCCATAAGATAACAAATTAGAATATAGAAAATAAATAATCTTCATTGTATATTTTTTCTATATTCTCTATCGAATGATCAGATTTAATTTACTCAAATATAATAATTTAGCTTCAAAAGATACACACACAAATTATTTAATTTATTTTTCTCAATAACTGTTTGGTTAGTTCTTTCAAACTTTTTCTATATAGTAAATTACCATAAGATTTAAATGAATTAAATATAACCATTCAATATAAAGTAATAAAAAATTCTATAATGAAAATTATCAATATCCAGATCTTATGTGCCATTTTACTGTCAAACTCTATCCAATGGTGTTTAAGTACTATATAAAAAAATTTCTTAGTGAGATTTCTTATAACACACAAATCATATTCTTTTAGAATATACTACGTGTATACTAAAAAATCTAATATGTCATCAATATATTTAACAAAAATATTTAAAAGTTCGGATCAATGAAAGAAAAGATAATAAGATAAACAATTGAAACAGAAAAAGGATATCAACTTATCTTATTTGATAAAATAATATGTTGCATCAAAAATTAAACTCATAACCTATTCTACAAATTTTTTTAACCCTTTAACTACCTGTTCACTCTTCGTTATAATGTTCTTAATAATAGCTATTATTGTATAAGTACATTACATACATATGTATCTAAGTAAAAATTTAGCTAAAATTAAGAGGGTTAAAATTAAGAGGGTTGTTGGCCAGTGACGGATCCAGAAATTCTGTCAAGTGGGGTCAGAAAAACTAATATGATATTACACTAACAAAAATATCGACCATTTTAATATCATATCAATTCAAAAAATAATTCACAAAGACTAGATCATATAAAATAATTCACAAAAACTGTAGCTTACATAAATAATTCACAAAAAAAATTATTACTATATTTCAAACAAAAATTAAAATTCAGATAATCAGATGAATACTATAATTCATACAAAAATTTAGATACTAGAGTCAAGATAAAATAATAAATATACTTGATTTCGCCGGATTTGAAAATAACAGAGAACAACGGAGCTACGGACGGCGACACGGCCGGAGGCGGAGTAGGAATCTGGGAGTGGCGGTGCGAGCACGGTACGGAAGCTTGTGGCTGCCGGCGCGGGCGAGGTGCCGGGACTTTGGGCGCCGGCGCACGGCTGCACGGGGTTTACTGATTTGAGAGAGCGAGGGAGAGATCGGGGGGAGGAGAGATAAGGGCGAGGGAGAGATCGGCCGGGACGGGGCAGCGCGGCTGCGCAGGCGAACGGGGAGGCTGGAGGGGTGACTGGAATATCTAGGGTTGGGGAGAGGGATTAACGCAAGCGGTGGGCTGTGCACTGCAGGAATCTTTGATTTTGTTGTTTTTTCTTTTTTATTAACAGCCCAATAAAGACCCAGCCCACTTATATAATATCCCTACCCCATAACCAAATCCAAGTGGGCTCATTTGGGCTGGGCTGGATCCGCCCTTGGTTGTTGGATCAACTCATGATTTTCAGAAGTGATACCATACATTAAAAAGATAATTGTAGGTTGGCAGTTTGTTTTTTAATGCCTCAAAAATTTTAAATTTGGTTAAAAAATATTTCACAATCAGTTTTGATGATTTTGTAGCTGATAAAAATATTATCGTCCTTTTTTTTTTAAAGAAGTGCAACTTTCTTTATTTTTCTCTTTTTGTTCTCCCTCTTCCGACTTCCGGCACTCTTTTTTCTCTCTTCTCCTCTCCTTTTAAATTTTTTTCCTTATATCTCTTTATTATATATCTCCAGCTCCATCTCTTCGTCTTCTCTCTTTTTCTTTCTCTTCTCTCTCTTCGCTCTCTTTTCTTCTCTTTTTTTTGGTATTGTAATTAGCTTAGCTAATAGCTGCTTAGCTCGTGAGTTCTACATTGGTGGGAGAGAAGGATGGGCTCTTAACCCTTCAAAATATTATAATCAGTGTCCAACAATAATGCATTTTCAAGTCAGTAACATTTCTGGCATGTGTTTTTAAAATAATTTTCTTCTCTATTTACCCGTTTGTTTTTATCTTTCGTTCTTAAAAGATGGTAACGCCATACAACTTATTCCAAACACATTGAAACACACTTAATATGCATGGAAAATAACTAGTAACACCTAAACATTTAGAAATAAATACGAATATCGAGAACATCAAGATAGTGTTCTCGGTGCTCCTCCTGGTATTCTCATTGTTCATAAATATTGTCATATATATTGAGGATATTCTTATGTATTTAGAGTAAGTTATATGGAATTTTCATGCATGTTAATGGTGTTCCTAAGATGTTTCTATCCATATTGAGGCGAATCACATGTGTTTGGAGTAAGTTATAGGTGTCAAAAACGGAAATATGTTAGGAACTCATGATAACATATGGAAATACCATATAATTCATTCAAAACATATAGAAACACCCTTAATATGTATAGAAACAGCTAAGAACACCTAGAAATACCGAAGAATACCTAAGAATATTGGAGAACACCTAAAAACACAAGAACACCTTCTACGTATTCTTGGTGTTCTTAGATATTCTCCGGTGTTCCTAAATATTTCCAGGCAGTTCTAAATATTCACATGCATATTGAAGGTAGTTTTATATGTTGGGATTAAGTTATATAGTATCTTTATAGTTTTTTAGGAACATTTTGAAACACCTAGCAATACCGAGAAAATATAGATGACCTCAATGAGTTTGGGGGACTTTCTTCATGTGTTGATTTTATGAATAATAGCATTTCTCTTATTTGAATGAGAATCCAAATGTAAAATATAGATGAGCATCCAAGTAGAAAATACAGATATTGGCCATAACAAATTTAGTTTCTTAAAATAAAGGATACCAACAAATTTTTGAATAAAGTTCATCAAAAATAATTTACCTCATAAGGCAAAATAGAAGAATTGAACATCAAACATTTCCATATGAAGCAAATGAAGGCCCTTTTAGCTTAAATAAACAACTTCCAATATATTCAGACATACAATAATGGGAAAAGCAGCCTCTTTACAGATGAAATTGGGCACTCTTAAAATACCTCGTACAATATCAGACTCTCTACTCAAGGAGGCCTTCACATCCAATCAGCATATCTTTTGCATCTTTCAAGTGTAACGAGATCTTCGGAGTTGAACCCTCGACCGATCAACTTTTTAGAGCAGTGAAAAGAACCCAGCATCACCAAATATATCTATTCAAACCTCAGGCCCTTGGTTTAGAAGAAAGACCCGTCTCGACTTTCTTTATCTCAAAAATTAGCATCCTCCACATTTTCAGAACAAACATTTCAGCCTCATCGTCCAATATAGACTGGAGCAAGTCGAGCATTCGTGCTGCATTAACGTGATCTTTGGTGCTAGTGACAATGTATTCCACCAAAGTTTCTTCCTCTTCACCGAGAAATTCAGTTATCTTCTTCGAAATCCAAGGCCTCATTCTCTCATGCAACTGATGCTGCAAAGAGCGACAGTATTTATGATTAAGTGTTAGAGGGCACAAGCAAGCGATACATGAAGCCATGATAAAGAAAGTAAACAAAATAACAAGCGAATGCTCCAGAAGTAATAAAAAAAACCTTTTTTAACATCAGTCAGTAAAAGCCCCAAGTAAACAAGTCCCTCATTCAAAAAATCTGGGATAAGAGATTTGCTTATGCAACATATATAAGAGCTTTATGATTAGGGCTCTCCATTTTTTTCAAAAACAGTCTGTAAATTTCTCCAACTAACTTTAGATTTTCATCTTGCAAGGAAATATCACATTTAAGAGATGCCACCGTCTGTAAAGCCCCACAAAAACAAGTCCCACGTTCAAAAATCTGGTATAGCCAATTTTCTTATGCAACGTACTAAGAGCTAAAAATATGACACTACTGCACTTTCTCTCTCTTCACAAGCAGGACCATAAAAATCATTTTCCTTCATCGAGTTTCGGGTTCCATCTTGCAAGGATAACAGATATTACAGAAAATTAAAAGTGTGTTCTCATGAAAATGGAAATACTGAAGTCATGATCATTGTGGTCCACTCACTAAAAATTGGGGATAGTAAAACCATTAAAAACTGTTAATACAAACTTGGTATCTTGTCCTTTTAGCCCAACAACCCTTCAAATACCGGAATTTATATGTCAATTAAACACAAACCTATCTATAACAGTTAAAGACTAAAAAAGCCTAATGCTACACTTTCTCAATCATTACGTGGTTATAATCAATGTTTTCATCGCCAAACAAACTCGAGATTTTGTTAACTCAGATCTCGGTATGTGCCGACTGATATATACTTATTCTTTATTTACCAGGCAAAACAATATTTTAAAAATTAAAACAAACATAGTTTTTTGGCTCGTGCCGATGCGTACTTCCGGCGCCCAAATCCGACACCTAAGACCATGGTTTTAATATTCATTTGACGAGTGGTGGTCTATAAAGATTTTAGAGGAAGTTCCATACATAGAAACAAACATAAATGAATGAAATAACGAAATCACTAGAGCAAGGGGGAAATCGAACCTTATCATATATCTCCCAATTAACCTCATAATTGAAAAGCTCATCCTTCGTCCTCGGAATCATGTCTATCAGCTGCTTGGCATCCAGAAGCTTCTTGTTTTCAGATTTGTGCTTATCTTCTCTATCCCTTTCCCTATGAGAAACAACTTTATCATGTGCCTTATCCTTGACATCATCCCGTGAACCCTCACGTTCTTTGTAGCTAGATCTATCACCGGTCCGTTTGTGTCTTTCTTTTTCAGCTTCACGCTTCTCTTCCTTAGGATTTGCATTTAAGATGCGTTTAGCATATTCAGCGGCAGCTACAAGATTAGGTTGTGATCCGGATGCGGTGGTTTGGACAGCTTGTAACTCCTCCGTGGAATAGTCAAGAGGCACCAGAGGTCTCATCTTTTTTTCATCTACACCATCATCCTCCTCCTGGTGGAAAACAGAAGGGACAGCTGTTCTTCTACCAGAACCTACAAGTCCAAATCCCAGTTTCTTGGCAGCACTCCCATTCAGCTTTGTATCTGGCACGGCAGGGGAGCTTTCTTGCTCAAGAATAGCGCCATTTCTATTACTTTCGTCACCTGCATAAAAAAGGATTAACAATAGAATGTTAAGCATATAATATTACTAAATTAGACATAGGAAAAAACTGCAAATCCTACAAATGTGACAATCATTACCATTATCAATCTGAGGGATGTAATCCATGGCACTTTCTTTGGTATTTTTAGTCTCTTCATCTTTAGTCACAGCCTTCTGGCCATCCTTACTCTCCTGATCCAGGATTATTTTCATCGAATCTGCCCGTTCCTGTTCCTCTATAGCGCTCTTCTTAGCCTCTTCAATTTCCTGCTCCTCTTTAACTCTATCCTCCAAATCATCTTCTTTCTCACGCTGCCTCTTTCTTCTCTTCTCCTCATATGCACTACCACGACGCCTTCTCTTCCTCGTATCGTCATCATCATCACTTTCATCTTCCTGTTTTGCAATCTCTCTCCGTCTATCCCGCTGTTTCTCCTTCTGCCTATCCCTGTCTTTTTGCCTTTGGTACTCTTTTTCTCTCTCCCGGGCTTCCCACTCCTTTAGACGCTCCTTATACAGGCGATCAGCTTCTCGCAATCTCAATTCCCTCCCCCTTTCCCTCCAAACTCTCTCTCGCTCTCGTTCCCTCTCATATCTCTCAAGCTCCCGGTCCTTTTCTCGTTTGGACTCGTGCTCCCTATCATGCTCCCTGCTTCTCCTGTCATGTATTCTACCCCTATCTGGAGATCCTGCTTCAGGCTTTTGAGATTCAATAGCAGATTTATTTTCACTTATGGTCTCATCCTCGGTTTTATCTTCAATAGGATCTACAAGTAAAAAAATGCAAAAAGAGTTAAAAGCACCGTGACTAGTTCGGATTTAATTTTAAAATATCTAAAAAACTTAAAAGATTATATAGTTCAATGTTAAGTAGGTTAACCAGTTTTCATGGCATCAGCATCAGAATGCCCCTCCTTCAGTTTAGAAGGCACTTCACTAGACTTCACAGAACTGTCTCCATGCGGTCGCATGGGTGGTGGAGGCGGCAAGGGATTTGCCTTTAATCTTTCTTCTATCATGTTCGTAATTTTATCAAAGGCTTCCTTATCAGCTTGGCGATCTTCATCTGTCACAATGCCAAATGTTTGAGTGTCATTTTGATCTGCGTTCTCATCTGCATCCTTTTTATTTTCTTCTGAAACTGGCTTAGAAGTTTCTTGATTTGTTGCATCAGGGCCAGATTCATTCTCTTTTCCAGCAATTTCACCTTCAGTTGTTTTAAGCTTTTCCCTTTCTGTTTTCTTTTCAACGTAGCGATCAAGATATTCCCTAGTTGCTTGGTTTATGTTCAGCTGAAATGATTTTTACATGAAATCAACAATTATATACATGATTCTATATGCTGCACAAGATCGTAAAATTTAAAACAAAAAGAACTCAAAAGTTCAAATCAAGCATTAAGCTGGTGCAAGCTATATGCACTTGCCAATTTGATGACTACACATCATCAGTATCACAATGAATAGCTCCTCTAAACAGGTGGTTGAGGCTGCGACTACCAGTTTAGATAGTCATGAAAAATCAAGCAGTTCCTTGTCTACTGCATGTATTGAATGACAGCTACCTTTCAACAAAACTCAGAAATTTGCATCTTGACATTTGTAATACATTCTAACTTTTTTTTATGCACATGCCTGCATAGTATCATCATATGGCAAGATGAACAGAGAGCCATCTCAAAATAGTTGCAGCAAACAGACACAACGGAATCCCATGCTTTTCTCTAGAATGGAGGCAACCGGTAAAGGGTATATACGCAAGCAATCTTGAAAAGAGTATCAAAGGTTGCCATTACCAAGCTTAGTTACTGATAAAATATGAAAGTCTAGTGGTCATAATTCTAAGTGTCACCTTACTGATGTGCAGTTGAACATACTAAATCATCAAACAATCACAGACCGAGATATAGGACATGGGGATTGCCCAAAATGTCCCAATACAAACTCAACTACTCTAGTTTAAAAGGGAAAAGAGGGGAAAAAAATCAGCAATCATAATCACCCATGAACAAACTAACCACAAATTATTTACATTCACAATAACCAAGTATCTAACCTTTTATTTTACATCAACTTAAACAACGTCGAACTTGTCCACTATTCTTTCTGGAGTCTGGCATTTAATTCCATAACTGTTGCCACATGCCCATTTTTTCTTTATCAATCAGATCAATTCTGATTAAGACAGGGCCATTTTATTGCTCAAGAGCACGCCAGCTTTAATGGAAAGGCAGGCACTAGGCCCTATCTATTTGCATAAAAGTGAGTGGGACATTTGTGATCAGCTTCTACTTTAGCACATAAATAGAGTCCTATTCCAACTAAATCTGAACAGGGTTATATACGATAAACCTAATGTCTCTTCTCATTAGCATTCATACAAGTAAGCATGCCACACTATGGAGATTAATAAATAACTTAATGATGCAGGAAAACCTAATAAATGTACTGGCCTTATCAAGAACGTCCATTGTTGCTAAAACTGTTTGTCCTAATAATTATAAAACTATCTGGACTATAAGACTGCAGCTTCTTTTATCAACTAAAGACTACATCAGCTAAACAATAAAATAAGTATGTACAAAGAAAACAAGTGACTTGCACTGACAGACGCAACATACATGACCATGCAATACTCATAAAACATAGAAATAAAACGATTAAAACCTAAATGGAAGTAAGCAATAAGTTAATGATTTAAAGCTTGACCACAGCGATAAACAGTAATTTTCTAAAAACATCGACATACCATTAGCTCCTGTCCATCAATATTTAGTTTGCTGATAAGGCGTAGAGCACGTAAAATTCCTTCAGCTGACTCAAATTCACAGAATCCAAAGCCCTTGAGGGTTCCATTGGATGGATCTTGAACACGTTTCCAACTCTTCACCGGCCCACAAAGCTTCAACAGAAAAATTTACATGTCGATAATCACAAATGATTCAGAGAAAATAATCTGAGTAATGTGCTACTTTGTATAACCAGGCAGCATCAACTACGTATATGCAAAGGTATCTTGACCACACAAACTAACCCGAAGAAGGGAGAGCATAAAGTCATTATCAACTGATGAAGCAATCTTCCCAACGTAAACTGTGGTCTGTGGCTTCTCCGGAGGAGTGACAATCGGAACTGCTGGTCTGACTTGAGGGGTAGCAACTGGTGGGATTGGACGAATCCCAGTGATTGGAGGTCTTGAAAGGCCTGGAACCATAGTTGGTGGCCGCATAAGAAAACCGGGACGTGGAATAGGTGGGTATTGAGGTGGGTAACGAATACCTGGAATACCTGCAAAATACAAAAATGACTATGCGAATTGTCAAAGTTATGTTTATGCCAGCGCCAAACAGCAAGAAGTTCACTTGATTTCGACTAAGAATATCAAAAGGAAAGAAATAATGTATCTAAAAGAATAATTGTGTTTGTTACCAAAGAAAATGTCAGCTTATGTTTTGTGCAAACACCACAAAAGCAAGAGCTTGCTTTATTCTGGTTAAGGATAAATAAAGGGAACAAGTATCTAAAGAAAGGATACGTTTGTTACCAAAAATGCAAGCATAACAAATATGCTTAAGAATAGAAAAATCCTCCATCTGGGTAGAAAACCTGAGGGACAGGATTGGAAAAACGATATTGTTGCGCTAAATCTAAATGGCCAGAATTTTCTTACCTATCCCCTTCAACATAAACTTCATGCCTGGGTAGTACCCCCATGATATTGAGCACTGCAATACTTGCAGATAACATTTGATCACCAGCACATGTTATGTGGATTACCACTAAGAACTTTCCACTTACAAATTTACTATTAGCTTTAGCAAGGATTTGAAGTCGTGACAAAGTACAAACATAATAAACAAAGAACAGGGTACCTCGTCGTATACATGAATGAACATTTCCTGAAAACTTCCACAGCCGAGCAATATGCACCAATGATGCTAATTGGTATTTTATCTAAGGATCACTAGCATTGATTACAAAAGAAAGCAAATTCCAGGAGTATAATCCTCTGATAGTTAAATAACTTGAACGAGAAAAAACAAACAGCACAATATACTCAAAAAACAGCTCAAAACTGCCTATTAAATTAAACCAAGAAAAATTATCATACCAACATAGAGTTGAAATGACCGTTTAACAACCGCTATTGTATCCAGCCGATCTTTCAGAACATGAACCATAGGACGATGCTGTAGGAGAAAATACCAGTCATCGATACCACATGAATCCCTTGGTTAATCAACCAATATCTTTATTCTTTTGTTACACCCTCAAACTTCGATTTACACATTTCTTAGAACCAACTTAGTCCACCACCCCTCCCTCATAGACACGGATAAATTATTTAACTTGCATATGTCAACATAAAACATTATCACTAAATCATACGACTTCTCAGTACCAAAAGTTCATCTGTTACAAAATTACAAACCTACACTTAGTCACCGTGTATTAAAAATTCTGTTATGTATTTTTACACTGTAGATAACGTATCAAGCAACAGACTAAAACAAGCTCAAAAAGTATGATACATAACCTACAACACATGCTACAAGATTCCTGTTCACTTGACAAGTTATTTCCAAATCCACATACTTAACCGCTAATCATACAAAACATACAGATATCATCTTATTTACTCCACAAATTTACAAAAAGAAGCACAAAAGCACATACGCAAAATATCAATAACCACTCAAAATGGATAATTAACCTATGCTATAGAAAACGAGGTGAGATTCCACAACTCAGACTAACAATAGAGTGAAAACCCACCAGGTGGCGGCGGAGCTGTGACGGTCATATATCCGTTAGGGATGGCAACATATGGCGGAGGAGGTGCTCCAGGATACTGAACGGGAGGCGGCGCCAAGCCCGGTGCGGGCTGCGGGTACGCCGAGTACTGCACCGGAGCGGGAGCAACCAACGGTCGATATGACACAGTGAATAGCGGCGCAGACGGCGGCGCCGTTACGACGGCGGGGCTAGGGCTAGGGCTAGGGCTCGGGTTGGGGTTGACAATAGTTGGATCTGGTGTAGTATTAGGGTTAGAGTTTTCATGTGGGGCGGAGATTTGGGGCTGAGATTGATCGGAGCTAGGGTCGGCGGCAGGTTGAGACGGCGGCGGAGAGGCAGCGGCCATAGGTGGAGGCAGGCGGAGACGAAAGAGATCGATGGCGTTAAGCTAGACAATGATTTTTCTTTTTCACTTCCCGGCGACGTTTTGCACTTTGATTTTCCTTTGGGCCGCTAGTGGAGCATCAGGCCCAATATGACGGTCTGAAAGTAACTGTAAGAGTTGTAAGTGTGAAAATACTGAAAATGATTTTGTAAAAAAAAAGATAAAATATAATAAAATAAAATAATGTTATAAGGGCACCAAAATTGTAGTTCATGCTAGTCTTTCTATGGAACTGAATAACTTAAAATTAGTATATGGTTTGAAGTTTTCAAAGATCAAATAATGTAACAACTAAATAAATAACGGAAAATATGTTTAAGAAGTTTCCTCCAAAAAAAAAATTAAAAAAAAAATCAGAAAATAATATTATGTAATCTTTTTCTGTAAATGGATGGAAAATAATAACCAAACTAATACATATCAAATCGTTTTAAACTCAATTTGTAAGGTTGTTTATGTCTAATTACAGTATATGAAAGGACAAATATAATATTTATTGGACTTAAGGGTTCTTAAGTTAATTTTGAAGATAATAAAAATGCATTAGGTAGATTTTTGGGTTAAAGCGTTCAGACGTTATATTATTACTAATGTGTATGATGGTTGCGGCCAAGGCAATAGACATTCTGCTATTTAGCTTTTTCATTGTATCTGAGTGACTGTCAACAATATGATTTTTGTCGCATTAGAGTACATAACCCAATTCACCTCCCTCTTTGTTATGTGATTTTAGCCAGTATTATGCTATTCAGTCACTTAACTGACTGTCAATAATACGATTTTAGCCGCTTGTGGTCTTCAAACGCTGGCTTTTCTGTCACTCGTTCTTTTTGAGCAAATGTTGATATTTTTGTTGCTGGTCTTTTGGTCGCTTGCTCTTTTCAACAATTTCCTCCTTTTGTCCGCTCATTATTTTTATTTGCTTCTTTTTTTCCAACAGCTTTTTTATTTGTTGTTGCTAGTTATTTGGTCTTAGTTATTTAGGTTCACTTATGGGGAAAAGTAGACAGAAATTTTTTGTCCCAATTTTATACGTCTATTTTTTATTTGTATACTTGAATAAAATATTTATATATAATTTTTTAGAAAACTTTCAACATGAAAAATTATAGATTTTAATAGAAACTACAACTTCCTATTGAGCATCTTTTTAATAAATACATCTAAATAGATACCATGAGACTCAAAAATGCTGATTGGTTTAAAAATAGTTTGTAAAATCCGTTAACATGTTAAGAATTTGAAGTCTCAAAATACCTAATTATAAGTATTTTTTTAAAAAAATAATCAATAAAAATTTTAAATCTCATAAAAAATATACAATTTTTATAGTGAAAATCTTTTCAAGAACTATATATATATATATATATAATTACTCTACACACCACTATACTCATATAATATTGTATGTCACTAACTATATTATTTATAATGTAGGAACATATACTAACAGCATAAAGGGGTTAGAGGATTTTTGTCCAACATTAGAATGTATTTAAAATATAAAAAATACTGCAGTGTCACACTATTCCATCCGAAAATTGACTATTTCGTCCGAAAAATCTGTCATAATATGTTTTTTTTTCATAATTGGTAAATCATAGAATTTTCAATCCCAAGGCAAGAAGAAAAAACTTTTGGATATATTTTCAGAAAAAGTGTTCAAACGCCGTAGAATTACTCTTAAAATTATATATATTTTTGATATGTTCTATTATATATTATTTAGATTTTCTAGTTTTATATTACGGTTTCTCATTCAGCAAGTTTATAGGTCAATAAGAGGCCGGATATCTCTTTATCTTCTGCAGTTTCTTCAATCAATAAAATATTTTTGTATCGCCGTACTTCAATCATAATAAATTAAAACTTACATGTTAAAAATTAAAGGTAATCAAGATCCTTAAAAATAAATTCTACTTTAACTACAATTCTCAAAATATTTTAATTGCATGCAGAAGTTGATCATAGCGCCCGTATTTACATCTTGTGGTGCTATTTCGGCGAGGTCCGGCGATTTTCCGACGATGAGGATGACTACTAAAATTATCATCTTCACGAACTCTCTGAATCTTATTCAAATAGCTTTGTCTTTAGGTGCATATTAGTCCTCCTTTTCAGATATTTTATATATCAGTCTATAAAAATAAGAAAATATATTGACGTAGCGGTACGTGTATCGCTATATCAATATTTTTTTTTAATTTTAAAAATTAATATATAAAATTTAGAAAAATGAAGACCAGTACACAACTACCTTTAAAAGGAAAGTTGGAAAGGAAGCCTTATTCTTATCTTTCTCTTTACCAATGTAAATCACTAGTCCAATCATTCCTCAGACTTTATCTTCTTCTTTTCATTAATTTTTTAATTAAAGCTTATATTATAGTTCTACAATAATTAATAAAAAAAAAAAAAGATATTCAGATCCATAATGACTCCCACAGGTATACACATAAACTTCGAAAAAGGAGGAATTTTTTTTATTTTTTTGGGGTCTAATATACATTACCATATCCTCCTCTAATCCATACTTTTTTTTGCTGTTATGGCAAAAAATTCTCTATAAGCCAGTTAATATCATATTACTAGAGTCCACTTATAATTGGTCAGTTCATCATAATATCAATATTTAAGATTAAGTGTTACAAATAGGTCGTAGTAAATTCGATTTCATAGTAACTACAGTTAGATCAGTTGGTTAGCTGAATTGGATGTCGAAGATGACCATAGTTTATCCCTGAAAAAGGATAGGTCGGATTTTAAATTCTAACAAATATAAGTTGAAAAAATATCTTATTATTTTATTTACTATCAAATATATGATAGAATTAAACTATCATAAAAAAAACAAGATCAAAAATAATATAATATAATATAATACCTTATTATTTTATTTTATTTTATTTCACAAGATAAAAAAATAAAAGTAAAATTGATTTTATTAAAAAATATAAAAACGGTCGGTGCCCACAGGCTTGGGTCACTTGCGCTAATAAAGCTAGTAGATCGCGCTGGGTGTGCATCACAAGTAAACGAACAGGTCTAACTTCTAAGCATGGCACTTTTGCTGTTTCTTATTTGACACCAAGAATTTGATCGTTTTGCTTTCTCTCAAGCTCTCAGTGGATTTGATTTCTTTCTATTTTTTGTTTAGTCGATGAAATCTGCGCCGTCGTTGCTCCTGCAGCTGAGGATCAGGAGCAAAATCAAATCATGGATTCTGCTACATTTCTATTTTGAGGAGATTTGTCCAATAATTGTGTTTGATCTGGACGCAGCGGTTTATCGATCCATTCCTGGCATTTGTTCGTTTGATTTCTGCAGCGCGGAGATTTTTTGATCGAATCCATGAATTTGAAATTGATTTTGATTTGAGAAGTTCTTGCAAAGCGGGGAAACGGTCGATAAACCTCTGCATCCAGATTTTTTCTACTGCATATATGTTTTTACTAGATTTCTTATAGACTTATAACTTTGGCGTAGATTTGTTAAGTCACTTGCCATATGAATGTTTCTTTTTTATTCTATTGTTTTGATTGAATGATTGTAGGGTAGGTATGTTAAGTGAGTTGCTATATGTATGCTTACTTGATTCCGTAAGTTTTGATGTAGTGATTGTAGTGTGGGTTTGTTAAGTATTAGTTGCTATATATGTGTTTCTACTTGATTTCTTATAGTCTTAATCTAGCGTAGATTTGTGAAGTTTATTGGCATATGTATATTTTTACCTGATTCATATGTTCTAAAATTTGCATGTCATGGGTCTGCGACATTATTGCAGAATGGGAGACTGTTGTAGGTCGGAGAGAGAATTAGATTTTCCGTTTTTCTTTTGGTTTATAGACGTCTTCAATCAGCTGATTTAGTATGTTGTTACCTGAAAAATTCCTCGAATTCCAGTTAGTAGCTTATATTATTTATTATGGAAATGGTTGATGTATTCCTTTATGTTTTTTAACTCAAGCTTTTTTTTTCTTAAAAGAAAAACTATCTTCTGGGATTAGATATTTGATTTGGTGTGTAATAGAACCAGGAAGTCTCACATTGTAACTTATATCTCATAATACTTTTTAAGATGACAGTGAGAAGTAGAGTTGCTGTTTAGTTTCACTTAGCTTTCAATTTTATACTTTTTGCTTGTAAAAATGTTATGTGGCTTCGCCCATAATAGAATGAAGAGGTCTTAAAATTGAAAATCAACTCTTACATATATGTTTCTGCTGAATTTGTTTTGTTTTTAAATTTTCTTTTTTATATTCTTGAATTATTATTTTATTGGGTCATTGATGATACAATATAACTGGTGTTGTTTAGAGAGTAATTCACCATTTATGTGATGCTACAACTTTTGGTCTAGGTGCTTTAATGGGCCGATATTGTGAATGCTTGATCTTGATTGTAAGTGAATTTTCAGCATGCCTGCTTGGCCTTGCTTTCTGTGATATATAAAAAGGATCTAGAAAACAAATATAATCAATAATAAGAAATATGTAATTCAGAATATGTTGCTTACACAAAGATATAATTCCTTATAATCATATAAAAGCTGGCTTATCCCTGGACGATAATATACTAATCAACAACATATACAATAAACTGGTGTACTTATCTTTATTCATCTGAATTCTTAGTAGCTGAGCATCTATTTATGTTCCATGATTGGTTAACTATGTCACATGAAACTTGTAACAGTTAGTTAAGACATTTTTACAGCATGCAAGAAATTCCATCTACAATGTTGCATCTCGTAGGCGTCAAATGCGGTTTCATGCATGTATTTTCGATCAATATATTTAGAATAATACTAGGTGCATTTATTTAAATATAATTGTAACCTAATCTCTAAAATTGGGGTGTCTTCTCGACCTCATGTTTCAAGTCTAGGTGGAACCCATAATTTGAAAGATGGGTGGAGACCAACACCTCACTTTTAGAGTTATATTTGGAATCTTGGACACATATAGCATTATCCATATATTTAATATGCTAATGAGTGTATTTTACTTTTTCAAAAGATGCCCAGACTTATATTTTAGTGCCTCCATCACTTAAAAATACACAATGGGTTGGTGGGTATTTGCTGTAATAGAGATAGCAGTATAAGTTGTTTTATTAGGTTATTACGAATGCTGGTGGGTTGATCCAATGCTTAAAGATGATTGACTCTCTCTCTCTCTCTCGGATTTCTTATGGAAGCTTTTATAACAAGCTGCATTAATAACTACACTACCAGTATCCCTCTTCCTATAATTTAACGAACTGCACTGTAGCTTTACTTTTGTAAATCGGCATATGGAAAATAATTTGATGAGGTTCCTAGACCGTAAATATTACAGCGTTGCTTGTTCTTTTGGTTTTCCTTGCACCTCTTCTCCTATCCATTGGACATATCTAGATAGGTTCTTCATAACCTTTTACTTAACTCGTCCACCTAACGCCTATATCGTAGATAGGTTGGTTATTATGCCGTGCATTTCGGGTGTGCATATTTCTTAAGATATCATTTTATGTCCATGCTACTAACATCATAATCTAGTCTTTGGTTACATTCCTGTGTCTTGGCATATTCTTGTTTTGATGCTCATCTTACTAACTTCGTTCTTTGATGCCCTTAACAGATCCTTTTCAGAGAGGGGGCAAAATCCTGCAGTCGCACTTGATTTTTTGTTCTATGATTCCCTTAACAGATCCTTTTCAGAGCACTTGATTTTAGATCACAGAAGTTGTTTTTAAGGTGACAATAATAGTATTTATATCAGGTTAGCAAAAGAGCTTGATCATTCTGTGCAAATGTTACACTACTTGTTAAGTTATTACATGAATCTCATTCTTCAAGAGACTCTGATGGCATTGATATAATCAGGACCATAAGCAGTACATCGGGATGTATACTACACCTATCTAGTATAGTATATGTGATTCTAATTATATAAGCAGTTCTGATGAATAGATGTGCTCAAGTAATTATGTTGAAATTTTGCAATATCGACTATCCTTCTGCTATATTGATTTATTACAGTGTTGTGGTGCACGACCTTACCTTTGCTTGTATTTATCACACGTATCGACAGACTTTTTTTGCAGTTTTGCACTTAAAAATGCAGTATTTATGGAAAACATGAACAAAAGCTTGTGCCCCTAGTTACTTTCAGTCATTGTAATGGGGTGCCTACAAATTAGACTCCAAAGAGAAATACTTTGTGTCTTAAATTAAATGTTCTCTTGAGGAAATCGCTGAAGTGGTTTAAGAGTCATCTATGCCACATATCTAAAAGGGTAATGCTGCGCTCAGTCGCAGAGGTTTACCAATCTGTATGGTTAAAAGAAAAATTGGGAGTATATTTTGGAGGAGTTTATAATATAACAGTTGTAGATTTTGATAAGATTTATCGATTTTATGTTGATTTATTTTTTAAAAAAAAATACTTGTAGAACAGATGTTTTGGTGCTTTAAAGTTTAACGGATTTTATGTGGATTTTAAAATTATTTTTATTAAATTTTGGAGTCACAAAATATTTATTTAGAAGTATTTTTTGAAAAAAATTTAACATGAAAAATAATATTTTTTTTCAAAATTTATAATTCTTACGTCAAAAGTTTTTTGTAAAAATGCTCCCAATTTATTTTTTTTAACTGTACGAATTGGTGGATTTTTTTGGTTAATCAGTTTGGGAGATAAGTATTGTTCTATCTAAAACTGTGTGTCCACTTTCTATACACGGAGAAAGCTCTTACATTACTTTTTAGAGATTTCTTTAGCTCATGCATGCTACGCAGATGCGAACCTGTAGCCGCCTTTTAGCTTGACTGTTTATCTATAAGATCTAAAGCAAATTGTTTATCATTTTAAAAGGAGTTAGGTCCTCCCTCTGTAGAGATTTGCCTTAAATTTACATTAATATTTGTGCGCTTATGTAGATATTGTGTTGTGTTTTTATTGATTTCTTAAGTATAAGTGTATAAGTACTCTCCTTATGTAGCGCCGCTAATACTGTATCGAAGGGATACAGAGGATTTGTGTTCATCATAAATTTTTAAGGTATAAGTCCCCACGGCCTAGCTCAATTTTTTAGCAGCACCAAACTTGTAAATTGAAGCTATAAATCCCCATATATGTTACTGTATGTTCGTGCAGCACCAATATCTATCATCATGGCAGAAACTTAGCAGAAACTATTACCTGACGATCAAAAGTTCATGCGTTAATGAGGCACGGAAATGACCTCCTACTTAGTAGGATGTGTTGTTATGTATTAGATGAGAAATTATCTATCAATTTTTGAACTATGCGCCTACAAATGCAGAAATCCTTGGTTACCAAATTGCCCCCTCTTCTCTGTACCAATGTCTATGATCCCGCTTTCATGTATACTCTATAGGGCTGAAAATGAGCCTAATTGCTCACAGGCTCAAACTCGTTTACGTTTGACTCGAACTCGATTAATATCGAGATCGAGTTGAGTTTGAGCTCAAATTCAAGATTAGATAACTAAATGAGCTGATTGAAGCTTTGAGCACTGCAATACTCGACTCATGAGGGTCGTGACTCGTGAGCTTAAACGAGCTTTGCAAAACAAAAACTAGGCCAAGCCTGCTTTGCCCAGCCCTATTACTTAAACAACATGTTTCCATTTAAGTGGCCCAGCCCACTTCGCCAGTCCTGTTACTCTCCATTACACAATCAGCATATCTCGTCCCCAAAAACCCTAAAATCATATCAACCATCATCGAGGGATTTGCCGTCATATCTCTGAGAAGATTGCGTAACATCTCAAATCCGGAGGACCTCTGGTGGGGAAGAAGATGATAAGTTGAATAGGAGATAAATATAGGAACATCAGAATTTGGTATTGCTTCCACATGGACTCCACTAACTTTTCATTCTAGATAAGTCTCATGTGTCTTCCTTGTTTTGTTTTCGTCTTCAGTCTTATGTACTTTTTATCTCTCTTGCCTTCGCTAGCGTGCAGATCAGAGGTGTATGGTTGTGCAGCCAATGGTTGCACTGCGAAAGCTGAAGCTGGGCTCGAGCTCGACTATTTTTTAGCGAGCGGAGCGAGTTCTGGCATGCTGAGCTTGAGCTTTGTCAATCGAGCCGAGCTTGAATTAGATGGTACTCGGCTCGAACTTAGCTCGTTTTCACTCTAATCTTCTACAATCCCTTCAGTCTTTCTCTAATTTGTTTACAGAGCTTCTGCTTGCGCCTAGATTGATAGAACACCAGCTTCAACGGTCCATAAATTAACCGTTGAGCGTCACACAAAAGTGACACAATTACAGACAGTTTTACTTAGGATAATTTTTTTTTTTTAAATCACCGTTGAAAATACTAGCCCTAAATTTATCTTAGTCACAAAGACTTTTATATCCCTTGGTAGCTTATGCCAGTTCGTTTTGAGAAAATAGTCGTGCGGTTTCACCTTTCAAATAAGCCCGTGTTGAGAAAATATTTGCATTTTCATACCTCACTATAATTTAAAATTATATTTTTATATATTCTAATAAAAATAACTTTTTATACGTTGATCATATGAAATGACAAAACTGCTTTTGTTATTCTACTTAAAAGACGATGATAGTTAACACGATAAGGATAATATCGTCATTTTGTATAGTCAACTGGGATATAAAAACGTCATTTTGATTTAGAGTAGCATTTTTTTATAATTAAATTGTGGAGGGTATAAAACACAAATGGCCCTCTAAGATTTGATATATTACAGTGCTCTGGATTATGTAACAATGTAGGAGCAGTGTTTTTAACCCAATCTACATTTGCCAGTAGTACAACCGGTTCAACTACATATTACTTGAACCAGATTAAACCACGCCCTAGCGGACCAACCTGTACAATCCGCTTTTCGGATTTAACACGAATATTGGGAACACAATGTTGCAATTATAAAATTTCTACATTAACGGCATCCAGTCCCGCGCCCCCAGTGTAGGTGGTCCGGGCGCTCGCCTCTCCAGTGTAGGTGGCCCGGGCGCTCGCCTCCTGAGGCGAGCGCCCGAGGTTCGACTCTCAGGAGGCTGCCCTCCGAAGGAGGTGGTGGGGGTCAAAGATCCTCTCAGTATCCCGTGAGGAAGTGATATAGGCCATGATTTGAAGTCCTTCGGGGGTGTGCGTCAGGATCTGTCCTTATTCCGCAAGGATGGGAATCCTTCTCGGTTGATGAAACAGGGATCGGTGCCATCCGTGAATTTACCTGTTATGACAGTCGCTCGAATGAGGGCCGATTACGGGCATGATTTCTTTCCACGTTAATCTTCAAAAAAAAAAAAATATTCAGTCTAATTCAACCGTAAGTTGCAAATAAATTTTAATTCATCCTTGACTATATCCAATATTGATTCAGTTCAGTAGTAGACTTACGTGCCGTGTTGGTTTCGCTCCCCCCTCTCTTTCTAACCAGCGGCGGCGCTTCGCCTCCCCTCACTCCTCATCCGTTAATCCTGCTGCCTCCGGCTTCAGCTGCACCGCCCTTTGTTCCTGCCTCATCGGAATAAGCAATTGATCCCCTTTTTACTTGTTCACGGCTGCTCACAAAGTAGTCTCGGTTATCTCCTCGTTAATCTGGTCCATCTGGAAAGGGTAAATAGCATTGCCCAATTGCCAGGAAGTCTATTGAGAACTTTTATGGTTGGAGAGGAAGAACTTAAACTTAGGGACTGCAGATTAGCTGCATACAAAAATTAGAAGAAAAAACCACAATTCAATGACAATATGCATCTGTTGCAGAATGAAGAATCCGCAATGATCTTCTCGTATTAGAAAAATATATGATCTTTTCGTATTAGAAAATTATAAGATGGTAAAAGAACCCTAGAATGTGTCGATCCTACGATCACTCCTCTGTGTACTAACTGGGGTATGAATTTTTTCCATTGTAAATTTTTAAATATTTTTTATTAAATAATTAGGTATAATTCAATCAAAATTGATGGTTCAGATTAAATATTTGATCTATTCTTTGTTTTATATAGTAATTAGTATATTTTTATAATTTTTTTAAAATCTGAATTATCAGATTTTAGTAAATAAAATTTGACTATTTAATAGAAAGTATTATAGAATATGTCAAGGAAGTAATCCGTGTTGTACCATTGTATTCTCTGAGTTTAACATCTAAAGGGCCTATTTTGGCCCAAAATAATAAAGGGCCCATTTCTTCCGAAACTAATTTGAGATATCAAATCAGATCCTTTTCATAGAAGAAATCCGACTCGTTTAGCCCAGCTCGAGTTCGCCCAGCTTATTTTCCATCCTCTTCCGCTTTGATGAAATGATGAACTCTTCATCACTGGTTGCTTCACTCATCCTCGTTACTTTCTTGCTTTGGGTGATATAGGTTTGATTTCAAGTCTTCCCTGTTTTTAGGGATTTGATTCGACTGTGATCATATATTGATCGTGCATAAGCTTAACCTAGACAGCTGGTTCATGTTGTAGCCGTTTAATCACGCAGGAGGTATTTAGAATTATCAATTTACATTAAGTTCAGTAAGCAGGATTATTTATGGATTTGTTTTTATATTAAGTTTGCATTTTTTTTTTATTATGTTAATTTGCTCTAGGTTTACCAATGGCATTAATAAGTGATTGATGACCAATTTGTTGTGCTGAATTTCATTATATAGACTAAAACTGGGCTCAGTGTTATCATGCCAAGCTCCTTTGCTAAATTCACATTTCAGAAAATACTTTGTGGTTGCAATTGAGAAACATTTTCCCCTCCAAAAGCATAAAAACTCTTTTTAGGGTTCAGATCGATAATGGAAGTTGGTGTTTTCTTAATTTAAAACAAGAATCATTTAATCATGAAGCTCTGTTAACTTAAGATAAAAGGAGTTTTTTTTTTCCTTGCATCTACGTTGGTCATTGAATTCTTGCAAGTAGAATTAGGGCTCCTTTTATTAATTTTAGTAGACACTATAGCATTGAGGTTCCATATACCCGACCCCAACTAGCGAGAGAGGGGTTTGTTGTTGTTCGTGTTGTAGTCCTTCTCCTAAACCTTTCTTTAGGATTAGCTCAATGATAGTAGAGACAGTACGGCTTCGTTAATTGATCATTACTTAGCTGTTAGAGAATAGCGAATGAGCTCTTGTATGAAGAATGAAGGCTGGTAGTTTATTAGTTCGCTAGCTAATTATTTTATGCATTCTCTATCATCTAATTACACTATGTTTTAAATATGATGTTAAATTACCATTCATGGTTTGTTGATAGATTGATCTGTATATGTAAACTTCATCTATTTATTTAGAACTTCATCATACTGATCTGTTAGGGCTTTCGTCGTAATCTTTATCATCTTTCGGCACAATAAAGTTATTTAGAAATGCTTATGGTTCATGGAGCAGATATTATCATGCTGTTGCTCTGATACAATACTTCCCCTACGTTTATGCACCATCGTTATCGCAGTATAATCTCCTCTAAAGTATGTTTTTATCATCTGTATCATCTGAAATAAAGTATTTTAATTTATTCTGAATGAATTTGTCCTTGACAGACCGTTAAACTGGTATGAGTAGTAAAAGTCGATTACCACCTCCTCAGTTTCGAGAACCTCTCCCCGGTCCTGGCATTATGCACTCAGATCCCTTTGGTCGCACATTCCGCCCACAATCTGGCCCCCTTCCTTTTGATATGATTCATCCAGAAGCAATGGAACAGAATCTTGCTTTGCAAGATGTTGAGATGAAACAGCTTGCAGCTGAGAACCAAAGGCTAGCAGCCACCCATTCTACTCTCAGAAAAGAATTAGGTTCAGCCCAGCAAGAACTGCAGAGGTTGCAAACACATATTGGTGCTGTTAAGGCTGAGAAAGAGCAACATTTGAGGGCTCTTAGAGATAAGATAGCTATGATGGAAGCTGAATTGCAAGCTTCTGGGCCTCTTGAAATGGAGTTACGAGTGGCTCACGGAGAGGCGCAGACCTTGGTTACAGCCAGGGAGGAGCTCATGTCTAAAATGAAGCAGCTTACGCAAGACCTGCAGAGAAAGCATGTTGATTTACAACAAATTCCAGCATTGGTGTCTGAATTGGAGGCTCTTAGGCAGGAATATCAGCATTTCAGGTAATTTTGTTTTTCTTCTTCTTCCTTGTATAAATAATAGATATGAGATGCTTATAGGGTTATGATGTCCTGTCACCAGAGCGACATATGATTATGAAAGGAAATTGCGCATCGACCATTTCGAGTCAATTCAGTTGATGGAGAAAAATTATGTTTCCATGGTGAGGGAGGTTGAAAAGCTCCGCACTGAGTTGTCCAATGCCGCAACCATTGAAAGAAGCGGTATTTGCCATGGAACAGATAATATATGTACTTGATATTTACTTATTGAGTTTACTTGTCATGTTTTGACATTTCTTCTCTAGGTGGTTCGTACAATAATACTGGTTACAAGGAGACTGATGCATCAGCGCAGCATTTCATAGGACAAAATGCATATGAAAATATTTATGGAGTTTCTCAGGTAAGATATTCCCATTAGCTATAATACTGAACATATCCAGTAATCTATGTCGAGCTTTATGTACAAATCTGAAAATAAGCCAGTAAACCATTCCATATCGTAGACATAGACTTGTTATCCTAAAAATTGTACTTTAAATGCTGGAAGTGTGACACTTTAGCATTGTAGCTGCGTCAATAACTGCCACAGCTTCTTTTTTTTTCTGTCTGTTTTCTTCTTCGACTACTTTCACTAATAATTGATCTTGGAACATTAATTTGCCAAGAATTGAAATACACAAGATTTTGCAAGGGTGGGTAGTTTTTCCGAATTATTTTAAGAATGATTGGTACAAGTACTGTTACTGTAATTCTGACTCGGAATGTTCTACTGAAGTACTGAAAGGATCTAAACTGATAATTTGAAAAGAAAAAAAAAATATGTAAGTGTGTAACCGATGTTTTCCGTAATATTTTATAAGGTAATTAAGAAGTTATAGTTGGTCGTGTTATCTTTTTATTCTCAGTTTGATGATGGTATTTCTTAATAATGGAATCCAGGGACGTGGAACTTCTGTAGGTGCAGCGCCATACGCTGTAGTCCCCGCTGGACTTTCTGTATCAGCTGCTGCTTCAACCACCGTGCCGTATGATCCATCAAGGCCCGCTACTCTCGATGCATCCAGGGCTGCAAATAATGAACCTTCTAGATCCTCCAACCATGATACCACCAAGGCCTCGGCTGTTGGCTATGAAGCTCTTAGAATATCTGGATATGAAGCTTCTAGAGGAGCTGGAGCAGCTCAGGTGGGTGCAACAACTGGAGCTAATAGCAAGTCTGACTCCTATGGTGCTGACCCGAGTGTGACGCCCTATGGGTTAGTGCAAAACACTACAGTTTATGCCTATGGATCCGAGAACAGCGTAGCATCGTATGTACCCAGACAGCACTTAACACCTTATGTGCAAGGACAGAACCCATTAACTTACATACCAGGCCAAAATCCAAACCCATATGCAGCAATGAACGTAGCAAGTACCTATGGATCTGGGCAGACCCCTGCGTATCCTGGAACTGGTTATGAAGCAAATCGTGGTGGAAATGCTGCACACAGATAAGCAAACTTGTCGCTTAATGTTTGTCGATGACTCAACTGATCCGGACAAAATTACTTAAGTGTTTTTTTTGTCTGATGTTCTTTTTGCAGTATCAACCCAACGAATCTAGACTAAACCTTGTAAGTCTGTTCTGCAAGTTCAGAGTTTTGCCAGCAGTAATAGTTTTCCTTGAAGTACTGATAGAAAATCAATCCAACATCCCTCACCTCTTTGTCTGTATATTGGTTTGAAGTCTCGTCCTGCATTGCTCGAGCTCAAGTTTTCGGACAATTTATAAGAAATTTGTGCAAATGTTTATTATAGCCGCCAAGTCATACTACTAGATGTGAACTGCAGGCTCCAGATATTTCAGGTGTGCATCATGCATGTATGGAGCGCTCTTCGACTGGTAGCATTTAGCAGCATCATAAGTAGTTGGAAATCAGATTGTCCTCCTCTATGCCTTTCAATGCTGTTACAACAAGTTTAAACACTTGGATTATAGAAAAATGCTACTGCTTGTTCAAACTGGTGGATGACTATTTGATTCTTCTAATAAGCTGATTGCTTCAGACGGTTTTGTACTCCAGTTGTAACAGTTCCAAGTTGATCTGTACTGGCTAAGTTCTCGTAAACTACTTGTGTTATAGTCCGAAAAGTTGGTGGATCAAATAGTTCCCATTCAGAGAACAATTTTGGTGCTTCTATACATGTCCAAATTACAGAAATTTTAGCCTACAAGTTAATCTAAAAGTTTCTCCCGAAAATGTCCATGCTTGACGGATATAGCACGACCCTTACTCCTTGACAAGTAACCACCGCTAACGCCATCAAACTGCGTCCAAATCCCTAAACTATTAGATGAATTAAGGGAGAGAAAAATCTACTAATTAGCGTTGGTTCACTTGGTTAGCGAAATTGGATTGCAGGAAATCATGGTCTGTTACTCATAAAGGGTAGATCGGAGGTTCGAATTTAGCAAACGTAAGTTGGAAGAACCTTATCTTAAATCATAGTCTGTAACAAGCGATATTTGGTATGTTCATTTGCCGGTTAAACAACATTGGAAACTGCTATGAAACAACCTAAAGGCCTTGAACACCATGTGTGTTCAATGATTCAAACGTTATAAATTTATTATTTGAGAGAAGTATAATTGTTGCAATAGAAACCTAACGACAAATACTAATGAAAGCTAGCTACATTGCAAACTAGATATGACTATTAGTAACTATTGTTAAACAGGATTGTTCTTGTTAAAAGATTGAACATATGTATCTCTCCGAATCTGCAAAACGGGTTCCAAATTTTTTGATCACCCATATACAATCTGGAACAGGTTTAACACTCGAAAAAGGTCAATCAATATTTAATAAATATTACAAAAAAAAAAACTAATTAATACAAAATTTTCGAGACATGCAGCCATGTTATTATTATAAAATAAAGCACAAGCTTCACTGGAAGAAACTTATGTTTTAAGAGCAGCTTCAACAGCGTTCCTTTGTTCATAATTCAAGCCCTGAAATTAAAAAAAAAAACCAAAATATTAGATTCTGTTTCTGATTTTCAGAGGCTGGATATGGGGGATCTCTTAGATGTCATTTACCTGGCAAAGCTGGTTAAAGAGTGAACTATCGTTGTTTGCCAGCTCCTTCAAGAAACTCGTCAGATAGTTCACCAAATTAAGCTGCAATAGATTGCACAAATAGAGTAAGGGTATTGTCTTCTCCACAGAGGCTGGAGATGACATACTAAATAGAAAAATCCAAAAAGAAACAATAGAGAACCCCAATAATAGGGAAAAAAAAAGCCAAAGTATTTGGTCACTGAAGTTTTGATGTAGATTGCAGCAAGAGAAGACACAACAGAGGGAGGGAGATGAGAGAGTTTTCAGAGTTTTATTCTTCTTTTTTTTAAAAAAAAAAAGAATGAGAGAAGATGGAGGGAGAAGCTACTAATTATTAAAACTAAAAAATTGATAAGCAGACTAAAAAACTACAACGTAATTAGCTATTAAACCTCGTTCAGAGGATCAGCTTTATACAGATCAGCTTCGCTATCGTCATCTTCACTCTGGAAATGCAAGTTGAGATAATTATCAGTAATCAGCAACACATAATCTATGATGACGAGTAAGTAGCTTGGATGAAGGGCCTATTATAATTCTTAGTAAGTCGGTAACTAGTATACCTCGTTAAAGGCCTTTGCCATAGCATTGAGCTGTTCAACCGAAGGTCGACCATCAGTGGAGACATTTGCTGAATATAATACATCCTTGGGCAAACTGGCGTCATTATGCGGTGCTTCTTCCCAGTCACTGTCCTGCAAAGGTTCATATATGTCAACTTCTACATTCGTCTCAGTTACTTATATTGTAGGAAATAAATCAGTAAATGTCCAAAAAATACAGGTTGTGGTGAAAGAAGTCAAATTCATCACCGTATTACCTCATCATCAACGTCCAAAACCTGCTCCTGGATCTCAAGCAAACTATCTGACAATAACATAAATATCTACAGGACAAGGTGTCAAAGTAATAATAAATTGCTAATTATTATTCAATAAACAGATGCATAGATACAAGTTACAACTACAGAATTCAATAAAGTAATGGAAGGAAGCAAAAGGGCAAATATACAAATTAATCTGTATTCCGATTGATCAGCATGGAAGAAACAAAATATGTTGTCAACTTCTGATGGAAAAAATCAATATATTTCAAGTCCCTCTGTCAAACTCAGCCCAAGGATTACTACACTCACTATAGACATGATTTTCTTTTATCATCTAGGATAACCTGCAATAGGACTCCCAATAAGCATGCTGGTTTGGATTCTTTGGAATAATAACTACTATATTTCCAAAGATTAAAAGCAAAACAGCTCTTGTATTTGTTTCAGAAATCCATCCTAAAGCGTTGTAATAGATGCTGTCTTTCATCTCACCTCAAGCGATCTACCAGACAACCTCCAAACATGTTATAAAGTTGAATAGATGTTTAATTAATAGGTTCATGAAGATATTCACGTCAAATAAACATCATACTGTCAAACAACTAAGGCACTGGTTTGGAATCTATGACGAAAAATGTTTGTCCCCTCAATTGATTCACTATAAAATCCACCAATCCGCATGTTTAAAAAAAAAAAAAATTTGGGAGCATTTTTTTGCGAAACTTCCAACATGAAGTAAATTTTGATAAGATCTACAACTTTCATGTTGAAAGTTTTCCCAAAAATGCTTATAGACATGTGTTTTGCTCCAAAATTTAATGGATTTGAAGCTGATTTCAAAAATAGTTTTGGAACCATTAAACCTTGGAACCCCAAAAGACCTATTTAGAAGCATTTTTTAGAAATACTTTCAACATTTCATATGGGAGTTTTCCCAAAAAATGCTCCCAAATTTTTTTTTTAAATCGTGTGGATTGGTGGATTTTTTTGTGAATCTGGGTGGGGGGATTGGGGGGGTGGGGCGGGACTAGCAATTTCACCTATGACTCAGTGGTATAAAGATGCTTTTCATAAAAGAACTTGCATAATGGATTTACCTTTGCAGGCAGAGGAATCATGGTCCAACGATCAGGGGCTAACTTAGCTTTTGAACGAGTGGTTATACCTGCATTTGACTGCATTGGCACAAATCAGTTTTACTTCAAGGTAACCTATAGAGTTCAATGCACATTACTTGAAAGGCATGGACAACGACATACAGATTTAAACTAGCCTCCAAACATACACGACTAACCTTGACAAGATGCCCTTGAACATTAATTTTTGCCAATTCCGCATGACGTGTGGAGAGCAACAAAGCTAAAGCTGTTGTAGTTACCTTTATCTGGTACGCTCCCTGAATTTCCCCTTAAGAAGACAGAAATATTAGTGAGAGAGGGTAGGTAAACGAAAGACAATTTGAAAATTTAATGGAAAGCACCTTCCATCCATACACACGGTAAGGGCTTTTTTCTTACAAGTCTTCCTAAATGTCAAGAGACATATACAAGATTTGCACTTTTATGGAAATCCGTGAGACTACAAATAAGGTAAAGAAGCAAAGGAGTTCATGCAAATACCAAGGAAAGGGAGATTTCCTTCTGTATCTTCCGGTGGAAGAAAAGAAGCCTAGGAGGTAACTGGTACAACTGTTGAAATAGGGTATCAACGGCGAATCTCCTATCCTATATATTTTTGGTAAAAAAAAAAAGAAGGAATTGCTCGATGCAAATAATGACATCCCGACACTAATCCAAATCTTGAGAACATGTAACATTAGATTTTCCTAATGCAAGTATTGAAGTTGTACAGTGAACATAATTTGAACAAAATCAAATCTGATCATTTGTACTGCATTTCGACTCAAACTCTAAATGCTGATATACTTGGATACATTAAGACGCAGTGATAACTGGTGGCATCTGCTTTCGGGGGAAAGGGGGGACGGTGGTACCTGGCTTTTAGAAAAATTTTGATGAGTGAAGTCTTATGACGGCGTCTAGAACTCAAGCTTTGAGTTACTTTTTGATCAGATGATAAGCTAGAATATTGTTTATCCTATGTGCTCTATCATTTTTTGGTTCAAAGTTTTTGGATAAAATTTCAAAACTCTAGTTCCGGAAAAAAGAATAAAAAATAAAAATTGAACTAGAGTTTTGTAGGTGCATTTGAGTCTTTTTGACATTTAATATGAGAACTTTGAAACACAAAATGATGGAACACATAAATAAACAATATCCTGCTCATCAGCTGACCTAAAGGACTAAAATCTAGTTTACGCAACAACAACAATATTTCAGTTATGAGTTCCGCAACGGCGTGGTTGGGTAGATATATGCAGCCATGTCCTGAAGGAGGTTGTTTATGTAAGAAATGCAACAAGTTTGAGAGACCAATATACGTCCATTATACGGTTAGACCATAACACGCAAGAAGTGCAACAAGAGCTAAATATATGTGATATACTAAGGTCATCAACTCTAGCTTCTACACTTCTCAAAAAAAAAGCTAGGAATTGTAAGGCATGATAAACGCATAGACATTTTGGTTCAAGAATTTCTAAATAATATAACAAAATAATATCTGAATAATTTTGACATGATTATTCTAAGAAATTATGGCAGGATTGATCGCAGGGGGTCAGATTTCTTTCTAAAAACTATCCCACTCGATTTTCTCCAATCAGCTACCCCAACAAGCTTGCCCTACTTAAAAAAGGAGACCATCTTCGCCACTGCCCTTGATGGTAAAAGTGATGGTAATCATAGTGTAGTGCAGTAATAGAAAAACTGGTCCTGGAAGTGGAAATCTTGTTTCAAAACGTATGGTTACTATCACTTCCACATCTATGTTTTGGGGGTTCTATCAAATTGGCCCCTCAGTTTTTCTTTTCACCAAATTGCCCCTTCGGTTATGAAACTGTTTCAAACAGGTCATTTAGTTTAATAATCAGCTAATTTTGATGAAAATTTAACAAGAAATGACTTGTTTTCTGTGAAATTTTATTGGAATTGCAGCTAGGGTTGAAGATTGATAGCAGTTTATTGATTAAATAGTAACTTTCAATTGAATTTTAACAGATTGCTAAACTAAATGAGGTACTTAGAAACAACCTCAAAACAATATCTTAGAAAAAAAAAGGCCTCTGAATATATGGTCACAATTTGGTCGTCAATAAAACTTCGCAGGAAATTGATACAATCCCCAACCCTAGGGCGAAAGTGATAACCCAAAAAAGTGATGTTCAATATCCAAGGGCCTGTTACATTTTACAATCATGGATAATTAGACCTAACTTTGACTCTGCAACAAATCAACAAAGCAAACTCACTTTTCACTATTGCTTTGTGTAAACAGAATAGGCAATGTTTTCATCTGTTTTTCATAACCCAAACTAAAAGGTAAAGAATGTGCACAAATCATAAACAAATTCATTAAAATGCATCTAACATGACAATTACAGAGCAAAAACAATAGAAATCAGATTACATAGAAGTTTCACCTACCCTGAAGCTTGGTCCATTCGGACATTATGTAATATAACGAATTTTGATGGCCTTCAGCAGGTACACTAAGAAGCAAATCGATGAACTGTTTAACACTTGGTACACTAAGATGCACCTGAACCATAAAGACAATTTTAGATACTGTTTGATGCGATGTTGAAAAAGAGAACAAGGTAAAACAAAGGATATATAAATTTAGTATTACATTCATGCATGGGACAGACCATTTACGGTTTTTAGTAAAAGAATATATTAAAAGCCAGAGTTCAACATGACTTTCCAAAAAGAAATGTTGTCCCAACTCCCAACCAAGTTACTAGAGATTCTTTAGCTACTTTCAGAAATATGCTAATAATGACTAGTAGCAGTTTTTTGTCAATAGAATAAGAGGAAGTTGCACTTTACCCTGACCTTAGGATGGCACTGCGAGCTTTATCAGCCTAACTTTACAAATAGTTAATTCACACGGA
Source organism: Xerophyta viscosa (assembly GCA_002076135.1). Taxonomy (NCBI): domain Eukaryota; kingdom Viridiplantae; phylum Streptophyta; class Magnoliopsida; order Pandanales; family Velloziaceae; genus Xerophyta; species Xerophyta viscosa. The sequence goes on from MJHO01000066.1 coordinate 89,591, forward strand.
AATTTTGCTTGTATTATATGTTACCCAAGTCTACACAATCTCCATGTTGTTTCCCATTTAATTATATATCACACAAGTCTCGAAATCAGAAGATGCAAAACTTTATGATTCAACTTTAATGATGTACCATATGTGCAGAAGGACATATTACATGAAGGTCTTTAATGGAAAGTTATAAAGTTCAGATGGGTTGTCGTGCTTCAAAGTTCAAACATTAGTTGGTCAAATTTTGAGTTTAAAGTCAAGTAGCATTAGCTCATTTTGCTACAGATACATTGTTGATGCACAATAAGGGCTCAAATACATTAATGTAACCAGCAAGGAAGAAAAAATCTTTTATGCTTTAAAAGTAAAAGAAAACAAATTGAGATCTCTTCGTCAAGAAGACCAATTAGCATAGCATCTACCAATATTTATGGAAAAAAGGCAAAAACGCTCGGGCATGTAGAGCCTGATTTTGGGCAGAAGCTGCTAAAATAGGGACCTCAAGATATTAAAAAAAATCATACGATCCTCGACATGATGCCAAAAGGAAAAATGGCATTGCTATTACTATTTAGTAAGGCATGAACAAGAAGATAGGATGATCCAGAGCAATAGAAAATGCATTTGGATAATCCCTAGTTTAATAGTTGAGTGTTGCTTAACACAATAATAATGACAATACCAAAGCCTTACCCACTAACTGTGGTAGGCTACATGAATCCTTTGTATCATTGTGTATTGTTGGCTATAGCAACTCTAATGCCATTGCATGATAATGAATTAAAAAGATAACTATAAAAGAAAGTAAATACGAGCGTATGAATGTCTGTAGCAAAAACCCATTATAAGGAAGAAATTACCAGTCTTGCAATTATAACGATAAGTGAACTTTTCAAGGTTGCTACTTCACTAGACTGCATACGCCTCACAATTGCAGAAATAAGCTCAAGAATATGTGGAGACGTTTCAGCAGGAAATTGTAGAATCAGTTGTAGCACATAGCTACCAACAAAAAATGACCCAGAGCTTTCAAGATGAGGATCCAGAAGCCTGCAGCAGAATATTGGAGAGATTAATAAGCATATAACACAGTCCAGAAAGAGCTTTATCTAAGTCACCAATTCTCCAATATGTCATTTACCTAAACAGAAAGTGAGAAGGTAGACAGAAACAGTTAAATTACGGACACAAACTACCATTTCAAGCTCTTTCGTGATGAAAAAAATGACTGATGCAATAAGCAGAAAGTAGATGACACTGTAAAGCGGGTCCAAATCCTTAGAACAAATTATGTATGTGTGCTTATATACCAACAATGTCATTAGAATGTATGAACACTAATCTGGTAGTGATGCTGGATAGTAGCTACTACAAACACCTAGATAATGGTAAGGTTAAAACAGCGACTAAAACATGATCCTAAATGGATCCGTGATACATTCATCAAATAAACAGTTGCTTAGAGATTAAGCAATCGTTGACTAAACTTAGTATTAACTAACCTAAAGACTCCTAGTAACTCAAAATAGACAATGGACTTTCTTGAAAAGTTTGTACAGAAGTCAAGATCTGCTTAGAATAAGACAACTACAAGTTGCAAATGCAGAATTATACAGTTGACATGGATCCCCCAACATAGCCTGAGATTAGAACTCTTGCTATACTTAAAAGGAAGTACATACATACATACATTAGATTAAGGCTTTAAGGTTATAGGAAATAGCTAATATAAAAGCGTAACCCTGACTATGGTGGGAGCCACCGGAGCCATCTCTTATCCTTCTCTTAAACCTAAGAGCTACAACCATTTAATATATATGGTTTCTGGACAATTTTTGCCCCGAGACCTAATTATGTTGTTCTCATGCAGATCAAGTAACTTAGAAACCAAACAAGGATATCCCTTTAGGTGTGTACGTAAAAGTCAAACAACTCAAACTTTATAAGAAGAAAGTTTCTCTACATTCTAACAACTCAACGGGAAGTTCAGCAAATAAATAAGTAAATACAGTTTGATTTGGCACCAAACACTTACACTTCACAAGAATGATTCATATTCAATTTTTTGAATTTCTTTGAGCATTTACAAAATAGACTTATAAATGGTAAGTCACTTTCAATTAAAACTCTTCATGGAAGCAAAAATGCTACACTGAAAGGTGGAGGCAAAAAAATTACCTAGAAGCAGCACCAAGTAATCTTTTCATTCCAAAGCCTGGGTCACTGCCCCATGTAAGCAACTCCCTTTTACCCCCAGATAGAAATGTGGTTAAACATTCTGTTGCATTCTAAATTCCATATTGACCATAAGAAACTCATGAAAAACTAGAACAACAAACTGGAGAAAAAATCAAGGGATTTCATGACAACAGAAGAGTATTTAAGTAGGATTATTGCCTGCATCTCACTATAATCATCACTTTCGAGAATGATTTGGATGACTGATTCAAAGCAAGCATTGTAGACAGCTCTCACAACATCAAGAGGAGCATTCTGCACTATTAACGTAAAATTAGTTCCTGACAAGTACAAATCTAAGGTTTATGGGTAATACAACATAATGATATCTTATGATACTAAAAACATGATGATTTCCCAAGGATACCTTTAGAATCATAGTCACGAGATCCAATGAACCTGCAACTAATCCAGCAGGCTGCACCTGCGGCTGGTAGATGCCATGGAGAGAGATATTTGTATTAGATAGGATACAACTGTGGACTACAATGGTTGCTAAGCAAGTTCTTAATTGAGTCAGAAGCAACAAACTTTATCTAGTACAGGTCCAACAGATGGCAGAATCCGAGATACAAGAGGCCACATGCAGCCAGGTGAAGATTTTATTGCCTGAAAAGAGGAAGGATACTAAAACGCATGAGCAGCTTTTAAAATGATGTCGGCAATATCACTAAAGATGGAGCCCTAGATAAGAAAATCATGTTGGTCTTAAGAACCATCTAGGAAAGGAGTTTCTAGTACAGAGTTAGCAAGAAAAGAATGCACCAAAAAAGTTCACAAATTGCAAGGTCGCATTTGATGTGAACTCCAAAACACTAAACGTACTGTATGTAACTTTTGGCAGAATAAATCATTCATAAAGAAGTGGATAATGACTACATTACATGTAAATTGAGATTCCAATGACAATTCTAAATCTAGATTGCAAGCTACAATAGCCTAAGTCATAATTTATATGTTTAGCTTATTTTTGAAGAGATTGCATTCTAAATCTCCATCAAATCTCTTGATTTTATGATTAACCAAAGTCATGAATTATATGTGAGAATTCTAGGCATACTTTGGCAATTTTCGTATTATTTTTTTTTTCCAGACAACATAATCATCTACATTCCTAGCAGCTTTTAATTTCAATAACCAAGCTCACAAAGCATCAACTACAAAATACATGATAAAAAAACGTTATAGAAGCGTATGACAGTAAATTTGTAGAAGGGGAAAAGTCAGATTCATCACCTAAGCCAAATTACAACAAAAGTAATCATCTATTTCTAGCATGAACCATCCGAAGATGATGACCCCTTTTTTTCGTCTCTTATAGTATAGGAGCTCAACCACTTCTAAAAATCATAATGAGACTGCAGACATGTGAAGAATACATCTCTATATGCAGCAAGCACTCATACTAACAAATTTCCAGTGACACGTTTACTGGCATTTTTATGGTCCCTAGGATCACTGCATCCATGTGCTCATGTGAAATGACCATCAACAAAAGAAACCCAAATCAGCAGAAGAAATGTTTCTTGATGTTTTAAGGCCAAAAGTGGTAACTTCCGATTCCATTCCAACTGTGTGCTACAGTCAGGAAAATGAAAGGTAATAGCCCCATAAACTGAGGGAGGGAAGACCCAACGTGGAAATGCACGATTATTGGAATTCAGAAGTAAAACCCCCAAAACTAAAGAATCGTGAAAGACTACGTGCAAGGAAGTAGCACATTTCAAACAAAGCTTCATGAAAAATGCGTTGAAAAAGTCTAAAATTCTTATAAAAAATAAAAACATCTGAAATAAACCTGACTCTCAGGGGCATGATGGTGCAAAGTATCCATATTAGTCTGACCTACGAGGTCAAACCCTTAGAAGAACTTGTTACATGTTTCTACTAAGAACTTACATAAAGATATAACCATCTCTTGGATGTAAACAACAGAATCTTCTTGTTGCTAGTAGCGTATATAATAAAAGAATTACCTCTAAAACGTCTAAAACGTCAATAGAGATGAACGGATCAGATATATGCTGCAGCCACACATTGAGTATGATTGGAGATACAGCGGGCTCCAAGGAAGCGAGTTGTTCATGAGCTAGAATGTAGGAAGCACAAAGTTAAACCCACCAGATGAGAGAAGACAAGCAAAACGACATCTAAAGAATTGGTTTAAAGTGTTAATAAAATGGTTCAACTGTTACGAAACACAACCTCCCCTGACAGCTGCTTGAAGTGTTTCTAGCACTAGGTGCAGAGTCTCATCAGATGCCTGAAAGACAAAGCAAGGCATGTAACAACATCTTGCAAGAATGAGCATTTGAAAACTAAAGTAAATTACCTGCTTCAAAAGATCAGTTAAAGATGAAAACAATAACATCAGATGAGGTCGAAGAACATCATGATTGCATCCCGGAAGCAGTTGGGAAAGTGCACGGCAAGCCCCCACTTTCACTGGTGGGAGACTGCAGATAAAATATATTGCTTTAAATCCTTCCTCCGTTCAAACAAATAAAGCATACAATCCTAGAGAGTTCTCGTCTTACACTTCTAAAGTTAATCCATGAATAGCAGCAGAGAGAAACTTCTCGGATAAACTATGGCTGATCTGCATAAATCTCAAGAAAGATCACTGATCTAGGAAGTTCTTGTATTCCAAATACTTCCTAAATATTATTCTAAATAGGTGTTCTTAGGCTCCCAACTGTTAGCGGGTTAAAGCGATAGTTTTTAAAACCCACAAAGTCTGGGAAGCTTCAAAAGACTTGTTTAGTAGCATTTTTAGGAAAAGTATTGAATACCAAAGTTGTAGATCATATCATTATCTATGTTTTTTGTATCCAAAAAATACTTCTAAACAAGGTTTTCCATGCCGTGCCGAACGAGTATCGGTAACTCCAAAACTCGGCACATGCCGACAGTGCCGTGCCGATCTGTATAATTTATTATATTTAAAATATTAAAGTTATTTTACATAATAATAAAATAATTATTAAATGAAATAAAAAAAATTAAAAATAAAATATAAAGACTCCAATTACCTATCTAAAACAGATTAGTACGAATTTATTTCGTGCCGAATTTTAGTAAATTTAAATTTGAGAGGAGCCGAACTTGCCGATAATAAAATATTATTTTTTATATTTTTAATTATATATTATAATATATTTAATTTTTTTAAGGTATTTAATTTTTTGGCAAATATCAAAAAAAAAAGGTCACACGCCCGAATCGGTCGCGCGCCAGCGCTTTTAAAAAAGAAAATAAAAAGGTCACCCGCACGCAGGCGACCTTCGTCAACGCGAGGAGGAAGACACCAAAAAAAAGGAGATCGAGAGAGAGAGAGAGAGAAATAGAGGGGGGGGGGGCGGTGCGGCTCCGGCACGGAAAACCTTGCTTCTAAATTGGTGTTTTGAGGCTCCATATCTTAGCGCGTTAGAAGATTAGTTTTTCAATAACCCATTAAGTCTTTGAAGCAACAAAACACCTATTGATAGCATTTTGTTTTTTTAAAAAAAAAATTGAAATACAACGGAATAAATTGCAGGATGAGAATAGGTAATGCAACATACAACTTCGGAAAATTTAGCTACCACCGAGAAAATTCGTGCATGAAGAAATGGGCATTCAGTAAAACCTGTGAAACATGAACAATCTATTAAAGGTTTTCAGGTACAGAGAATTATCTAAACGCACAGAAAACTAGCGTCTACCTGTTTCCATGTCTTCACTGAGGATTTGTTCAAGAAGATTCCCTAAGTTCTGTTTTGTGAATCCAGACTTCTGGTAAAGAAAAAGGTTACTTGCCTGAGAAATGGAGCAATGTGCAAATACCTCCACCCGTAAAGCTAGACTAAAGAAAAGAAAGTAAATGAAACCTGAGCTTCAACCAGCTGTTCAGATAGACGCATCAAGGCAAAAAGGATAGCTTCACGTAACTGCCACAAGGAATGGAACACGTTATAGCAAAATAGGCATAAGCATGAACAATGAAATAAGGCAATGAAGTGTATTCAATGCAAAAACATGTTAGTCTATTGCAACCAGAAAGTGAGAAAAATTAAAGAACAGATGCGTTGCAAGACATCATGCCCCCAATACATTACGTAAATTATATCCTAGGTTAAGCTATTTCAGCAACAACTTACGAGATCTTAACGTGAGATCTTCAAGCAATAGTATGGCACTTACATGCTGCCTTTTGAAAAGATATAGATAGAACAACTGGGAGCACCACAGATGTGCTGGATTCTAGAGGTTCACCGGGTTTTAAGATATTTACGAAGCTGAAATCAGCCGCCACCAACCAGCCTCTCTCTAGGTAAAAAGCAAATTGAACCAACAAGAGTTGTAGCATATTTGGTGCTGATTCTCGCTAGATATAGTTTAGTCTACTATATAACCGTTAATCAAGAAAGCTTGCTTGCCAAAGTCGAAGAAAGAAAACAAGGAAATAAAGTCAATCTATACTGAATCTTATGGCGTTACTTGTTTGATATGTTCAATAACTATAAATAGAAATAACAAATTTCACGCATTCATACATGCATGCATAAATGTTACAATTATGAATGGTCCTTGACTACACAATATTCGACTGGCAAAAGTAACCAAGAAGAACACGATTATTTGCAAATTTACACCATTGCAAGTTTGCAACAAAGTGATAACATTCATGGCGCAAACAATGTTTTCAGAACCCTTCATTTTTTTAATAGTATAAGTAACAATAAACAAGCACCAATATCAATTTATTGGAAAAAATGAAGGGTCTACCATGTCATTTTGTATGCATATCAAATATGTTAGATTGGCCAATACCAGAGGCTAAGTTCAGTGTACTAACTTTCCACCAGTCTATGTAACCAGCATGTTTTGAGTAACTTGATTCACAAAAACGTTTTTCGGCGGCCTCAATAATGGAGTCCATTCCGTGTGCCCCATAAGCATTCACTATCTCTTCTAACAAGATTGACCCTGAAAAGAAGTACATAGATGTTATCCACTATATGACAAAATATTTTATATATTATAGAATTTAATATTACACAAGAGTCCTAAATATGATCGGAGTTCTACATATAGAGATTACGAGAGTCCTTATTAGTACTCTTTATTCGGCAATCTAAGTCGTGCGTCTATAAATTATAATTTATAATGACTTTCCGGTATGTAGCAAGCACTCGTGAGGGAGTCCGTTCTCGCCACATAATCCGAACATAGCTTGCCAAAGATTCAAATGCATCAATCTCCCTCATTGATACTTAAGAATCCATAACAACGTAAGGTCCATGACCACTTCTCAATTTAAAACCTTTTTATAAAAATCCAGCTCAAATAATATTTTTCTCAAACATTTGGAAATGGCACATATCTTAGATATGTGCCTTTTATCATCACAAAAACTCAAAAACCAAAACTTAAAACCATTTAAATCGGTTTTGAAAATTTTATTACCAAGGTTCTCTGTACCGAGCCGAGCCGAGTTTCGGTAAACTCAGATCTCGGCACATATCGACCGTGCCGATATGCATTTATTTGTTATTTTTTTTAAAAAAAATATAATATAAATATAAAATTAGGTTAAAAATTCAAATATAAGATTTTTCGGCATGTACCGTACCGCTTCTTACCGTACCGACAACTGTCGGAATAGACATGTACTGTCCGGCACGAGCTGTGCCGAGCACCAAAAACCATGTTTGTTATAGAATATATTTTCGTTCGACATCGGAATATCGATCAACCGAAACCCTAAAAACTGGGTTTCTGAACTCTCGGTCGACCGAAAGTTTTTTTTTGAGCCCTAGCCGGGCCGTTGGCGTTTACCTCATAGCAATAGGACAGTCGAGGGAGCGGGAGCCAATTGCATCGGTTCACAACAACGGATTCCTCAAATGAAATATAGGAGATCATATTCCACATATGCAAGATGTGGAAATGATTGACATGAATCTCGAATGGAATAACATATTTAACTAACATGCTAACCAATACAAAGAAACTTTACCAACAAGAATAGCATTAGAACGAACGAAGATATAGAATTATTATTGATACTAAAGAAATATGAACCAAGTCGAGTGCCCTTACGCAAGTTTTATTTGTTTTCTTTCTAATGTAATTTTGAGAAGATTCTGAACTTATAAAAGTACAACCAAGTTACAAGTTTGAGAAAATGACCAACTGATACATCATTAAACGAGATTAGAAGTGACTCAAAATAGCAGGTTTCTCTAGCAACATAGAAAAAACTTATATTTTTGAGCAATTAAACAATCACAATTGGAAATTTTATTCATCCAACTGAAATATTACCAAAGGTGATGATTGAGAATACTTCATACCAGAGACACGACAGCTATATGTAACATCATCTTCATCCGCAACATATTGGTTAGCATCTATTGACCATGTATGAACCTAAAACGATAGCATCATGCCATCAAAAATGGGTATAGCAAATCAAGGGTGAAGAAGAAGAAAAAAGACGAAGTAATCAAACAAAAAAGATCATCAGTTTTAAGCCAGAGAGCTTGCACCTTACAGTTATGACATGGTAAAGTAAAATGAATACTTCAAGTCAAAGTTCGCACAGACTTGAAATGATACTGTTTGTGCACTTTAAGATATTGTGTATTTTAAGAAAAATGAAATATTCAATGCATAGGCAGCTCGAGTGGCAATTTACTACTCGACTTCATAATAAAAAATCATTATGAGATTACTTATTAGAAAATTTACGACTCCGAGTTCAAAGGTTAAGTGACCTCAGTAAGTAGAATTCTCCGCAGAAGTTCATTGACATGGCCACTAACAATTAATATATGTGTAATTACATTTCCATACAGAACTTTTTGTGCTTTAAAGTTTAAACTTCTTGGAATGTCTACAATACATAGACCTCTTTTCTTGCAAGAAAGAAGAACTACTTGTAAATATATAGACCCACTAACAGAATGACCAACAAATTAACAATGGTATGTATTCTAGCTCTGGGAACATCATGCATCGACAAATTAAGTAACAAATATCACATACTTGTTCTTCTGTCATCTGCAAGAAAGCAATAGTATAATACACCAGCTCCTTGATGCTCCTTTCAATAACCTTTAACAAAAACACCTCCAAACTCATAGTTTGAAAACATAATGTATATAAAACCTATCACTGAAACAAATCATGTAGTGGCAAAGTGATCATATGATGATGGTACCTTTCTCAACCTGCGATTTCCCACGATCGTCAACAATAGCTCAAACAACTGCAAATTAAACAAGTTGTGAATAACTATGCATAAAAGATCCAGATATTCAACCGCTCAAGCATAAAACGACTTAGAAAAAAAAAACATTAAAACAAGCGATATATGCATTCCACATTAACATAGAAGACCTAGCAAAATCAGGTCAATTCAACTTTCACACGTCTGATTTAATACTATTTTATTAATCGTCCACTCTGCCAATAATAAAAAAAATGCAAACCAACTCAACCAAAAAGCTAGCAGATTTTCCATATGATAATAAGATCAGGAACAACTAATGACCCTTGATTATATAGAATAACCTATGGTTGCATTTGGAATGCAAATAAGTTGAAACAACACTAGAAGCTAAAGGAATTTCATTAGTATATTCAGTTCCAAGTCACGACACTTCTACTTTAAATCAAAATTCCACTTGGATCTGGAATTCATCGAGTGTCCAATATAATATCCAACCTCTAACCAAAAGACAATCATACACTATGGTTTAACCACCTTGGAGTTCCCAACTAATTCCATATCGATCCATTTGATATTGCAAGACAATACTACTGTGGATGCAAAGCAATACCTTGTAAACCCGAGAGCAGCAATATGCCTTAGGTACAAAACCACAATGAGACAAACTAAGACATGTCCAGAAAGAGAGCTAGAAGCTGCTACAAGGACAGGAAGCATCTATAGTACTCAAAGGCACGATGAAAAATTATTGGAATGAAGTGACAATATGGATAATAACGAAATGACGAGGGCAGACATGTGTTGAGGGGCTGGTACTCAGTACTGTTCAAGAACTGTGGCGCATCCGATTCCTACCCATGGAACAGAATCCCCGGTTGGCCAGGATAGGTTTTGCTTCGCCATCTCAACACAAAAAAAAAAAAAAGGGAAACAAAAAAAGAGAGGTAGAAGCCAGTACCCCAACAAACTATTCAGCTTCAGAACTAAACTTAAGACTAGTATAACTTTAGCTACAATTCCATTTTGCTCTGATATTGCTTGATATGGTTCTACGGCATTCGCATGATGTATCAATAAACAGAAAAAAAATATTAACAGGAAAAACAAGGAGAAAATTCATCATTGTTGTCAAAATAAGCAACAAGCCACTCAAGTTTGATGTCATATCAAGGGATGATAAGTTATTTGTCTTTTAACACGCAAAATTAGAATAGTTATAGCCATTCTTAGTTCTTCAATTGCTACACCACAAGTACAAAGTGCCAGTTGCACAAGCTGGAGTATACCACATTTTCAACATGCGACGCCAACAATTAAACTCACAAGGAGATCTTAACATCCTCGGTGAAAACACGCCAAGCTACCGTATCTCAAGCTCAAACTCGCTCAGACTTGACTTGAGCATGATTGTAATCAAGCTCCAGTTATGTTCAAGCTCGAACACAACCGAGTCTTCTTGATCGGCTTGCGAGCCTGCTCGATTTGCCTTCTTTACAATGGTGTAATATGGGCCCAAAGCCATTTTCATCTCCTTTGCCTATCGAAATACCTCTGCAACCATCAAAGTCTAAATACTATTCCCTCCATTCTTCACCTCTCATGTTACCCCTCGCATCTTTCTCCAGTTCGCTTATAGCCTCTCTTACTCTTCTCCGCCTTTTTTTCTGAGGCTCTTTTGAGCTCAATATGAGCATGGGCTGGTCACCATCTGAATTTGAGCTCAAACAGGTGAATCACCAAGCTTGAGATTGCACTCAAGCTCGCGCTAAATGACTAGCAAATTTGCGCAAGGGACACTCAGCTCGAGCTTGATACCCTGCGACCCTACTCAATAACTCTCTACCAACAAAATAAGTGAAAAGGATAATTTCAGCATTCAGTACCTGAATCACCAAGGATTCAAGACTTCTTTCACCTCCATCTGAATCATATCTACCAGAATAAGAATCCTCTTTTCCTTGGATGGATGATTGTATGTACACTTCCAAAGAGGAAACAAATGTCTGCCACAAAGGTGCAGAAATAGCTGGACAAAACATGAAAACTAAACATTATAAAAAGCACAAGAAAGGTGACATATTATAAGCTTTATGTTTACCAGAAAAATGAACCTCTGTTAGGTTTGGGAAGCTCTGGATAATTTGGAGAAGGCATTTAAGTGCCTGAAAAGTAACAGCAAAGAACAAGTAAACTACTGCTGAACACTTGGCTAAGAAGCTTCTACACCGAGATTAAGGCACACCTCCATCTTCAGATTCCAGTCATCCGGATCATCAAACAGAACTGGAGTTTGAAGAATCATAGAGAACTGTTCCATGAGTGGATTAAGCATCGGTAACATCATCTCCCAGGTTTCTGACTAAACACAGGGGAAGTTAGTTCAAAATGTGTAGAAGGCAACTGAAAACTAGATATGTTGCCAGGTGAGAAAAAAAAAAGAAATACCTGATAAATACCACTCATTGCACCCAAAACAGAGATACATGAGTGGACTATGGAAAGAGCTTTTGCACGCAGTGGGTTCTCATACAGCTGGATAGTTCATATAGTAAAATGAAAGTTATCTAGAGTAAGCTATAAATAGATATATTTTTTTTTTTAAAAAGGAAATCGAAAGGAAAAGATGAATGCAGATAGAAAAAAAGAAATGACACAAGAATGGACAAGAAACAGTACATATTATCTAGTTGGACCTTTAGTAAACGCCAAGATCTGCCCTGGAAACTTACATGAGGAGATGATATAACAGCTTGCAAGTATGGGAACAGAACAGGGACTAATTTTGGCACCACTGTGTCATCCAAATCACCAGCCAAAAGAGATAAGCATTTTAATGAACCGCGAACTGCAGAGACGTAAAAGAATGACAGAAATCAACACCTAATAAAGATGAGAAGAAAGACAAGGCAATCTTCAGTTTACAGTTTCAGCTTACGATACTCAGTCCAATAATTTAGAGCTCAGAGAGGCACATACCACCATCCATTTTGCTCTGGTCATTGAGAAGCATCAATAAGAATGGAAGTAACTCTGACCAAGCCTCAGGCCAATCATAACCAGCGATTGATGCTACAACCATCCCCACAGCTGTACGGATTTTTCCATTTGGGTCTTCCAGACAAGGCAACAGGAGTTGCCGTATGGTTATCTAGCATCATAATAGATTCTAAGTAAGATACAAGATAGCAGACACTAGATAGTATCCACCGTAACACTTAAACCTGCTAAAAGAGCGAGACACCATATTCCATGTATAACTTGCTTCAGGTATCTTGCATTAGATCCAGTCCAGCATTGGATAGATGCCCGAAGATCAATTAAATGTGTGTGCATATCACAGCTACTTTCTTTTTTTTTCTAATTATATTTTGAACAAGATAGAGCAAGGAACCTTCTCTTCATCTGAAACAACAGGATGTACAAACCCTTCTACGTTTTCCTCCCAGTGTTGCTTTACGAATTGCTTTAAAAGCACGGCTGCTAGGTAAGAAATGTTAAGTGCAACTCAACAAGAATGCTTCGAAAATAATATCCAGCAACAGCAGAAGAACATGAAACAACTAAGACAACAGAAAAACCATGTAAAATTGATCTCATCATCAACCAAAAGAAGGATATCTGACGCAATCCGAACAAGTTATCCTCATTGACCGTCACTTTAGCAAGAGCTGTTCCAAAGCCTTCATGGACAAGCAATTAAATATAGTTAGCTTATAAGTTGGTCCCATCAAAGCTCCCCAGAGACTGCTTGACCTCTGAAAAACCCACTAAGTTTGAATTGGAAATAAATGATTAATGCGCAAAGGTAAGGAGAAATTTATTTTTGATTAAAAAAAAAATGCTAGTTGAACCAGCTAAAGGTGCAAATCCGCAGAGAGAGAGGGGAAAAAAAACTTATAAGCAGCTTGTCAAAAGAGAGCTTTCTCACAAACAGTGTTAGTATTAAGATCATTTTGACCCCGATAAACTTGCAGCCACATGTTCATGATATTTTGAACTTCCCACCTAGTAATCTCGCAGCTGACACGCATCCTTTATGCAGAGTAAAGCCAAAATGGCAACACTATATACCGTTACTCTTTTAACTACTTTAATCACCAATCCTGTCTCTACGGCTTATGTTCATTGAGTAGTGTTACCCAGGGTCATGGTGCTTCCACCCAATTGTCTACTCGATGATACATCTCAACTAGTTAAACTCCACCATGGTATCATGAGTCATGACACATCAACCATGATACGATCAGGGTTGGACTGTATGTACGTCATATTTGATGTAAATCAAGGCCAAAACAGCCCTGATAAGTGATAATAGCATCATGGAAATCAAACCAACTGCATCGTGACAAAACAACAGTGACAGCATCAAGGTTGGACGAGAGAGACTGTGTCTTACCTGGTTGAAGAGAGGCTTGTTGGAGCGATGCCTCCGCGAAAGAACGACGGTCGCGGTTGGTGTCTAGAGTAGCGGAGAGACAGTCCAGGAGCCAGCGTTGGTCGGGATCTACGCCGGCGTCCGCCATCACCACGCCAAAACCCTAGAACCGCCGATGGAGAGGTCGCGTGTGAACTTCGGCCGCCGTAATCGTCGGAAGCGCTGTGCTTGCGAAGAAGAATGGACCCGCGATATAAAGATGATGAGAGTGGCGAGCGCGCTGTGTAGCTGGGGTTTTATGCTGGCAACCTTTTGGGGTATATTAGGATTTTTTTTATTTTAATTATTAAATACTATATATATGTTATAAAATAGGAATATGAGATGAGAAGTTGTAGACATCGTTATCACTATTAATCTTTTGAATGTTTATGATTTTTTTAAAAATGTTGAAGTAAAATTTATAAAGCAAACTAAAAACGTATCAAATTTATTTTTATAATTTTAATTAAAAAAAATAAATAATATAATAATAAAGACCATAATATCTATAATATTAAGCACATGATAGAGATTTAGTGATATTTTATATGCTAAGATAATTAAATAAATTTAAATTATATATACTATTTATTATAAATATTGTGTAATTGATATTATTCTTGAAGTTATAAAATGTTCTATTTTTTCTCATATATTTATATATGAGTTTAAATTATATCAATTTTTTCTATATTTTATTTAAGATCTTTTTTTTAATTCTCTAAGAAGAAATATAATATGTAATATTCGGCATAATTAGAAATTAAAACATTTTAATTATAAATTTTAAAAGTAATTTCTAAGTATTTTTGCCTGAAAATTGTGGGTATATCTTCGCTAGTAAAAAACTAGTATTTAGATATTATTTTAACTACTATAGTAGACTACTTGACACGTCTAGTTATTTTTTTCACTTTTAAAATATAGAACAAAATAAAATATAAGGAAATTTGCGTTTCAGCCCCCCTAATTTGGGGTCGCCGCATTCAGCCCCCCGAAATGCCCCACGTGGGCACGGCGCGCCGCCACGTCGGGGGGAAACGCGTTCGGGGGCTGAAAAGTCAATTTGAAAAACGGGAGGGCTGAAACGCAATTTTCCCTAAAATATATCATAGTTTATTTATCATTAGCTTAAAAATATTAAATATAAAAATAGAGATATAAAAGATAAAAATTGTTATTTAGGCATCGTTGTGACTACGGTAGACCATTTGGTATTTTATTGATAAGTTTTTAAAAAATTTAAATTAGAAAATTGTTGACTAAAATAAAATATATATGATTGTTGTAAAAATATTAAAAGTTGTTCTTTTGTTTGTTTTTTTTTATTTTGTTCCTTTTTGGTCAGGCATCAAACTGTGACCCACACCGGATCGGGTTATTAGTATGACTGAAGATCCGATTTTAATTTCATATTGATAATTAATTTTAAATTGTAATTTTTTTATTAGAAAAATTTAAATTCAAAATATTCCAAACTGCCTCCTTCCATCAAGACCTCCAATATCTACCAACGTGAAGTGGGAAAGCTCGTCAGATCGTCGACAGCCACGGGAATCCAACGGTGGAAGTCGATTTGTTCGCCGGCTATGTGATTTACCGCGCCGCCGTGTCCAGCGGCGCATCAACGGCTGTCCACGAGGCGCTCGAGATACGACATGGCGATGAGTCTGTCTACGGCGGGAAGGGTGTCTTGAAAGTTGTCAAGAACATCAATGACATCCTCTGCCCCTAGCTCGTCGGGGCTGACTACAGGAAGAAGATTAGATCCTTCCGCATCTGTTGATATTTTAAAGATGGTTTACTGTTTACAGTTGTGGAAATTTTAATCGCTAGTATTCTTTACTTATAGTGGGATTCAGCCTCGAATAGGTGTAAGAGGATGGAGGGTGAAGATTACTTGGAATGTTTTGTTATTTGTTTTTATTTAAGAATACAATAGTATGGGTTGTTCTGTCAGTCTCTCCAAGGTCACTACTAGTGCTTGGTGTACTAACAGTAGGGATATGTGTTAGGAGATGGTGGACGAACAACCATTGGATTTGTTGCATCCTGTGTGATGTAGAAAGCAGTTCTGTGGCTTAAAGTGTTTCGTAAACAGCTTTGAGAAGTAGCTGTACTGTTACCCTTTGATTAAGATAGCTTAATAGCTTTGTTGTTTTAATCTACGTGTTAGCATAGTTGCCTTGCAATTGTAGTGAACTAGAGAAGAAAAAATTGGTTGAGTTTGCCTGGTAGAAATGTTTGTTAAAAGGTTCTTTTTGTAGTGTAGAAGAGTAAATGAAGTAGGATTTCTATATTGAAAATGCTTGCCCCCAACTAATTCATCAGTCCGCATAGTTAAAAAAAGAATTTGGGAGCATTTTTTGGAGAAACTTCTATTATGAAAGTTATAGTCATCAAAATCTACAGCTTTTATATTGGCAGTTTTCCAAAAAATGCTCCTGTTTTTTTTTTTTTTTTTTTGGTTTTTAATCATGTGGCATGGTGGTTTTTTTGGTGAAACCGTGGAGGGGACTACCAACGCTCTTTCTAGGTTGTCGAGTAAATGCTCGAGCTTTCCAATGACCATAGGCTTTAGTTATCAGGTAAACTGAGAAGTTTTCAAATGATAGTCCATATTGTATCCTGAGCTTGTTTGTGCTATTGAGGACTTGTTTTGGTGATGAGAACTGTTACTAGTAGTACTACAACGAAACAGAAAAGATTTGTTTCCTTGTGAGAACTGTTACTACTGGTACTACAATCTTCGTTAATCTAATGTAAGACGAAGTAGTGTTGTTTCCTTGTGATTAGGGATGTTTGTACGTAGATGAAACAGAGAAGATTTTGTTAAATTTACTTCTAACTGGATTTTATCCTTTTTAGTTTTTAAGTTCTGCCTGTTCATGCAATTTTGGACAATGTCCATGTTTACAACAGTTGCACAATCTTCACTTTGCGCACGACATATTTACTCATGATATTGTTAAAGTGCGGTGTAGTCATGTACATGAATGTGTGGGCAAATTTCTTGCAATATTCAAGTCCTATTCGGATGCTATCCCTATCAATGCTATGCAGCAATATTGTGAATGACTTTGGTATTTAGTTCTAGTCCTTTTCTTCTTCGTTTTATGATATGACCTTAGCATTTGCGATAAGTGTTAAAACGAGGTTATAGTCTTGGAGATAAAGAGATTCATAATAAATTATCTTGAATCATTTTTACTTAGGACACAAGTTAGATGGTAAAAATGGAGAAGTGTATCTGAAATTCTATGCAACCGTAATTAACCTTAAAACTTCAAAAAAAAATGTAATAGAATGACAAGACCCATGATGTTTTACGGTTCAGAATGTTGGAAGTACCAACACGTGTAAAAACTAAGTGTGGCTGAGTTGAGAATGTTGGAGGTATGGACACGCATTAAGGACCAGAATAGGGGTGAACTAAGCAGAGAGAATGTTGGTCGTGCTCAGATAGAGAGCAAGATGAGAGAAAATAGTTTGAATTGGTTTGGGCATGTGAAGGAGAACCAATCTATGAGCCAGGCATGTGTGGACATGCATGAGTTATATTATTACAGTGCCTGCTACTTATGCTCTTTGAATTTCTTCTCTATATCTTAATTTGGATTGTTTGCTTCCATACAGATCAAAACTGGAGCACCATGCCAAAGTGAGCCGTTGTCCAAGAATAACCAGGCGACACTTCATGTTCTTTTGTCTAAATCATCTACATCTGTACTAAGTTTCATCCAATCAAAGTCACTTGCAGGAGCAAGTTTTGGATTAGTTCGAACCTACAAGATATATTAATTGATTTGCATACCCTTCAATATCTTCCTTAGCAGGCAGGATCTTTAGATGCATAAATGGAGGTCCAAATTTGGAAACTCCTCCTTGTTAGGTTGGTTTGGGCAATAAGAAAAAGTAACGGACTAAGAGTGCTGTTGCTCAAACTCTGGCTAACGTTCCCCACTTTAGCTGATATCTTAACCACTTGATCTGTAGACTTTACTCCTCTTTGTCATGCCAATATCGTAAATCGGCAAATCCACAGAGCTGATGCGTGCCGCCGAGATTTCTCTAGTAATTAAAAAAAAAAAAATGTATATGTGGTTAATATTAGCAAATTGCTTAGTGAGATTTCAACATCATGAGATTCCGAGGGTGAAGGAAAAAAGCAAGCCAAAGGGTTAATGGAGAATTCCCCTGCATTGGTTACTATATTGAGCAATGTCAACTATAAAAATTAAAAAAAAAAAAAAAAAAAAAAAAAAAAAAGAAATCCATCCAGCTGCTGCCGGTTTCAAGAATACCAATTTGCTGATAAAAAGGGGTCATAAACCATGGGAATATTGGCTCAAATGGGTAAGGAATCAGCAAGAGGTCCGTATACGAACGTAAAATAAGTGCCCGGGAATGACAGCCGGAGGTTCACTTTCTTGCTGCAGCCTGGGTCCATTGGATGGACGATCGACATTATTTGGAAGTGAATAAAGTCGGGCATTTTCGACGATTGGCATTACAAACGGACGTTCGACTCCGTTCAAATTAATACGTTATCTTAAATTTGTCTGAGCAATAAAAATGAACGATGTAGCATGCATAATTGCCAAAAATAAAAGGTGATCTACAACTCCATTTGAAAAACCAAATGACTAATATTGATCGCATAAAAGTTAATCTATGTAGAGTAGTATGTAGTATTTACTGATAACATTTTATGACTTCTTATTCAATACAATTCATTTTCGTTAACTTGGACCATCTGATGCACCATTAAAATATAGTGAAAAGTAGTGATACTTATTGTCCGAAGGCTTCTAACATTATAGATCAATATAAACAGAGCCGAACATTTATTCATCATATAAATAATCAAGAACAATCCAATCATATTCACCTCGGAATAAGGTCAGACCCTATAAGAACTATAAGAAACCCCCCCCCCCCCCCCCCCTCCCCTCTCTCTCTCTCTCTCTCTCTCTGTGCTCTGTCTCTGTGTGGCAAAAGAGAACAACAAAAGTGAGATGAGAGGGAATAAAATGGCCAAAGGAAGGTAGCTAGAAAGCAGAATGAAAAGATGATGAAGCATAGAGCTTAAATGTCTATTTTGCTATGTTCTTTTCTAGATTGCGATCTCCATCCCTCCTTTTGGCAATATTGTCTCTATTAATCATTGTAACATAATGTTATTGGAAAAATCTTTTTGGTTTTTAAAAAATTTGAACCAACTGAGCAACTTTAAAAAAAAATAAAATAAATAATGTTAAATAAGCTCATGCTTTTTAAAGTTCGTACCAATCAGATCCTATATTCTCAACTTTTTCGAATAAGCCCCTGGCTGTAAGCTTGAAAGCGTTCGATGCGATGATCAGTTTAGGCTGGAGTGTCGTGGTGAGCCGTGTTAGTGTTTCGGTATAGCTGGTTTTGAACTATGAGAACTTATGGAAAAGTATGTAGTTGAAGAAAAACAATAATCTTATTGATTGAAAACTTCATTATAACATAAAAATCTAGCCTCCTTATAGAGATACATAAATTGCTGATTAAAAAGAAATATAAATATGCATAAAAAAATTCTAATAAAATAAAATCATATCATATCTATCTAAATCTCGTACTAAATAGATTTCGAACTGAATATTTTCAACACGCCAAAATCTAGCATCAAGGAAGAGTCGGTTTTTCAATCATATACCTGTAGCCCAATCGAAGACGAAGGAATCGAGACATTGCTGATAAATAGACTCAATAAAACTTTATAATATTGATCATACAAATGTTTTGTTTTACTTTTTTTTCCCTTAAAAATCTTGGAATTAAAACATATCTCTGAATTACTTACTCACAAATTTGCATTGATAAACAATTGCCTCATTTCTAAATTAGAGCTTATAACTTTGAAAAAAAAACCCCATTTTTGAGATACTAAAATACCTTATTACAAGTCCAAATAATGAAATAAACTTCATATTCTCATATATATATATATATATATATATGGAGAGAGAGAGAGAGAGAGAGAGAGAGAGAGAGATGAGCAAACTCGATTCACAACACCGGCTTTTACATCTTGACAGCAAATGCATCATTGCACTACTCACAAATTCTGATTTATTACAATTCTACATATTATAGATATATTATTATTCTACATAAACTATAACTCGAATAAAGATATATAAGGGACAGTGCAATAGTAACCGAAATAGAAGAAGCAGATAACAAATTAGGTAACATGTTGGAAGAATTTTTATCAGCCCGGCTCATAGCTAACTAGCTAGACTGCAACGGCTTGCCTGTTCTCGGGATCCGTGTATCGAGACTCATGGAACCTTGCTATGAACCTATCTGCCTTTTCATCTACCCAAGGATCGCCGACCAACCACGGCCGGTCCTCGTCGCTAGGCCTTACTTGTCTACTTGTGTATCTCGGCTCCTCATCGTCCCCGTACGTAGGATTTTTCTGCGAGAAGCAGCAGAACATGCAGAACGTCGACGACTTCCTCCTCCCCATGAGATATGAATGAGATTTATGGTATGAGAGAGACTGATATTTTTTGTTGTGTTGTTTGAGAGAAGTAGTACGTAGTGGCATGAATTTATAGGTAGAGAATCATGAGTTTTTTAAGATTTTGTGCAATATAAGTTGGTGTCACTGGAAAATTCATCTGTTACGACGGTATGATAATTTGGAACGGGGTAGCGCAACCGTAGAAAAAAGAGTATCTTTGGACTTAGATTATTCCACCACCATGTGAACGGCAGGTATGGATTTGAACTGATGGGTCATCAAATTAAAGTGTGGTTGAGAAATACCATGGTAAAGGGAAAAAAAAACAAGACAAAAACAAAAATAAAATTTTCATCAAAAAAAAAAAAAAACAAAAACAAAAACAAAAACAAAAGGGGTCCTGTCAGAAAACTTTTGCTCTATAAAACTTGAATAAATTAATATATTAAATAATAATATTAAGTTAAATTTTCTGAACATTCTTTTAACTTATTCAGAACACTTTTCAGCTTATATAAAAATTTATGCTAAAAAACTATGATATAAATACTGATATTATTATAATAACTGTCTGAAATACTAAACGTTTTTGAGTTTCCAACAAGAAGATTTTTTTAAAAAAAAATTAAAATAAAAACTAATTTGTATGAGTTTTAAAAAATAGAATTTTTTATATTATTTTACAAACAAAAATAAGAAACAAAAGCAAACCCTAAAAGCCAAATGGTTGGTCTAACTACTCTATACTTTTGAAACTTGACATTACTGCTACTGTCCCCCTACATTATGCCCTAACCCTAAAACTCTCTCTCCATCTCTCCTTCTCAGTCTTATGTGCATTGTTAGCTGTACACCAATGTTTGGATTCCACAAAACCATTATTTTGGTTCACCTTTAACCTAATTTTCACACAATTAATAATCAATAACAGGGAATCATCGAACTTGAATACTTCCTGCTGAATACTTCTCCGAAGCCTCCGTCTTTTTTTTGAGGTTTTCTATACCGAGCCGAGCCGAGTTTCGGTAAATTCAGATCCTGGCATGTGCCGACCGTACCGATACTGCTGTACCGATCGTGCCAATAGATATTTATTTGTTCTTTTTTTAAAAAATAAACATAAAAATTAATTTAAAATTTTAAATATAAAATTTTTTGACACGTACCATACCGGTTCGTGCCGTGCTGACAACTGCCGGAACAGACACATGCCGTCTGGTAGGGGCTGTGCCGACCGGCACCGTAAACTATTTTTTTTAACGTCAATTTTGATTCGGTGAAGTCGATTACACCAGATTAGCACTCTTTTCATGTATGGTTTTGAATGCAACTATTACGTAGTAAGGTTCACGAGTTAGTTTGGTGTCTCCATCCGGTTTCAAATATTTGTCCCATCAGTTTAAAGTTTTTACAGGATTAGCACCGACAGTGACGTACATATGCGTCCCCAACATATGACGGAGAACTTCATGGAGGATAAGCTCCGCTTATATAAAGTCGGGTCCAGAATAAGAAATATATCTATTTCTCAAAAATAAAATTTATAAATATACTACTCATGTTGCCTTCTTGTTCTTAGGGTGAAGTGATTAGCTAATAGCAAGTTAGACAACACCACCAATAATAGCCATGAGATTTGACATGAAATTACACAAAACCACCGCAATAAATATAAGGCCAAATTCTTTTTTAGCCCCATAAATTTTATCAAAATGTCACTTCATAATTCTGAACTTCATTGTGTGTCCTCGATAATATTATACTTTAAAAAAAATCGGCGATAATTTTACTATCAACTTTTCTGTTCCGGCTGTCAATGTGCTGACAGAGTAATTTTTTAATTTTTTTTATCTTTAGGAGCAAATACATCTTGTAACCTTATTTAAGAATTTTTGTTTTGAAAATTTTCAATATAAAATTTGTAAATTTTAATGAGAGCTATAACTTTTATATTCAAATTTTTTCAAAAAAAATGTTTTTAAAAAGTTGTTTTCAAATAGTGGATAAAATTATTAAAATTTTAGAGTCCCAAAATATCTTTTTAGAAAAAGTTTGTACATAAAAGTTGTAGTTCTCATCAAAATCTATAATTTTTATGTCTAAATTTTTTTTAAAATACTCTTAAATATTTATTTTTAATAAAAAGACTTATTTACACCTTACAAAGTTTAAAAAGGCTAAACATAATTAAAAAAAATTATCACGTAAGCAAATTAACGGTGTAGACGGAAAAGCTGACGGTAAGATTATCACGAACGTTTTTTTAATAAATATTATTATATTTTTAAATATTTAATATAAATTATTTTTTAATTTATTTATATTTTTGTTATTATTGTGTCCGAGCTTTACTAGTGTCCTTTTGTTAAAAAAGTTCTTCGAATTTTCGTTAACGTGTCCGTGTGCGTGTCCATGTTGTTCCTAGCCTGTTCATCGATTGATTGCGTGCTTCCAAGGTATTTCCAAACATGATTGTTGATGATTGACTGTTAATTTATTCCTTTTGTCATATATATATATATATATATATATATTAGCGGAAAAATTTCACCGGCGATGCATGTAAAAAAAAAAAATTTAATATTTTTTTTTAAATTTTAAAAAATATATTTAAATATTTAATTATTTGAAAATAAAAATATTTAAAATTTAGATATTATATATTTAAAAAAAATAAAATTATGATTAGTTAATTAAAAAAATTGCTTTCTTATTTTAATTAATATACATAAATATTATTTTAAAATATATATTATTTTAATTTTATATTATTAAAGGGGGTTGCATCACTGATAGCGACCCCCCCCCCCCCCCCCCCCTCCGCTTAAAGATGGAAGATATATAATATTATTATATATATATATATAACTCGATTAGCTGTACTCAATATTATCAAAAGGTAAAGAGTGTTTGTAGTGCTATTATAAAGTGCTGCAGAAGAAACCATGAGATTTACTATGAAATAACGTGAAGTACAACCAATCTTTATGTGGAAGTTTATTTCAACTTTTTTTTTTATAATAATTAATATCAACTTTTTGACATTGTTCTTTTAGGTTAATGAAGAAAATTTTGTCCATAATCTGTCCAAATTGAGAGATCTCATATGGTAGGTAAAAGCCCGGGCAAGTGCCGGCTCTACATCCCAAGTATAGCTCATGGACGCATGTAAGTTGTTATATATTTTTTAAAAAAAATTAAATTTTAGATCTATTAAAATTAGTTATATGACTTTTTAAATTCTAATCAATTGATATAAATATATGTGATTTTTTTAAGAACAAGAATAAACGGCAAATGGCACAGCAAAAGTTATCTAAAAAATTACGTGGTGCAATGACTTTAATCATCCAATTTTATATATTTATATATAGAGATTCGTCCTAATTAAAAGATACGCCGTAATAATTAAATATATTATTGCACCTTAGAAATCAAATTGTCCTCCAATAGATGATCATTTTTTTTTTATTTTTAAGTATATATTCCGTTGAGCCGTGTAGGCTAGATGGTGAGTCTTTCACCAAAAATAAATGACGATATTATATTCGTATCTCGCAAGCACCATCTATTATAATATGTGAGGTCTATTTTCTTTATATTTTGTGAATAATAACATGACCTTTAAAATTGAACATACCAGCTATAAGTTTTTTGTTGGTAGAATATCGATCTTTGTCATCCGTCAATTTATCTTATGAACTTGCTTTTATTGTGCTCCCCGTCCTCTATTCCCACATTTAAAAAATAAAATATACTATTTAAAGAAAAATAAAAATTATCAAATTTAATGTGAACTATAATTTTTATACTGAAAATTTTTCAAATTTTTTTTATAAATAGATTTTTTGGAACTCTAAAATCTTAACATGTTTAAAAATAATTTTTTAACCCGTTAAGATTTTAGAACTTCAGAGCATATATTTATAAGTATTTGTAGGAAAAATTTTCGATATAAAAATTTGAGATATCATCAGAGTTTACAAATTTTATGTTAAAATTATTTTAAAAAAAAATACATAAGTATTTATTTAGAAAATAAAGATAAAAAATAGGGACAGAGGATCTGGTTTCGCTACTACTATTGCTTTTGCGGCGGTAGAAAGAACGTGTCAAAAATGGCCACCAATATTTTTAAAAAAAAGGTAATTAGGGTTCGATAGAGTTCCAAATCGAGCTTTAATTAGGTTAAACTAGTGCTGAAGTTAGGATTTGCATGATAAGCTTTAGGGTTTAAAATATTACAAAATAGAACTAAAGTTTAGAAAAAGATTGGTCAAATATCACTTTCTATTTCTCTTTGCATTAATGCTTCTTGTATCTGCCGGCCCTTTTATATAAATATAGAAAAAGGCCAGCTATCTGCCTTTACCAATAATACTTGATTTGGTTAATTACGTTTTGATATGCTCATCATGCACACAAAAAATCAAGCAATTTAGATCAATATATATATTTTTTCCTTTTTTCTTGTTTTTTTTGGTCTATGAATACTGAGTTTGATTTATATCATACATCTCGATCGCGAAAGCTGTTACGGTAAGTATCTCCTAACTCACGCTTGTTATGATTTGAACCACTGATCTATCCTTTATGATGGGCCGATCGTGGTATCTTTCAACATGCAGTCCAGCTAACCAACTGGACTAGTACTAATTGATTTATTTTTATTTTTTTTTGCTTTTAAGCTTGATGCGTTGATTGTTTAATGAAGTTTTTGTTTTAATGCAGTCCGATAATTCAAAATTATAAGATGTGTCTAAAATGATACTTTTACACCCCATTCATCATATGAAACGATAAAATTATCCTCGTCAAGTTAATTGTGCTCGTCTTTCAAATAAAACGGTAAGGACGGTTCCGTCATTTCACAGCGTTAAATGGGGTATAAAAGCGCCCTATCGAATTAGGGACATAAAAATATAATTTCAAATTATAGAAATATAAAAATACAAATGCCCCTTATTTAAGTTGAAACTTGGACAAGTGCTCTATTGCTGTAACCAAATAAACATGTTGATGTTGCAACATATAATATCTTATAATGCACTAAGATAGAATCTTTAATCATGAAAAGGGAGCACTGTTTTGCAACACATAGATGAGTGAGATCCATAAATTTTGGCTTTGTGAGATTCTTATATTCTTCTTGTGTGCAGTACAAGTACTTGCCCTAGACATTTATTTTGGTCTACCAATTTTGAAATTCCCGTTCTCTGTAAGTGGTTAAAGCACCAGATGCAAAAGCGCCCTTAACGTGTTTCTCGCGAACTATCACGTCCCTTGGCCTTTTACCTCTAGAAGCGTCCTTCCTTATCAATTGGATCTTGTGGTATACGTATTTTCGTATTCTAATACGAAGATAAGATGATACCTCACATTAAGGTTAAGGTGAACCGCAGTTTAGCTTTGTTGGCATATGACTCGAGTCGAGTCCGAGTCAAGCAAGCATCCAATTGGGTTCAGTAACCGCCAAATAGTTTTGGTAACCGACCATATATATAAATACATAATCATAGACACATGAAGCTATAAATTGCATTTACAATATTCAAATGGATTTGGAGAGTGAACTAGTGAGTGTCTCTGGTAGTCACCCACGTCGCCGGAGAGTTCGCCGGAGCATCATCGGAGTACGGGAGTGAGCACAATAAGATCCCCGTTTTCGCACCAAATCGAGATATTCCGAGAAACTTCGATATCTAAATCTAAGTATGCTAGGATTCTCAAGTATCTTGAAGCTTATTGACGCATCTATCTGTTCCATGGATTGCTAGGTTATGTGCTCAGACGAGTCGAGAGATATAGAAGCACATATCTAGAAGACCAAGCATCATATATAATAGTGCGGAGAATTTATTCTCTTCATACTCAGTTGAGGATAATGCCTGTTTCTGAATTTGTCCAAACCGAAAGACAACTTCTCGATTGGTGAAATACGGCTAGTGACATCAGTGGATTTTTATTTCTATGTTATAAACGTCGCACAGAAGTTCAATTACCGATAAAATTTTACCACAATAAGAGCTATGGCAGGTAAGTTTTTAACGTATTTTTACTTTTGTAACGACAAAGAACTTCAAGTTGAAGCCCGGAAAAGTTCGTACATTCGCGAGATTAAGTATCGGTGCCTACCATTGCTTTTTAAAAACTTTCTTTTGATTTTCTAAGAGAATGTTCTATGAATGATTATTTGTACAAAAAGGTCATCTAATTTATCACAAGTTGCATTCACTTCCTTTACTATGATAAAAAAAAAAAAAATAATAATAATAATAGAAAGAAGTATCAAGTCTGTCTGGACATACCTTCTTAGGTGTGAAAAGGTCACATGAAAAGGCAACTTTGGTTGATGTTTATAATAATAATCATAAATAAAATTAATAAAACTATCAATTAATATGTCTATACCAACCATGTCACATACTAAAATGCTAGAACATCCTCCATATCACGATACCTTAACAGTCGTGTTAGACGCGTGCCTCGACTCGCACATTTGTGCGCTAAACCAGATTATGCCCGCTTCGAATCTAGACGAGGCTTCCTTTATAAGGCAAAATGAGACTTGTGGATTGCGCTTTATAAAAATAGAGTCCTAACCGAAAAAAAAAAAAGGTCTAAATAGAAATGTTAACCAATTTTATTTTGCTTTTATTTTTTTTCATTTTGTTTTATTGCCACTTCTTATTATTGTAGCTACTTTTAGGGAGGGACTTATATATCAGCCCTTTTATTGTTTTAATTTTACAAATAAATTCCTTCGTTTTAATTTTTTTATTTTTTACGCTTCAAAAAATTAATTTAGAAATTCTTTTTTAAAAAAAAAAGAATACAAAAGTTATAAATCACTTAAAATTGTACTTGAAATTTTCAAAAAACTACTTCTCTATATATAATTTAAAGTATTTAAGCCTTAACAGATTATTTAATAACTTGTTAAGACTTCATTGCCTTAAAATAACTACTTAACAATGTTTTTTTTAAATAACAAAATTATATATTATATCAATATCTTTTTTATTATTCAAAACTTATCTAGAAAATATTTATATATGAGTCAAAATATTTATGTCAAGCTTATCTACAAACTTTGAGATTATTATGGTGGCCCGTAAAGCGAGCACACGTTCCCGCAGGAACGTCAAACTAAAGAAAAATTTTCATGTCTAACGCCAACCGACGTTTTGGAATCTGAGTACATACCTTTTCATAAACAGAGACTCCTGCCACGGAGTATAAAGAATTCTTAAAAAATTCTGTGATGGACTTTATCCCACGCGGATTCGAACCTGTGTAATGATTCTTCCTAAAGCGCCTCCCATCCAATTTTTAGAAAATTCTGCGATGAGCTTCCCCCCACGGACTCGAAACTTAGGCTTGCTTTTTCTATAATTACTGAATCAACCAATAACATATAAGTATAAATATTTTCATAAAAATTTTTAAATTTGACACAGAGATACATACTTTGTGTTATAATTTTTTCTCAATGTATTTTAAACTTTGAAGTTTTTACCGATTAAAAAAATTCTAAAACTTTAAACTATCGAATTAAAATATTTAAAAAATAAAGCACACCAAATACCTTGCTCAAATGTTTCATATATATATATATATATATATATATATATATATATATATATATATAATGTAATGCTCTATGTATCACTTCAATTGCCGCATTAGGTTAGTGAACTATTTGCAGATGAATCACCAGCCACCAAATTATAGCTTTCATTTCAACAAATTTTAGGTGAATTATAGTATTTGGTTCTCCAAAATCAATTTATTAAAAAAAAAATTCCCATACAGAAGGTAGTGTGGTTGTTCATACTCATCAATCTTATTTTTACCAGAATATTTTTATACCTAATTTACTCCTTAATATTCAAGTTTTTAATCATTTTGTTATTATTATTATTATTATTATTATTATATATCTAATCAGTAATCTTTGAAAACCAGTATCTGTATGATTTTACCGAGATCGAACGGCTCGGATTTTCCTACATCCAAACAATCCTGAGAAACAAATATGGAAAAACAGAGAAGAAATAGCAGAAGTTATCGGATGGGAGAGTGCATCAGCAAAGGTGAAAATTCTTCCTCATGGTTCAAAATCAGTTCAAAGTGAAGAACTGATTGCAAACATCCTTTGCACTCCGCAAAAACAAATTATATAATTCAAAAACAAAACCTAAAAATATTAGGGAAAAATAGCGAGAAAAGAATGAAATGAGCAGACATTTTAGAGTTGTTAGAAGATGTTGTCGAGTCAACAATCGCATCGTCAACAAGATTAAAAAGAACGACACGAAACGATCTCGACTGATTGATTTAAAATCCTCTCGATATCCATTAGGAGTTGCAACTGCAGGTGTATTAGTAAACTTTACCAGCGTTTATGCCAAGGGCCAAATACAGGAAAATAGACGAGACGGCTTCATAGCTGACCGGGTCACCCAGACACATAGAGAGAAGGATGCCTTGGCAGCAGATAATACGAGACCTTAAAATATACTGGGCCGTGAAGAATAATCCGAGAAGAAGGTGAGTAGCAAGAATTTGACTTCCATACAGAGAGAAAAGGACAGCATAATTTCGAATTACCTATAAAGATGTTAATTAGCTAGTAGAGTCTGTTTTCGCCCGAGTCGTGTAAGCCACCAGGTAGAATACCATTCTCAGAGATGCAAGGAGCGGAGGAACGAAGCACGGAAGACGCGAAAACCTAGAACTTACGAGGCACGTGATATCTGGACTAGAGGTCGAGTAAATTTGTTGAGCGCGTCATATGTAGAGCCACGATGGCGCAGAAACCCGTAAAAAGAGGCTAAGATAGACACACCAATTTTATGCCAGCTGTGCCTTACTCGACACCCTTGTATGTAGAGCCCATAGGTTCAACGTGACACGGCACCGTGGAATGCGAGATCCAGACCATAATAGAAGGACGATCGCATGTCTTCCAGTCAGAACCGAGGACACACGTGTCTTTGACGCGCGCCGAAGCACACATACAATAAGCAGAGGACGGTCTCATATTCCTCACCTCGCTTAGCCGGAGACCGTAGTCGCGGCGAGAGCATATTGACGCGAGTACCCCAATGCCACCCGTGGCCGTTTCCGCACAGTCACAGGGAAGTTCCGCGACAAGACCAGTAGGGCAGCAAGGACCACCCCGAAGAGGCTTAAAATTCCGAGTCAAAGAGAGGGTTATTATATACGTCATTGACTAGAGTAAGAGATAAGACTGATATGCCTTAGATTGGTTACTATCGCAATGATTAATATAAATGGATTGTGAAAAAAAATTCCCGAAAAGTTTTAAATCAATTGGTATTCTTTGTTGGCACCAAAGATAAATAGTAAAGATTATTATTTCTAGAGACAGTATATGTGCTGTTTGAAGTTCGGGTCGCACACTTGTCTTATTGTATATATATGAATCGAGACACCAGAAGATATAATTGATCTTGCATTAAAATATTAACTTGGAAGGCACGAAAAAGGAAAAAGAAAAAAAATTTATTTTGTAACTATTGAACAAACAAAATAAGGGCAACCATGTTAAATTATGGATTTGTATGTGTTGATGAGGTTTTGACTTATAAGTAATTGATCACTCTGCGTTGTTCTCACATCGTACTATAGTAATATCAGGATTGACAATCGTAAACTCTGTTATAATGAGGAAGGTGTGATATGTAAGAAAGATTCGAGAGTCCAGTGGGATCTGTATACTCATATGGCCTGAGTGTTATAAGATGTTGTAATTTTAAGATAACACCAGAGTCAGAGAAAATGTTTATAGTTAATATCAGTTCTGTGGATATATGTGTTAACTCTGAGTATCGAATAAAATAAATAAAATATATACCCAGAGAGGAAAAGCAAACAGTATACGCAAGGAATTTATAGTTTAATTGCCGAGAAAGTCTCAAAGGCTCACATCTCTATCTTGAGCAAAATGACTCGCGAGTGTCGATAGGCTATGAAAAGAAATAAGAAAGATATACAATTTTCTATGTGGTCAAAAATCCAGAGTAGTTGAGAGAGAGAAGAGTTGGAGTCGTATGCCAGCCTATATGCAAGCGCGAATAAATGTCCACTATTGTATTTCACGTAAAATTAAGACAAATTTGAGGATGAGAGAGCAATAGGACATAGATGAGAAAGAAAAGCAGACGAAAAAGGCCTTTGAGGACTAGCAGTGACATGCGAAATTCGCAACATTTAGAAATTACCCAAAAACACAATGCACAGGTGACAGACACCAAGAATAGAGAAACATTATTTAGCAATATACTATTTCTATCACAAGAAGTAGATTAATATTCCTGATGTATTTTCTCCGAGAGAAGAATTAACTACGGATATTACTACTATATCCTATTCGCGAGACCACTAGAGAATCAGATTGAGTTAGTACTGGAGCTGAGAACCTCGAGATTATACCAGGTCACACTTATAGATATGAGCTTTTATATGAAAAGTTTTTAAAATAAAATTTGTAGATTTTTATGAAAGCTACACATTTGATATTAATTTTTTTTTTAAAAATACTGCTAAATAGATGTTCTGAGATCCAAAATTTTAACGGGTTTAAAAATAAAAAAATTATATTATGATACGTACGAGCGTTATGTAAGGATCTTTCTTAGTAAGAAATTTTTAATATAAAAATTATTGATTTGATAAGGAATGCGGAGAGTTTTTAATATCGAATAGGCTTTTTATTCCCAATATTTATATTATATCGTGAGAGTAGGTTATTTTTTTTAAGAAATAGAAAATTACGTAGTGAGTAGAGCATAAAAAAAAATCAAATTAAAAAAATCGAAAGGGGCTCTTTGATGGAGGGGACAAGATAGGGGGCGCAAATTTGAAAAAAAACAAATGATCTCTCCCAAATAAAAATTTAATATTTAATAAAAATTTAATATATTGGTATATATTATACAATAAGTACGAGCATACCAAATATTTATGACCAAATATTTATGTAGAATTTTTTAAAAAAAAATATTAAATATAAAGTTTATATATTTTGATGAGAGATACATTTTTTATTGTAGAAAATGCCTCCAAATAGATGTTCTGGAGATCCAAAGTCTTAACGGGTTTAAAAATAAAAATAAATTGTATTACAATATGGGCGAGCGGACCATATATATATATTTATGTATGTATTTTCTGAAAAAATTTTAAATATAAAAATTATAAGTTTTGGTGATATTTATAATGTTAATGTTATAAAAAAAATGTTAAATATAAACATTATAGATATTGATAAGAGATACACTTTTCATATAAAAAACTTTGTAAAAAATACCTCTATTTGTTCTGGAGATTCAAAGTCTTAACGGACTTAAAAATAAAAATGAGTTTGTATTAAATATGGACAAGCGGACTAAATATATATAATGTAGAGGTATTTTAGAAAAAAATTCTAAATATAAAAATTGTAAGATTTTGGTGACATCTACAATATTAATGTTAATTTTTTTTTTTAATACAACTAAAGTGGGATTTTTAGGGATCAAAGTTTGAACCGGTTTCTAAAACAATAAAAATTGGAGGGGGCATTTTGATGGTGAAGGTAAAATAGGAGGGAAATTGAAAAATCAAGATGAACACTGTTGAAAGAATGTAGAAGCAACATTGGTGATTTATATATAGATAGATAAGGACCAATTCTGCCATGTCACATGTCTATAAGTCAAAAATAAACCACTCAAAAATTTGATATATAATGCTGATATGATAAAATTTTGTACCTACTCTCTCTCTCCCACTCATTATCACTTTCTTCCATGCAATCTCACTCGTCGGAGGTCGTCGATCTCACCATCGAGCTCGTCGGAGGTCAGCAGCATGAGATCGACAACGTCGCAGGAGGGCGACCGCCTAGCTCACGCTGTATGCCGACCTCATCCCGTCGACGCCTGACGAACTCGACCCCAATCTACCAAACTAATCAGTCGCAAAGGCCGAGCCACGTATGGAGTTGGGGGGGGCGATCCGCCCCCCCCCCCCCCAACTTTTCTGGAAAAAAAATTACCCCTCTCTTTGTATTTCGGCCCACCCATTATCCATAGCCATGGCCCAATAGGGAAAAAATTGACCCCCCCACTTAACTACTCCCGATGTCCTGACTGAGACCCCTTGTCTTCGGTCTCCCACCAGCAAATGCTGGATGCACCCTAATCCCTAATCCCCAATCTGTTCGGCGCCGCGGCCACGCTCCTCTCCGGCTCTCCGACAGTCCGTCTCCGTCGCTCCGAGACTTCGGCCTCCTCTCCCGAGTCTCGACTCTTCCGATTCGAACTTCGAAGTCTCCACCACTCGCCGTGCTTCGTTTCTCGTCGTGCTCACGCGGCCCCCACCTCACTGCTCGGTGCTCCTCCGTCCTCCACTCCGGCGCTCTGCTCGCATCGTGCTCACTGGCTCAGTGGCTCTGCTCGACTCCGAGACTCTGCTCGCGCCGACGCGCTCTCTCTCCGCCTCTCCGAGTTCGGCGGCCGCCGACGTGCCCGACCTAATCGGTTTCATCCGCGGACCGCGCGGCGCCGCCCATCAAATCCAGTTATTATTTGATAGTATTTTGGCAAAGTTATTATTTTTATAGTATTTTGGCAGAGTTATGTATTGATGATTATCATAATTTTGTTACTAAAATGCTAATTATATTTTGTTGTTTTTTGTTTTTTTATAATTTAGTTACTATTTATATTTTCTGTGGACATTTTTCGCCCCCCAAGTTAAAAATCCTGATTCCGCCACTGATCGTCGTCACGCATACCCCGTCGGAGCTTCGTGCTGTGAAGTGTGGGCTGTGTGAGATCGACGATGTAGCGGGAGTGAGATTGTCCGGAAAAGGGAGTAAGAGTGAGTAAGATTGAGAGAATATGGAGCAAATTTGTCCTGTTAGCCACATGTCAAATTTTCAGTGATTTGTCCTTTCTATCCATATTTACATGTAACATGGCATGGTTGGCCTTAGATATAATTTGCCATTGAATTTAGGTACCTCGTCGATTCTCGATATTTTTTGGTTGAATTGACAAATAAGATATAGATTGACTAGGTCTAGCAACATCGCTATGTACAATTAAAGCGAAAAAGAAACAACAATCTCTATATATAATATAAGTAATAGGGATAAATTACGAATTTATATCATGTGGCATGTACTTTAGAGATTTTAATAATATGCAATATGTCAAATAATGAGAGATGGACCTCAATACTTAAGAACAGAGAGACTCACGAAGGAGTTATACCTAACTTCGGTAATGGCGTAATCCTGATCTGTCGAAGACAAATGATGACTCCTCCAAAAAGACATAGTCCAATAAGGACCTATGCCGCAGAGTCAGAAGGAGCACCGATGATGAAATGACACATGACAGCTGGTTCATAACTAATTTACATCGGCCTGACTGCGTGGAGCTCGAGCACGCGAGCAGACGGCGGCATACGCCTGCCTTTTGATGCATGCAGACCTTATAAACGCCACCCATCATGCTAGTCACAGAAAAGCACCTGTTAAGGGACCTCATACGAAATTAAGGCATCAATCGCTGCATTGGCCGCAGACCCTCTCAACCCTTATCGGTCATCTTATCGCAATTAATGTGCATAAAGATTTTGATAATAGACAAAAATAGATTTGTATGTGCTCTATTTTATTTTTTTTACTAAAAATCTTTTTAATACATTCTTCTTAATAGATGCTGTAAAGCTCATATCCTTATCAATGACAACAATTTGGAGTTCAAGATATCGATGTAGAATTTCTTTTTTTTTTTTTATTTATAAAACTTCGAATCAAAAGTTGTATAACACATTAACTCCATCTTTTTCCTATTTAAAATTTTTCAAAAATACTTACACACACAAGCGGCCCATAGGCTCGTCCTTTTATTTAGGTCATGACAGCCGTGTTTGGCCGAGCTAGCGGCACCGCCTTGGGCAGGACGCGGCAGCGGCACGTGCTGTCTGTCAATGTGAATTTTTAGGGTCTTACTTTACTTTGGAAAATTCGACAGAAATGCCTGACACACGTAAGTCCGGATTTCTATTTTTATTATTATTTATTTTTTTAAAAAAAATTAGAGAAAAAAAATACTAAATAGTACTAACATTATATAGTAATAAGTAATATAATATAGTTATATTCAAATATTATATTATTTTTATCTAAAACAATTTTTATTTATCTAAAAGAGATAAAATATTATATTATATATAATAAGTACTAATATTACTAATATATAGTAATAAGTACTAATTTTACTTATTACTTATATAGTAATAAGTACTAATATTATTTTTATCAATGAAATTAGAGTCTGATGTTTTAGTTTTCATATATTTAAATGCTTAATATAATTTATTTTTTAATTACTTATATTTTTATTATTGTATCCAAATCATATCTATATTTTTTTTAAAATTATCATATAATATATCCGTGTCCAAACTTTCTAGAACAGAATGTGATAGAA
Source organism: Xerophyta viscosa (assembly GCA_002076135.1). Taxonomy (NCBI): domain Eukaryota; kingdom Viridiplantae; phylum Streptophyta; class Magnoliopsida; order Pandanales; family Velloziaceae; genus Xerophyta; species Xerophyta viscosa. The sequence goes on from MJHO01000066.1 coordinate 124,471, forward strand.
CCAGAGCTTTTGACTCTGTGCAGTGTCCGTGTCCGTAGGACAGAGCTTACTAAGCTCGGCTCAGCAAACCTCTGGGCTAGCACAAAGCCAAAAGATCTGAATCTGCCACGTATGCTAGAGGTTCTTTTCTTTTTTTTCTTTTTCTTTTTGTTTTTTAAAAAAAAGAAAAGAAAACATCAGGCCAGAATTGTTAGAAAATATGAAAAAGATAATGATAATAGATGTCTGAAATATTTACGAGAATGGCTCCAAAGTGTGTGCCACTTTTTTTAAGAATCTGCCACATGCACGTATGCTAGAGGTTTTTTTTTTTTTTTTTTTAAAAAAAAAAGAAATCGTCTGTGCAGGCCAGAATTGTTAGAAAATATGATTAAAAGTATAATGACAATGGATGTCTAAAATATTTACGAGAATGGCTCCAAGGCGTATTGCAGTGCCACTTTTTTTTAAGGCTTTATTCGTCCCCACTAGATCGTGTAACAAAAATTGATCGACAGCCTATAGGATACAATAAAGTTTATTCGTTGGTATTTTGTACTTAACGACAGAGAATCACTTAACACACCAAAATATAACAGAATTATGTAACTATGACAATATCTTATGCAGTATATACTATTAGAGATGATCTTTTCTATGTGAAAAATATAATTCGTTGTTGAATATAGTTTTCGGCAATCATTTTTTTTATTATATAAAATATAAAAAGGCACGTTTACAAGCGGTTACAATCGTTCAAATTTTTGACAATTATAACTTCTTATAACCGCTTACGGTTACCAAAATTGTAATGTGAAATATTAATCCCGTTGTAAAATCTTCGGAAAGAACACTCTCGGGGAGAATATTATGTGAAGTACAGAACGCGTTCTACAAAACAATTATAACTGTCAAAATCTTTAATAAATATAACTTTTTATAACTGTTTGCAATTACCAAAATATAATCTGTAAAATATTAAGGAGAACACTCAACGGAGTACATAACACGTGAGATAATACTTAGCACTTTGAGAAAAATACTTCTGAATAATGTTCTCTCCGCAGCCCGCGTGCTCAAGTGCCAAATATCATTTTTTTGACAATTAAGTATATAAGATTGCATAGATGAGCTATATGCTAACTCATTTTATAAGTTTAGGAAAAAATTCAATATAAACCAAAGTCCAATTTCTGTCCCCATCAGTTGCAAGACGTCAACATACGGCTCTACACGCTTCCCCTGGTCGATCTAATAAATCAACCATTTCTTCTTTCTTCGTCAGATTCTCGAAATCGCAAGTTTTCTTCTTCAATTTCCATGGGTTTCCCTTGCTTAATTTACTCCGCAATTCTTCCGAAACCAGTTGTAATCTTCATTGAGCTGCTAGATCTTCTACAGCTCGTGATCTCCGCCGCACTCTCCTACGTCGGCCTCAGCTCAGCTCGCAATCTCTCCGATTTCGAGCTCTCCCGGATAGATCTCACCGCCACGTTTAATCCGACGGAGCTCAAACGCCGCCTACCGGTGGTAACATACGCTCGGTTTCTGCAGATTAACGGCGGTGAAGCCGACGGTCGTTGCGCCGTTTGTTTGGGAGTCTTTGACGCCGCCGACGTGGTCAGAAAGCTCGGGAACTGCAGCCATGTGTTCCATCGCGGCTGTGTTGATAAGTGGATAGATTTGTGCCGGAGCAGCTGCCCGCTGTGTCGGTTACCGATTTTACCTCGCCGGAAAGTAACACTTATTACGTAGAGTTGATAAATAATTGAGCAATTTGAAAAAAAAAAACCAAAAAAAAAGTTGGGCAATTTGTAGATGTTATAGTGATTTCTTGCTATTGTACATGTTTTTTTTTTTTTTTTTTTTTTGGGTGTGTATGTATGTTATGTAAAATTGAAGGAAGGACTCTGAACCAAATAATGAACGAAAAAATTATTTATCTCCAATAAAGTATATATTAAATTATATATACTAATTTCTACCGGACATTCGTCTCATAATCTACATACTTTTTTTTATAATTCATATAAATTATTAAATTTATAACTAATATTATGTATGATCTTCTTCTTATATAAACCAACCTTCTAAAATTAATCTAGATTTTCGAATTAAATAACTACAGATCTAGTTATATTCAATTACTTACTGATTTAATGTTTCTATAAATAACAAAACATTACGAGGCTTTACAATACAGTACATAAAATAGAAACTATAATTAAACCTACCACGCTAGAAGACTACATAAACTTTTTTAAAATAAAATCTCTATAATATATGTAAAGCGAAGGTAATCTATGATTTTATGACACGTGGCACTTCCTACATTTTTTATTATGTGCCATGTGGCACATAAAGAGAAAAAATTTCAGCAAAGACTTCTCATCTTCTTCAACGTCTGCCTTTGTCATCTTCTTTAACTCATCATCTCCTTCATTATGGTTCTTCGACTTCTGGTATTCCCCATCGTTACCCTTCCCTCCCATCCAAGCCTATCACTTATGCTGTGATTATTCTTCTCTCGAAATCAGCAAATGATCGAATAATAACGAAGGAAAGACCTAGGAGAGGGCCGCTGAGGTGAATGAGTCTTTAAGATTCTTATTCTTCGATTTCTTATTGCAATTTAACGAATCACTAAGTTAATGTGATTTCAAAGTTTTGCAGCGTAAGGTATACACCAAATTCTGATTAGCTTGCCTAAATTAACTTTGTGGATCATGCTTTATGTCAAGTACTATTAGTGTTTTCTTTCTTGTAGGAGAGACTATTTTGATTCTAAGACAATGGATTATGGGACAACAGGTTTGATATATGTTACGTATCATACGATATAAAAGTAAACAAAATACTCATAAATCTATTTCGCTATTCTGTTATGCATAGATCGATCATCAAACCCCTAAATCTTGATCGAAGGCCAGTTCCTTAGATGCTCGATCACAGTGGGTGCAAGCAGGAAGCTACAGGGCGTGATTGATCGCATGCTCAAAAAGGTCTGACGTTTTTAGCAGCAGCTGGAACAAGGTCTTTTTTTTTTTTTTTTACTATTACAGTATTTCCACTGGATTTTAGAGTTTTCAGAATGTGTGATGTTTTCTTCTTAGCATATTTTTACAGGCATGCGAGACTGAGAACACGAACTAGAAAGAGAAGCTTGAAGCAAACTTGAAGAAGGAGATTAAGAAGCTCCATGCTATTGTGATCAATTCTCGGTATATGTTACACCTACTACTAAAAAATTTTATATTATTAATGAATTTTAGTTGCCTACTTATTTTGGTTTTGTATTATTTTTGTTGATGCAGGCTCTCTAAAAGAGTATTAAATTCTTTCTAAATTTAGTAATTTATTTATTTTAATTTTGATTACTATCTGTTTATTTGTTTGGTTATTTATTGTTATTTGGTATGTTCTTTATGAACTTAGCATTGAGGATTTCTAATCCGAACTATAGTTGAATCTTCAAAGTATAGTAGATAAAGTACTTGATTGTGATATTAATCAATTTATGCAACTTAGATTTAATTAGATCTGCCTTACTTGATTATGATATTAGGAACTTAGCCATAATAGTAATATTGTACCGATACATTACTATTAATTAGATTGACGTTATAATCTTTTTATATATTTTTTTTCAAAAATATAAATTTTTAGTACTTTTTTTTATAATGACTTAATCTTAATTTTCTAATTTTAATACCGATCCGTGCTTAGCATGGGTTATACACTAGTTAAAATATAAAAAAAAAGTAAACTCTATCTACTCATCTCCAAAGTCATTATTAATTAATATAAAACAAAATAAGCATTACAGGAAAAAAAAGACGAATACCGGACATCTTCCGCAACAGAAGACCGTAGTTTTAAACTGCGGTTACAAATAGTTAATAATATAAAAAGCCACCGTCATTTTTTGTCAACTCAGTGGCGCATGCGGTCTTCTGCCCGCTTGCCGGCCTCGTCCATGCGCTCGCCCGCACGGTGCATACCCTCCTCGGCGCTACCACGTGTCTCCTCCGCCTTTCCGACGACCGCATCCTTCACCTGCTGCGTCGTCTCCTTCGTCTTCTCCCAGGCGTCTTGTGCCGTCTCCTTCGCCTTCTCTCCCACCGACTGTACCGTCTCCGCAGCACTGTTCAGGTTCTCTTTTGTCTTCTCCTTCGCTTTCTCGCCCATATCTTGGACCGAATCCTTGGCTTTTTCAGTGTTCTCCATGGCGGAGCCGCGAACCTGCTGTGCCGAGTCCTTCACTTTCTCTCCCATGGAAGAAGCGTTCTCTTTCGTGCTCTCCATGTACTCGTTAGCTTTGCTTTTAGCTTGCTCTGACATCTCCCCGGCTCGCTCGCCAGCGGCGGAGGTGCCGTTCTGGGTCTTGTCCCAAGCCATCTTCCCCTGATCCTTCACCTTCTCTTTCGCTTCATTGGCACCTTCTTGAGCAGAGTAAACAGCATCTGTTGCCTTATCCTTTGATCTCTCCATCGCATCATCTTTCTGAGCCTGCAAGATTTTAATATATTATAATAAATGTTTATCTCCCTGAATTTCATTGGAATCACTCTGAGCTCGCCGTAAAAGAACAAACTTGAAGTGCACTGCTAACCTGAGAAGAATTGTAGGCGGCCGGGATAGAAACACGCGATGGTTTGACGGAAACCGGCTGACGAAGAGGTAGACCGGGGTTGCGGAATGACTTGGAGATGTTGCCGATCACGATGCCTCGTCCTCCGAACATGGACGCCATTGTTGCAAGCTCAAATTAAAACTTGAAATGCCCTTTCGTTTCAGCTCCGATTAAAACTTTGAAGTGAAGAAGCTTAGTGGGGAAGCAGAGGAATATAAAGCACGCAGAGCAGCGAGCCGCGACACGTCGGTGGGGAGAAGCGGAGACACGTTGCATGGGACTCACGAGGCGGTTTGACGCGGCTCGACACGTGTCCAGTCGATCGCTCCGCGAGACGTAGCTTATCACGTATGTTGTGGATCAAAATCCGTTAACTTGGAGCTATGTTAGAGCTGGTTGAGCCCAATTTGTACAAATGGCAGAAAATTGGTAAGGGTCAATATCATCCTACTGTCATTTATAATGGGTAAGTCCATTTATAAAATATATGTGAATTTATGTTCTCAACCATTAGTTGAGAAAATAAAAATTTATCTGAGTAGAAAATAAAGAAGTAGGTGCTTTATATATATATACTAGTGTAATGCCTGCGCATTGCGCGGGTCAGTTGAAGAAACTGTAAATTGAGAAAATATTGTTCAATTTAAGTTACGCGTAATTCTAATCTTCAAAGTTTTATCATAAAAAACAGATAATTAATACTTGGAATATTAAAAAGATAAAATTTATAGGATTTCAAAAGTCAATTATACCATTAATTAGACTTCAATCATTCAAAATTAACATAATGATATCACTTTGACAAAACTCCAAACTTCGAAGATAAATTTACTTTTTCTTTATATAGTCAGAATATTGAACTTCAAACTGCTATTGGTTTACAATTGGATAACAAATATAAACAATATAACAGAAATTCATTTTATGTTAAAAGCTTAGTTAGTAGGATAAGTAGAAAAATATTAATAGCAAACAAATGAGATTCGATGCAAAAAGTACTTATAATACAATGATTTTACTTGCAATAATGTTGAAAATTAAAATTATTAATTGATGGTTATCTCTTAGTCTCCCATTTATGAAACATGTGAATTCAATATTTTCAGGCCAAAACACAAATTCTTTAAAACCACAAATAATTCAAAATGACATGACAAATTTATTATACTAAAACTAAAGGCATAAAGGAGATCACCGTACGTATCAATTACATAGCACTATTGATAAGTAAAAATCTGCCAATTTTCAGCTTGTGCGATAATTACATAATGTAGTTTATCAGATTTTTTTTTTTTAAATTACTTACCCAAATTTTTTTATCTGCAATTCTGCATTCCACCATGAAATATATCCAACACTATTTAGCAATTCTAAAATATAACGAATCTAACATAATGTGCTCAGTTAAGAAATAAATTGTAGCAGTTCTGAATCCATGTACAATTTGGTTGATATTCTCTATAAGTAAAAAATTTACTAATTATGATGAAAAGTGAACCGAAAATGTATACATAGGCTTGTGCGCTATTAAGTCATAACCATCCATATATTAACTTAGAGACAAACTTTCAACCCATTTAACACACAGTATTAGGCATAAAATATGATTGTATTTATTTCATAATTTTTTACTGGAAGAGATTTTTTTTCCAAAAAAATATTCAATTAAGGATATACCATAAATTAAAAAATGATGCAGTTAGAAACCAGCAGCTAGGAAACTGATGTTTTTATTTAAAGGACACACTAATGCCAAAATTTTACTGTTTTATTGTGATTCATGTTTACTAATTGGACTCGAAACTGATAGTTAAATAATTAAGTAGAGAACTTTTGTTTTCTTAAAAATTGCATAATTGATTGGAATAAAAATTTTATTTGAGATGAAAGCTAAAACATATGGGACATTCTTTATCTGTTGATTTTCAGTATTTTTAGAATGAATAATACTATAATAAATGGATTAAGAGTCTTAGATGAGATACCTCCTATATAATTTAGTCCACACAGTTTTTTCAGAAAACTCTTTCGTATATAATATTTTTTGCAAATTTGTAAGTACTGTTACAACTACCGTAAATGTAGCTCTCCCATTTATGTTGAAATTTATTGAAAAATAATTCTAAATAAGTACTTTCGTAATTTTCAATACCAACGATTCAAAACAAAATAAGTCGTTATTTGTTATGCACAAATTATAAAATATATATCTACATGTATTTTAAAAGAAATTTTTTCAACATGAAAAATCGTAGGATTTCTGATGAGACAATTAACTTTCACTAAAAAAATATTTTTTTCATGAGTATTTTGGGGGTATGAAATCTTAATGAACTTAATACAAAAAGAAAATCCTCAAATGATTTTACAAAAAATGAAATTTATTACTTTAAAGAAATATATAAATATATGTCTAGAGATATTTATTAATAAACTTTCAAATAAAAATATAGATCTGACTGACAGTCTATAACTTTTATGTTAAACTTTTATTATAAAATATTTTTAAATAAATATTTTCGAAGTTTCTGAACAACTAACTGATTTTTTAAAAGAACTTTCAACATAAAAATCGTAGATTCTGATGAGACAATAACTTCCACTAAAAATATAATTTTTCATGAGTATTTTGGGGGTACGAAATGTTAATGAACTTAATACAAAAAGAAAATCTCAAAAGATTTAAAACTAAATGAAATCGTATTCCGGTATAAAAAAATATATAAAATATATATTTAGAGATAATTTATTAATAAATTTTTAATATAAAAATCATAAATTCTGATGAGGTTTACACCTTTTATGTTAAAAATTTATTAAAAAATATTTCTAAATAGATTCGGAGTTTTCGAATACCTAACGGATTTAAAATAAAATAAAATCACGTTTCGGTATACATAAACATATAAAACATATGTTTCGAAATAATTTTTCAAAAAACTTTCAATATAAAAATCTTAGATTTTGATTATCTACATGTAATTTTAAAAGAACTTTCAATTTAAAAATCGTAGATTCTGATGAGACTATAATTTTTACTAAAAAAATATCGAAACTTCGAAAAAAAACTTTTATGTTGGAAATTTTTCAAAAAGACGTTTGTAAATGTATGTTTAGGAAGGTCTGAAATCTTTAATAGATTAAACAATAAATATTAAAAAATAGGACCGTATAGCATGCCAAAAAGAAAAGAAAGTTGGTGAAGCCACATGGCTTCTTACGGTGCATGAATACAATCAACTTTAATGTAGATACCATTAAATTAAATTTTATATAAGCTAAATAAGTGAGATATGTTTGTAAAAAAAAAAAGTAGAAAGAAGTTGGTGAAGCCACGTGGCAATCCAACTTTAATGTATAGATAAAAAATACTTTTAAATAAGTATTTTCGAAGTTTTCGAATACCTAACGAATTTTAAAACAAAATACAAAATACATTTTGGATATACAAAACATAAAAAATATTATTTTAGAAATAATTTTTAAAAAAATTTCAACATGAAAATTTTAAATTCTGTTTAGATTTATAACTTTTTATGTTAGAAATTTTTTGAAAAAAACATTTCTGAATGTATATTTAGGAGGTCTGAAATCTTAATAGATTAAAAATAAATATTAAAAAATGGACCGTACAACATAAAAGAAAATGGTGAAGCCACATGATTTCTTATGGTGTATGAAATACAACCCAACCTTAATATAGGTACTATTAAATTAAATTTTATGGAAGACAAATAAATAAGATAGTGCTTGTTTAAAAAAAAAAAAAGAAAAAAGAAAAAGAGAAAGAAGTTGGGTAAAAAAAAAAAACCAAAGAAAAAAGAAAAAGAAGTTGGGTTGCCACGTGGCAACCCAACTTTAATGTAGAGATAGATTATATATATATATATATATATATATATAGGAGAACAAAACTATCGCTGAAGAGGTGGCGTATACCAGTACATACTAACTTGAGATTGAGATAGTTTATATATGCATTGGTTGAGACTGGTGCTACAAAACAAAAATCTTCTATCTCCATTCTATACCTTGTCTACTATCTCCATATTTCCAAAAAAAAATGCGTATATATTTTTTTTTAAAAAATAACATAAAACTTCTACATATAATTAAATTTATAATTTTTATATTAATTTTTTTTAAAAAAATACTTCAAATTTCTGAAATTTTAATAAATTTAAAAAATTTCTTTAGTCAGTTAAGACGTTAAGATTTAGAGTCCCGAATAATTATTTAGAAATATTATTTATAAACACTTTAACTATAAATTTATATATTTAATCAAAATTTATAATTTTAATTTCATATATATATATATGCAATATGAACAAAAAAAGATCCGCTTTTGGTACTGTTGGGTTCAAAAACTTAATATCTCATGTATAATATCATGTGAGTTGAACATGATGATGAGTTCTATCATTGGTATCGATTGGGAATCATGGCAATGCCAAGAGGAGGTGAATTGGATACTAATTCAGTTAATTTGGATTAACCTCTATGTAAGTTTAATCACTATGTATATAGAGATATATCAAGATAATATTATGCATGCAACTAGTAATATAAAAATAAAAAATTTCTTGCCATGTAAAACATCTCTATATAATGTATATCTTTGCTCAATTTCAGTCAAATTCATTTGACTTGTTTTTTCTTTCTTGTCCGCTTTGGTTGATCCATATTCTTTGGAAAAATCTTCAAGACAGTTTTCATATGGAATTAATTTCACCTTATTTGGAGCTAAATGAGCTTCCTACGGATATAATGCAAATACTAGAGTACTCCGATTTGGTGTACGTTTCGAGTAGGAAGTGGAGTAATGGCGTACTGTTCAGCCACGATATTAACAAATTTAGCTAAAGACTTATCGAAATTATCTAATTTCAGGGCAGTCTGTGTGATTCGAACCTATAATATGTGTTTCACAAGGCACACACCACATCGCTAGACATATAGATGGGGGACAAAATTCAAGATCTTTTACCTATTGGTGTTTTTTTGCTTTTTTATTTTGTCAAATTTTACATAAAAGGTGTTGCTTGTCCAAAAATTATTTTTGGATTTATTCTATCCAGAGTGTGAAGCAGTTCAAATTCTGTGGCATTACTTTATCTAATATACTAATTCGGAAGTGTGACTAATACCTTGGATATTATGAGTTTTAAGCAACAGTGTGTTCCTTTTAAAGCTATCTTAGATTTTAAAATGAGATATGAGAGACTCGATTTTAGCGATTAAATATATTATTACTTATTTTATGCAAATATTAATAGAATTATATGAAAAAACTCGTCCAAAGCTTAAAAAAGTGATTTAGCGGTCACGGCTGCGATAGTCTATCTCCAATATCGCTTTACATATTGGTTCTTTTTATTAACTTTTTTTGTTGCACAATAAATGGTGCTTGTCCAAAGATAAGTGTTATTCAAATTATGTGCCGTTACTTGACCTAATATACTTGTACGAAAATGTGACCAAAACTTAGGAAATGAGTATTAAGTAATAGTGTGTATCCCTTTTAACTTCACTTACACTTTTTACGGTTCAGACTGTCTATATAATGCAGATCAGACTTGACGTAATAATGGTTGGCGTGGACAAACTAGCTGCGGGCCATTTCAAGCCTAACACTGGTGATATTTTGAGGAGTGCTGTCATATACCAGCCCAGCCGAAAAATTTATAATGGACCGTATATAAAATAGTTCGGTTCGTGGTTCCGTTATAAGTTGTTATTTAATTTTGAGTCCGCTGCAGTCCAAGACGGAAAAACCTATGAACGACATATAACCGGTTAAGAGTCCGGCCAAATAAATTTATGAATTAAACTAATAAGCAATTCACGATAAACAGTCAGAATTCATGGTCCAAATCAATTCGGACCATAAGTATCATACGAAATATAAGTTACAGTCTAACTGATCTGATCTGATCTGGTTAGTTCCAATTATTTTGTGGTCCGTCGGATCGAACCAGTTCAATTTTAGTCTATTTTTTAGTCCAAAATATTGATATTATTCGGTAGTGGGCCGAAGCCGATCCGGTCCGGTTTGGTCTTGTGCAATGGAGGTTAAGCAGGTCGGTAGTGGGCTGAATCGGATCCGTTGGCATGCGAGTCCGCAGAAGGGGGCCGCGTTCCTGGTCCGAGCGCCACAAACATCTGCGAGCGTAGCACTTCTCACTCGCCGCCACCTGTCCCGTTCTCTGCACTCTTCTTCTTCTTCTTCTTCTTCCCTCAAAACACCAACAAATTTAATCCTAGTTCTCTAGCTTAATTTGTATCAGAAGCAACGAATAAAATATCAAAAATCTCGATATCTGATTTCGTCGGTTTTTAATCTTTTATAAACAATGCGGTCCATCGTCTCGCGGTCGATCCGATCGTCGTCTTCCCAGCTCGCTCGATCCCGGTAATTCTATTCGTTTTTGTTGTCTTTATGTCTGGGCGCTTTCTTTTCGGCAAAATTTTTTGGAAATGCCAGTGAAGTTCAATTCAGCGGTCGTGGTTCATGGTTACTGAATATTTCTCATTAAATTAATGTAATTTTTTGTTTGTATGTGATCAATAGGCTGGTGCTTTGATTACTTACCTTTCTGATAATATGTTTAAGATCTTTTTGTTTGTATAATGTTTGAATGCGATCAGCAGGCTGGTGATTTGATTTCTTAGTTGTTTTACAATGTATTCGAGAATCGTTTTATTTGCATTTCCTTTGTTTTCTTGAAAAAGATTTGTATAGTTTTGATGACGTGGCAGATGATTTTCTTTGTTATTTGCAGTATGTGTTGATGTTGGTATCGAAGGTAGCGTTGTTGCTGTGTTCTAACATGCATTACATTTAATTTGGTCTAATAATCTTTACAAATGTATAATATGGTGACCTAGTTGAAGTATGAGATTGATTGCAAAGAATCATGTCAATTTAAACTTCTACTTTTATTTTTAATTAAAAAAAAGAAAGAAAAATTGAAAATGGGATCAACATAGCTTAGGCAACCTTGGCTAGTGGAAATAGGATCGTTGCCACTCAGAGGGTTTACCTGCTATCCTAGACCTACCGACGTGGGTAGCTTACGAGTAGGGTCTTCCTTGTTAATAAAATGGCGAACCAAGGGCACAAGGTCACTCCTAGCCCTCCGCTAACTCGCGACGGTTTTTTCCAGGCTCTTGTGGGGACAGCCTACGCCCTCATGCCCACAACTAGTGGATGATGTTTCCATCATGCCTTCGGCAGGATTCAAACCCGCGCTAGTGCCGTGGTGAGTGATAATCCTCGCCGCTGTGTTGTTGAGCTCGTCCCTTGCCAATCTAAAAGAGAAATGTGACCAACTTGATGTGGACAACTGGCAATATTAGAATCCTTTCAAAAACGATTTCATATATATTAATGGAATACGCAACTAATATTATCTGTTTAGAGTGGAAGTGTTCTTGAGGTTGAATTATGCAGGAGCTTTAGTATCTATTCAAGGGGCCTTTTGTGAGGATCGTTGTAATCTAGTCTAAATCTGCAGGCTAGGTGTAATAGCGAATGGGAGGCAAGTTTCTTCTGATTCCAATCGTGTGGAGGAACCTTTCAAAGTTGATGAAGCAGAGACAGTATCTAGTCCTCCACCACCATCAGAGAAGGTTATTTATGCTAAAGAACAAACTTGTTTGTTGAATAATGGTTCACCTATTTTTGTCTCTTTCAGTTGATGATAGTAACTTTCCCTAATCTCTGTTCTAATTGTATTTTCTATAGCTTCTCGTACTTGGTGGTAGTGGATTTGTTGGTTCGCACGTCTGTCGAGAGGCACTGGGCCAAGGCCTGTCAGTTTCATGTCTGAGCAGGTATCTTATCCGCATCAATTTCAAAAAATTATTTCACTTCTGTTAGTCTGATTACTATGGAGATTTTGAAATTCATTTCTGGTGTTGCTCTTGTTTGTTTCTAGATCTGGAAGGGCTTCTATACGGGAACCATGGGCAGACAAAGTTGTGTGGCACCAAGGTCCAAGTTTTCATAATATTAGAATCTGCGAGATTATTGTTTTTGTTTCACTTGATTGTGACATTCTATATATTTATATTTTTTGTGCAGGAAATCTTCTTGAACCAGACTCTTTGAAGCACGCTTTGGATGGAATAACTGGTGTGGTATGTTTTACTTAGATTATTTATGTGTATTAACTTTGTATTCACTTCCTTTAAGCTTTTATTATATTATAAACTTGGCTTTAGTCAGGTTATATGTGTGATAAAGTAATGGGGTTTGCTTTCTTTGGTGGAATGTCTATGAAAAGTTTGTTTACGGAACTTGTAACTTATGGTTGCAACTTACAAGTTGTGTAGGTGGTGAACAACTGAGTTTGCAATGGCATATCTCGTATGATATCTCTACTTTGCACTTGTACAATATCTGTACTTTGCGCTCGTATAATAACTCTTTCCTATCCTGCTACATCTTAAAACTATAATTATTTCTACAGTTGCTTGATGTGATGTTTAAGAGTTATCAGCTCATAATGTTTTATGGATCTAAAGTTAAAAAGGATTAAGTAGGTAGGGAAGTAGTATAAGTACCCCTTAGTTTCATTTAATTAGCTTGATATGACCAGCTCTACAAATACACACCACAGAGTTAAAGGAGTCGGGAGATGAGATTGATGTGGATATTTTTTCTAGTAGACTGACTATTTGTATAGGACATGTTCCCAAGTCTCCTTTGTTCTTGAGAATCTTGATTTGCGTCCCTACAAATTTATCCTGCATGAAAAGCAGAGCATGCTGTTTTGACCATGAGGAAGCTAACAACACACTGTTTGCATCTTTTGGGCCCTCGGCATGTCTTTGGCTTAAGTGAAACATTGATATGTGTACATGCATCTAGCACATATTCCAAGCCTCACAGAATTCGTTATGGATCAATGGTTTGTGAATGGGCTTTCATTATCATGTCTCTTCACCTATGGTTCGTTTTTTCCCAACTTTATGTGCTACATCAGTATGTGTTAATTACCATTCCATTTCAACCAACTTTTTAATGTTAAATTATATTTCTTAGATTCGTTTTAGCGCTGCTTGAAATATTGTGCTAAGCACTTATCCATCTCATGAACCTATAGATATCATGTGTTGAGGTTGGGATCGAATTCTTACATTGTACAAGATTAAACTGCGACAGCAATACGATCAATGGCCATCAGGCGCAGCAGAGAAAGGTAGTCTACACTTTACATGTCATGTTCAGTGGTTATATTTTACTTTTCTGTTGTCTGACAATTACATTTACGTAGATATTAGCTTAAAAATGAAGTTACAAGATTTAAACTAAATGATCCATGGTAGTTTAAGATGTGGTAATTGTTCTTTTAACCACTTTCTTTGAGAGGAGTAATTGTTGAATGAGTAGTTGTCTCTAACGCTGATTGCTAGGTTTTCTTCTTTTGATACAGTAGAAGACCTTGCTCGACCTTGGGACCATAGCCTTGTATATATGTGAATGTCTTGCATGACTCATCAATTTCTAAGCACTTTCCAACTTGCATAATAGCTTTTATATGATCGGATAGCAATTTTGCATGCCATTAGAAGTGAGCCTTAATACCTCCTGTATTTAGATACGAAGTTGCAAAGTATTTTCTATACTAAATCAAATCCCACCATGGGTGATTTCAACAAATGCATCTTAGGCCGAGGGCCGCACGGAAATAGCCTCTTTCAGGGCATTGATGTGTACATCTAAAATACCCATACCCCTGGCGCGACTCATGACCGGGATGTTGTTGTTGTTAAAGCTTTTATGCGGTTACTCTGACATGATTATTAGCACCCTCATCTAAGTCAAGCACTACAATATCTCCATGTAAAACTTGTCAAGGACTTTTTACTAGTACACTTGGTAAAGGGCTGAATCGAATGTATTCAAAGGTTAATATCTATTGTTCGCATTAGCTAAGGGCAGTTCCTTGCAATCTCTATTTTTTTAAGTACACTGTGAAATTGTCAATCTAATAATAGTCCATTTTTGCTCTTTAAACTTGTGCTAGCCCAGCCCTGGCTCTTGATTTTGAGTCCTGTTTGTGTAATCTAGTACCCATAGTTTCCATAATTTGGGAGTTTGGGAGAACATGAAAGCTTCTAGTACTTGTACTAGTTTCAGCGCTCTTCTTTCTGTGATTTTCATCTGGGCTTTTGAATCATAAATTCGTAGCCATAAGATTGCGGACTTATTCATCCAGAGTGAACTATAAAAGATGCAGAAGGTTTGGTGATTGAATGTTGCAGTGAAATCATTCCTTTTTTTAGCATACACTTGTTTCTGAAAAGGTTTCAGGGATATAATCAATCAAGTGTCGAGAAACTTCGAGATGAATATTGCAACTCTGTTTGGATGGTTATAGAACTAATATGTTAATAATAATAATAAATATAGTAATTGGTAAATCTTCATTGATGCATAGTTATGAAACTTTCTATATGTTCTTTTGCCAAAGCTATATCCGTGCATCTTTGGCTGAAGTTTTTCGGTCTGTTTTGGCAGGTGTAAAAAGATTCGTATACATCTCAGCTGCTGATTTTGGCATAGTAAATTATTTGTTGCAGGGATATTATGAGGGGAAGGTATTTATGCAAATGACTTTAGCACGTAATTTTGTTGCTGGGCAAAGAAATTTATTCTTCAATGATACGTTAATCTGTTGTCTCTGAAAATGGTTTTAGTAGATTATAAAATGATGAAATATATTATCTCAAGCAGAAGCTCCTTGTTTTACAATATCAACTTAGAAGAATTGTGTGCAGTATCCTTAAAACCATCCATCTGTAAGCGTTTTTTTATCTATGTTAGTTAGGCCCCTCAAGTTCTTTAGGCGCAAAACATGTACCATACAGTTTTTTTTTTCTTTTTAATTATTTCTTGAAACTCTCCGACCGTAGTTATATAGTTAATGTTGAATAAGCACATGCAACGTAAACATGACAATGAGTATTCATTAAAATAAATTGCATGGCAAACCCTTATCCAATTCAGAAAAATAAATGATCATAAAATGGCAATGTCATGCAATCTCACATTCCAGTATAAAAAGTTTAGTTCCTTTTCTCTTTCAGTGTTTATCTCCATATGTTATGAAATTGTTTAAAAAATGCAAACAACACATGAATAAAATACTTAAGAGGATAGATGTATATTTATTATAAATTTGATGTTGCATGTGACTACTCATTGCTGTGGTGAGCTTTCCAGCAATTTTCCAAAAAAGAAATATGCTTATTACAAAAAGTTATTTTTCAATCTCTGCTTATTAGATTAATCAATAAATATGCATGGAATCATGAAATTTCAATATGCTTTGTCATGTTAATGCAGTTATTAGTTTTTGTAGAAAAATTTTCTTACAGCGCAGAAGCTGTAAATATGGTACATGTTATCACAACTACTTTTCTCATGATACAGAGAGCTGCAGAATCAGAATTATTATCAAAGTTTACTTATGGCGGTAAGAGTTCTTAATTCATGAAGTTTTATAATTATCTAGCTAAAGTGAACGAACATGAATCATTGAATAAAAAACAAATAGAGGTCTTTGTTTGGGAGTTTTGAAGATAAATTTGGGCACAGCCAAACTGTGATTATGCTGATGACATAAATGGCTGCTAGAACTTGTTAAGCGTTAGAAATCTTTTAAATTACAAAAACAAGATTTCTGCTTAACTTTCGGTAATGTAAGACCCTGCTCGTGTAATTAATCACTCTGGCACTTTGAAGCAACTATACTCTTCTCTTTACGAGAAAATAAGGCTATCTGATTTGGTTTCTTCATCTTGTAGGAGTTATTCTTAGGCCGGGCTTTATACATGGGACCCGTCAAGTTGGGAGCATGAAGGTTCCTCTGGGAATCATTGGTTCGCCATTAGAAATGGTCTCTCCCTCACTCCCTCCCTCTTCTTCCCTTCATTTAGGAACTATACATGAATGTATTAGCGCAAGTGCAACTAGGGGTGAAAACGAGCCGAGTTCGAATCGATTGCCACTGAGCTTAAGCTCGGCTCGGTTGGTTTAGCTCGAGCTCAACGAGCTTCAAAGGCTGAGCTCGAACTCTATTCGACTCGAAAAATTTCAAGCTCAAACTCGACTCGAGCTCGGCTCGATTGTATGAATTAGATCAAGCTCGAGTCGATCTCGAACTCAAACTCGTTTAAGTAATTTTATCGTAAAAATAATTTAAATAAAATAGAAAGCTCGTTTAGGCTCGCGAGCTTAACGAGCCGAGTACCACGATGCTCTGACTCGGCTCGTTTAATTACTCGAGTTTGAATCCGTGCTTGAACTCGACTCAAGCTCGTTTTAATACTGCGAGCTCAAGCCGAGTTAAACGAGTTCGAGCAGAGCTTAAATGAGTTCGAGGCCCGAGCTCCTCGTAAGCAGCTCGGCTCGTTTTCACCCTTAAGCGCAACACATGCATTTGTTTCTCCTAATCGATATTTATTGTGAGAAGATAATTATATACAAATTTTCACTAAGAGCTGGCATATTTTCTTGCAGCTCCTCCAAAATGCAAAGTCGCTCAATCGGATCCCTCTTGTGGGCCCTCTCTTGACACCTCCGGTTAATGTAACCGCGGTTGCAAAAGTCGCTGTGAGAGGAGCTACGGATCCAGTCTTTCCTCCCGGTATAGTTGATGTCTATGGCATTCTGAAGTATGGAGGTCAAAAGTGATACGGGAAGACTCATTGACCAGAAAGCGTGAACTTGATGCTTCCTCGTGTGCTTCTGTTCGCGTTATCTATTAAAAAGAATTTCACCTCCTTTTCACATGGCCTTTGGCGCAATAAAAGTTGCATTTTAGTGCAGCATTTCTGTAGAGAAGCTTTGAAGATTGCAGAATTTTACGTATAATCCAGATGGCTCAGTTTAAATAGGTCCCTTTCTGATGAAACAAACTTTCTAAAGATTGGATAGAAAGGAGCCATTGCGCAATCTGAAAATAATAACTCAATTTTCTCACTAGTTAGCATGAATTTTGATTTATATTTAGCTGAAGTATCTCTAGTTATGATTGTTATGCATGCATCTTCAATTCGAACGAGTACTTTATGTAGGACAGAAATTTTCTGCCCCTGCTTCCTGTCCCGTCCCATGCCTTAAATATATATATATTTAATATATATATATATATATATATATATATATATATTAAAAATTTATAATTTTTATAATTGTGGTGAGATAAATAATTTTAGTAGATTCTGATGAAATATTTTTTGAAGTTGTAAATTATGATGAGCTATATAATTTTTATATTAATTTTTTTTAAAAAAAATATTATAATAGCTATTTTAAAGTTCTAAAGTTTTGACAAATTAAATTTTAAAAAGTTGGGTTTTAAACCTGTTAAGACACTGGAGCCAGAATATTTAGAAAAAATGTTTAATATAGAAATGTAGATTTTATTGAAATTTATTTTTTTTTATGTTAAACTTTTTTAAATATATATAATATTTTTTTGGATGTTGAGACGTAAGGTGGGATAGTAAACGCAGAGGATAGAACTCTTTTATGTATGCATGCTGATTGTTTTGCGAATTGTTATTTGATGACCATCGTGATCCTAACTTGTTCGGAGGATGATTTTGCAATTTAAGTTGAAGCTAATATTAGTATTCTGAGGCGTTAATAAGTGTTTAAATTTAATGCCAAATTGTTAAATCTGATGTGCTGTAAGAGATATTCTATTGTATTATGTACTGTTTTGAGATGTTCAAAAAATTTAAAGTACAAATATTTCAAAATTAATTTTGAACATTTTAAAATTTGTTAACATATTTTTTTAAAAAAATACTAATTGGAATATTTCAAACAATTTCAAATTATTTGTGGAACTCTTCAACATCAGTTTTCACTTGAAAAAAAAAAAACAATTTACCAACTGTGCAAAAATGGAATGTTCAAAATAAATTGCGATAAATTATTTTTTATTATCTACTTGGCTTGAACTAAAATACAAGTTCAAATATCTGCAGTGCAAGCAGTTAAAACACTGATAATTAGTACCATTTCTCAATAACAAAAAGATGAGCACTTACAATTACAAGTAACAGTTATACAGCTCAGCTGCCAAGCCTACACGTATCCAATAATCTCCCAGAATAACTTCTAAATTCAACTCAAGAATAGGGGGCAAGAAAGAAAGAAAAACTGCAAAAAGCATTTTCTCGACTAAAAACAAAAATTCGATATGCTATCAACATTTATGCCGAAATAACTACGCTTATTAAAGATAGAAATTTGGGAAATTACTGGTACATCAATTATGAGCTGGCAACTTCTGAATAATGATGCATCATCTTCAACTCAATATAGCAGGCTCCTGGAAGGCTGGAATGTGTTGGATCAGGCAGTTTCAGCTTTCTTTGCCTCTTCCATCTGCTGCAATTCCTTCAATCTTTCAGCCCAGGCCTTTTCCCTTGCAACTGCAGCCATTTTTCCTCTCTATTCTTTTCATGTCTCTCGTCTTTCTAGCTTCTGCATACTGAGCTTTACGTTTCTTTTTTTCAGCCTGCTCATAAAGAAAAACCAACCAATTTCAGTGATAAAATAAATGGAATCGCTGATTCAAATCTACTTGCTTCATGTTTAAGCCATAACCAAGCCGTTGTAAGCAAGCGGACACTAAAGATTGTAGCAAGTAGATGACCCAAAAGTCTTGACCCGAATAGTTCCACAACGATCCAAGTCGTTAGATCCATTGAGGACCGATAAATTCTTATACATCCCTAGCAATTTGGTGAATGTATTTTGGTTATTGGTGGTCAAGACTTTGGGACATATAGATCCGTTGGAAGGTAGTTGAAGTCGTATCTTAAATTAAATATCATTCTTATTTGAAGTAAAGTGAGTAAGGAAAAATATCATCATCTGGCATCATTAGGGCGTCAAATTATTAAATTTTTCCCAAAGGGAGCCAATTAAAAAAAATTTAATTTTAAAAACAAAATTTTTTCTTTTTTAGAGACCAGTAAAGGAAAGAACCATCCCAGAAGTTGCTCGTCACTCCTGGGCCACCTAATATTCACTCGCTAAGCTTTAAGAGCATAAAGAATTTTGTAAGACACCAATATTTATTTTCTAAATCACTTTCTAGTAAGATACAGTTTGGGAATAACTTAAGAGAAAAGGTAGAAAGAGAAGCAATGATAAAAGTTTCGACACTCTTTCACACTTCCTTAAGACTGTTTCTGTTGTGGTTGCAGGTCTATAAAAAATTACAAATAATATCAAATTGTTGACGGAGACGAGCTTTCATGAATTTGTTCATGCTTTCATGAATTTTCCTGGGTTAACTGTTGACTGAGTCCAGGTGTTCAAGATATCTTACCAATATAAATGCTTTTCTTTGTGCGATGCGCTTCCTGCGGTTCCTTCCTTGAACACTTCCCTCATTAGGACGACTTCTAGGTATTGGTTCTCCAGGAACATATTGGACCCAAGCATAAGGGCCTGCAGGATTCACATCATTAGATGGTCATCGAACGAATCAAAGATCCTCTTAGATTTTCACTAATTCTAGGCATAGGATAATAACAACCACAGAAATACTCTCTAAAAGAGGGTGTATTTTAGTGTCAAAAGAGAATATCTTCAATGTATGTTCTAACTGGGGATAGATCCTCTCCATTACTCTATTTCCTCAATTCGCTTCAATTCATAATAAAAATTAATTAGATAAATTTTTTGAAAAAAAAAATTGCACACGAAGTTTGTAAATTTTGATGAGATCTGTAATTTTTATGTTCGACGGTTTTTTCCAAAAAGTACTTGTAATATAATTTTGGAGCTGGAAATAGAACGGGTTTGAAAACAGTTTATAAGATCCATTTATACCCGTTAAGAGATTGAAGCTCCAAACAAAAATTTAGAAGTATTTTTTGAAAAAATGTTGAATATACAAGTTGTAGATCTCATCAAAATGTACAACTTTCATGTTCAAATTTTTTTTAAAAAAAATTATAGATAGATAATAATTTTTATTATGAATTGGAGGGAACCTGAAGGATGAGTAATGGAGAGGATCTACACCCGTTCTAACTCGCCACAGCGGGTGCCAGTCAAAATACTAAAATACTACAGAAAGCATCCTGCTAGACATGTACCTTCCATGCCTTTGCTGACGACGAGAAATTATACTTTATCACAATCGCAATCCAGCGAACTATAACAGCAGATGACCACTGATAGCTTGATATTTTCTCCCTTACACTGTCTTTTCTCTGAATATGTCTAGCGTTATTATGTGAAACTACCATGAAATGTATGATATTAGCAAGGCAGCTACACCTTAGCATGCAGGTATTCACTCTCACGCTCTGTTCTTTTTTGATGAAGTTTCTGGTTATTAACATGAAAGTAGCTAACACAAACAGTGCAGTTCACCCCTAAAACACCATGGAGTCTGACAAATACAAAACAATGACAAACAGAAGTAAAATAGAAATATTCTCATATATAAGACTACATTGGTAAGAATTGGAATTTCCATCATGCTTCTACGAAGTCAATACAAAAACCAGAACAGATAGCTGATTCTCAAAAAATACCTCAATTGTTTTTACGATATGAGTGTTTTTAGAGTACAAAACACCTAGAAAACATACATAAATACAACAGCTGCAAGTAGAAAGTTGAATTACAAGTTACCGTTAAATTAATTAAACAACGAAATAAAAGCTTTAAATTACGTGAGTACGCATTTAAAACAGACCTGGGTTGAGACCTTGTCTCTTCTTCCTTTTCTGAAACCGGGGCTTCGTTTGGGAAAACGTGCGTCCGTTCAGCTCGGGTAAAGCTAGCCCCACCAGTGCAAATGAACGAATCCCACAAAGAAAATAATTTCTGCAGAGGGGCCAAAATGCTGCTCGTAGGCATCACCACGAGAAGAAGCTGGCGCACAAGCTAGCTATTCCATTGCAGCTTTTACAATATTGAGTAGCGGCTTTCGCGACAGACAACAAAGGCGGACTATGTTCCGCGGGCTGTCTCCATAGTCAATTTCTACTATCCTATAACCTTTCTGAAAAGTGTTTAACTGAGGTAAGAAAAATTTTCGGTCAGATAAGTTAGGTTTCCATAGAAAAATGTAAGAGATCTCAAATCATCTCCTAAAAATTCCTCCCAACTTTGAACTGCTATCATAACAATTAAACTTTGTAGTGCTCAAGAGCGACAAATATGATGTTTAACAAACATTGGCGGATCCACCAAGTAGCCAGTGGGATCAATTGCCCCCACTCAAATTCTGTGAAACTAAGGCGCCAAAGGCGATCATACAAACCTCGCTCCGCGTGTGGATCGGAAGCCGGGAGGCTGAGCAATCGTGCCGAGGAGGAGATTTTAGGGGCCTGCTAAAATGGTGGGAGACACGAAGCGTCGAGAGAAGGCGCTAGACAAGGCGACGAGATTGATTTAGATAGGGATTGCGGCTTAAACGTAACTGGGCTCTGGCGCTGTTTTTTAGGCCCACTAGATTGATTGCTACCGTTAATTACTGTGCATTTATTTTAGGGTCCACTATATTTTGAATTTTATTATTTATTATTGTGCGAATCCGATAAACTTGTTATTGAATATTATTTATACGTTATTTGAAGATAAATTACATGATGTATCTTCTATATCTAAACTTATTTGATAAAATATAACACTTTAAATATTATGTGATATTGGACCATATACTTTAATAAGATAAACTTTAATATTATGTTAAACTTTACAAAATAAATATTTTAAGTTTATGTATATAATTTTATAGTACAATAAAATTTATTTTAGCTGAGCAGTAATCGATAGATAATTTAATATATTATTTTGAATATATATATATATATATATATATATATGTGTGTGTTGTGTGTGTGTGTGTGTGTGTGTGTGTGTGTGTGTGTGTGTTTTAAATCTCACTTAAAATATCTATTATTATGTCAATTTTTAGTTACGTCAGTAAAATTATAATTATAGTTGTAATTCAATCTTTAATACTAGTTAAGTCAATTATTTTAAATTTACGTAGATATAAATATATTTGATTGTAATATTATCTACTTTAATGTTTATATAAATAGATATTCCATCTATTACATCAAATTTTGTTTATTTGTCCAAAATATTTATTATAATGTATTTATTTCAGAAATAACATTATTTATATTATTATATTTTACTTACTATGCATTAGTTACAATTAGGGCTGAGCGTTCGGGTCAACCCGACCCGAACCGACCCGACCTCGTATCTAATTAAGAACCGACCCCGACCAGAAAAATCTACTGGGCCCGGGATCCGACCGAGATAGCATTAAACCCGAAATGACCCGACCCGAAAAATTTCGGGTCTGTTCTGGTAGAATTCGGGTTGCCCCGAATTCGTGCCTCAAATTAAAAAAAAAAAAAAAACAAAAAATAAAAGCCCACGTCGAGAGAGAAGCCGACCGCTGCTCGATTCGTCGGCCGAGAAAGAGGGGTTTGCTGCTGCTTCGATTCCATGTATACCTAGGAGACGGTGGTTATTGCAGCGGCGTTGCTGCCATAGGCTTTAGGCGATGTATCACACCCTAAACCAAAATATTTCCATATCATGACAAATAAAAGGAGAAAAAACAGATCAATCAAAGGAAAAACAAAACTTACTCGAATCGAGAACGCCTCGGAGAGGAGACGTTATTTAGGGTTACGCGTCGGGGTCGGCGTCACGGCGAGGATGCGAGAGCGACGAGAAGAGGAGACCTGGAGAATAGGAGAGGCTCGGCGTCGGCCGTTCGGGGTCGGCCGGAGAGGAGCTAGGGTTGTGGAGTGGGGAGGAGAACGGCGAGTCGCGGGGCAGAGGGTGCGGCTGCACAAGATGGAATTAGGGAGCTTGCTGTTGCAGAGAAGATTAGGGTTAGGTATGTATTCTATTTCCATTAATGGATAATGGGCCGCGATTGAAAATATTAGTATCAACTGGGCTGGAATGTATTCCTAATTGAAGCCCAGCAATCACTTCCAATTCGGGGTTGATACCGACCCGACCCGAAATCAAATTTCTGAACCCGACCCGATCAATTCAGCACCGAAATTATAAAATCAAGCACCCGAACCGAACCCGGACCGACCCGAACCCGAAATTTTGACTTGTTTGGGGTCGGGTCGGGTTCAGGGTCCGAATTCGGGTAATGCTCACCCCTAGTTACAATATGTAGCTAAAAGAATAAAGTAATATAATATTAATATATTTAATTATAAAATAAAAAATTGTTGGTTAGAACATAGTTTTTGAAACAAAAAATAATTATCAATACAAAAATTATAGATCTTAATGTAAAATATATAATTTTTAAATGCTATTAAAATTTTTTTTCAAAAAAATACTTATAAATAGATATTTTGATATTTCGGAAGCTTTTATCGGATTTATAGCAGGTTTAAATATTATTTCTAAAATTCGCTTTAAAATTTATTAAACTTTACAAGCTTTAAAATATATCTATATAGAAATATTTTTTAAAAAAAAATTAATTTGAAAATTTTATATTTTATCAAAATTTATAATTTTTATATAAAATTTTTTCACAAAAATAAATATAGATATGTATTTTATTTTTACAAAAAATAAATACGGTGCAGTCGGGCTTATAGGATGAAAAATACTTCGTGCGAATAAATTTATGACGTGGCAGGATTTTTTGACCTATTTGAAAGACAAAATCGAGATCAGAGTTATCATAACAACGTAATGCAAATTCACTCCTCTGTCTCTCTCCCGATGACTCCCCAATCCTTACACCACCGTCCGCCGCCGCCGCCATGCCACACCCATTTCCGGTCGCCGCCACCTTCTTCTTCTCTTCTCTGTATCCACAGGGTTTCCCTAGGGCTCACTCCCTCAACCACCATCACCACCTCCCTCTCCGCAGCCGTCGCCGGAGCTCAACCGACCTCTCAGCCTCCTCTCGCATCTGTTCTCCGCTTCCTTGAAGATAAGAAGAAGAAGCGCATTGATGACGGAGATGACGTCACCCTTGACCTTCTGCTCGACGCGCTCTCCCCCAAGGAGCAAACCGTAGTCCTCAAATCCCACCGTAACGACTGGCGACGAGTTCACCATCTTTTCTGCTGCATGCGCCTGCGACCCAGCTACTCTCCAAATCCAATCCACTACAACATTGTTCTCCGATCCCTCGGTCGCGCTCGCCGCTGGGACGATCTCCGCCGTCTGTTCTCCTCCATGTCCCGCGAAACTGCGCCTACGAATCAAACCTATGCGGTACTCATTGACGTCTTCGATCGTGCCGGCTTATCGCCTCGGGAGTCGCTCCTCTGGCTGCACCACATGAGAATTTATGCTGGGTTGTCCCCTGATGAAGTCACCGCCGGCACCGTCCTCCGAGTCCTCCGTGATTCCCGTCAATTCGAGGCTGCCCGCATGTTCTTCCGGCAATGGCGAGATGGTAAAACCGAATTTGACCTGACGAAGCACAAATTAAACAAATCAGAGGATTCTAATCCAGCAAGCCCAGCGCATTTTTTGCTTACCGAGCTCTTTAGGGTTTCTTCGAGGAACTCCTCGAGGCGGATCCCTCCCGATGAAGGACCTAGAATCCCTAAACGAGCAGCCACGTATAATACATTAATTGATCTGTATGGGAAGGCCGGGTGGCTAGAAGATGCTTCGAATGCGTTTTTAGAGATGATTAATTTTGGTGTTGAACCGGATACAACTACATTTAATACTATGATTCACGTGTGCGGGTCCCACGGGCATTTGGAGGAGGCTGAGGCTCTGTTTTGCAAAATGGAAGAGAGGGGTTTCATCCTTGATCCGAAAGTCATTCAATGTTTTGATGTCTTTGTATTCTTTGGAAGTGCATGTAGATAAAGTTTTAATGTTGTTATAAAGAAAAGATTAGGGAGGTTTGGACTCAGACCGGATGTCGTGACCCATTAGGATCCTCTTGCAATTTTTTATGCAAAGAATAAGATGGTGCAGGGGGGTTGGAAGAAGTTGATTGGGGAAATTGTAGGTTAGGAGATACTGTTGATGAACAATCTATGCCTGTTATATGAAAATGTATGGTTGATGAAGGGTGCCGATTAAAGCAGGGAATCTTTTTTGAGAAGCTATTGTGGTAATGGAGAGATTTTTGTCAAAAGCTAACGCTGCCATAATTGATGGCTTATGCTAGAAGGGATTGTGGAAGGAAGGCTTGAAGACATTTCTTCGTCAAGAGGGAATATAACCCGGTGGGAAGGATTTGATTGGAATACCAATGTTATGATAAAAGCTTATGGGAAGGCAAAGTTGTATGATAAGGCTTTTGCGTTTGTTTTGAAGGAATGAGGAGCTGTGGGAGTTGGCCGATGAGTGCACTTATTTAACTGCTTATGAAAAATGCTTTCTGCCGGTGTGATCTGCCGGAGAGGTCTATGGAATATCTAGGGAAGATGGTGGAGGCTGGCTTTAAGCCTAGATTGTGATACGTTTTCTGCTGTTAATTGCATTTTACTGTCGCAACGGTCGAATGCCAGACAAGCCATTGTAATTTATAGGAGATGAAGAAATTATAATTCAAACCTAATGAAGTGGTCTTTGGATCATTAATTGATGGGTTCGTAGAATGTGGGCAAATCGAAAATGCTCTACACTATTTTCGTGTAATGGAAGATGTAGGACTTAGTGCTAATATGATCATCCTTACATCTCTGATCAAAGGTTACACTAAAATTAGCTGTTGGGAAAGAGTCTCAGGAGCTGTACACACAGATAAAGAATATGGAAACTGGTCCAGACATCATAGCATCAAATTGTATGCTTAATCTCTATGCCCGTCTTGGAATGGTGAGCGAAGCTAAGCTTTTATTTGACGAGTTGAGGCACATTGGTCAAGCTGATGGGGTTTCATATACTACGATGATGTATCTTTACAAAAACATGGGCATGCTGCCGGAGGCGACTGATATGGCCCAGGAGATGCAACAGTCTGGCTTGCTCAACGACTGTGCTTCTTATAACAATGTCTTTGCTTCTTATGTTGTCAATGGAAAATTACGAGAATGCGGTGATTGCTGCTTCCAGATGATTGCAAGAAAATTGCTTCCAGATGATTCAAATTCAAAATTGTTGTTTACTTTTGCTGAAAAAAGGTGGTTTTTCACCTGAAGCAGTTGTCTTCAATTAGAATCATCATACCGTGAGGGGAACCCTTTTTCCAGGCTGGCATATTTACTCCGTTTCTCTCTTTTGGAGCGTATCCGTTTGCTCTCGAATTCTTGGCCGGACCTTCCTATCTTGCTGGGATGCCTCGACTCCTCTGCTTATAATGTTGCATTTATGCATATGGGCTGTTGGAGATGCTGATAAAAGCCCTCAATCTGGTTTCATTGAGGATCAAGATGAAGGCGTTCGGCCAGATGTCGTTACCTACATTAAAAATTTGGCAACTTTGTTATGGAAAAAGCTGAATGGTTGAAGGATTGAAACGGATTATGGACTCCATGAAAACACGGGATATTGATCCTAATGAATCACTTTTTAGGGCTTTGATAGAGGTCAATACAAGGTGGCTGGCAGGGCATGATCTTGCTGACTCGGATCGACAAAAGAGATTGAAATTCAGTATTCACCCCCCCTATAATGTTTTAGAGGAAAATGAAGGAGTCAAGGTATGTTGGTAGGTTTCTAAGGCAGATTGAAATATCCTTGAAGTTCTATAAGACTATATACCATTGTGAGTGGAGTATTATTTATTCTTTTATCTTAAGTCGTACGATATATTAGTTAGTAAAGGAAAAATTTAAGACTTAATTATTTAGTTTTCTTACATGCGAAAAATATGATCTTTTAGCCCTTAAACTTCAATCGAAATGCACCTTTCTGCCTAAATTTTGAGTATCTTTCTTTTGATCTACAGCATGTATTATTGATTGAAATTCTTTGCTTTGTACTTTTCCGAGAGCCCAACAACGGGAGCTTAAATTTCAGTTCTTTTCTATACTTGCCATTAAGAGGCTTATCTTTAATCCAGATTGCATGTGCAAGAATGCGATGAACGTGATAGCATATCACAATAAGCATGGAGGAAGCGAAGCTGGGCTCCAAGTGCCAGAGTTTATTCTAATGAAAGTTTAAATGCGAAAACAGAGACTTGAAGGTCAGAATGATAATCCACACATGACTTTATCGTACCTTTTTCGTCCATTCTTGTCCTAAGGTTATTTTGATATGACAAAAACAATAGCTAATTGAATTAAAAGTGGCTTATATGATCATGATATCGACTATATGATCAAGTATTCATTACTTTCTCCCCCTTTTTGTCTTTCAACATTGAGCTATAATGTTCCTGCTTGTTTTCAAATTTTCTCCAGGGTCATATGTATTTACTACTGTTCAGCAGATTTACTCCATATTTAAGACCTATATTCCCAAGCCATATTCCATAGGCCTCTCAGAATTCGCTTATGGATCCAATGGTTTTGTGATGGGCTCATATCATGTCTCTTCACCTATGGTGATTTGTCGTTTTTTTCCCAACTTATGTGCTACATGCAGTATGTGTTAATTATCCATCATTTTCAACCAACTTTTATGTTGATTATTCTTAGATTCGTTAGCTGCTGAAATATTGTGCTATGCACTTATCATCTCATGAACCTATAGATATCATGTGTTGGAGGTTTTGGATCGAATTCTTACATGTACAAGATAAATGGGACAGCAAACATCAATGCCATCAGGGCGGCAGCAGAGAAAGGTAGTCTACACTTTACATGTCATGTTCAGTGGTTGTATTTTACTTTTCAGTTGTCTGACAATTACATTTACGTAGATATTAGCTTAAAATTGAAGTAAAAAGATTTAACCTAAATGATCCATGGTAGTTTAAGATGTGGAAATTGTTATTTTAACCACATTCTTTGAGAGGAGTAATTGCTGAATGAGTAGTTGTCTCTAGCGCTGATTGCTAGGTTTTTTTTCTTTTGATACAGTAGAAGAGCTTGCTCGACCATGGGACAATAGCCTTGTATATATGTGAATGTCTTGCATGACTTGTCAATTTCTAAACGCTTTCCAACTTGCATAATAGCTTTTATATGATCGGATAGCAATTTTGCATGCCATTAGAAGTGAGCTTTAATACCTCCTGGATTTAGATATGAAGTTGCAAAGTCTTTTCTATACGAAATCAAATCCCACCATGGGTGATTCCAACAAATGCCTTATCTTAGGCCGAGGGCCGCACGGAAATAGCCTTCTTTTGGGCATGGCTGTGTACATGATTATTAGCACCCTCATCTAATCAAGCACTACGATGTCTCCATGTAAAACTTGTCAAGGACTTTTTACTAGTTACACTTGTAAGGCTGAAGCGAATGTATTCGGAGGTTAAATCTATTATTTGCATTAGCTAAGCAGTTCCTGCAATCTCTATTTTGTTAAGTACACGTGAATTGTCAATCAATTATAGTCCATTTTTGGCTCTTAACTTGTGATAGCGCAGCCTTGCGGATAGCCTTGCTCTTGATTTTGAGTCCATGTTTGTGTATCTATCTACTCATCTCAAGAAAAAAAAAACAAAAGAAAGGGTACCCAAAGTTTCCATAATTTGGGTGTTGGGGAGAATATGAAAGCTTCTAGTACTTGTACTAGTTTCGGCGCTCTTCTTTCTGTGATTTTCATCTGGGCTTTTGAATCATAAATTCATAGCCATAAGATGACGGACTTATTCATCCAGAGTGAACATAAAAGATGCAGAAAGGTTGGTGATTGAATTGCAAGTGAAATCATTCCTTTTTTTAGGCGTACTTGTTTCTGGAAAAGGTTACAGGGAATATAATCAAGTTCAAGTGTCGAGAAATTTCTGAGATGAATGTGCAACCTGTTTGGATGGTTTATAGAACTAAATATTTAATAATAAAATAAATACTAGTAATTAGTTAATCTTCATGACGCAAGTTATCGTCTCTATATGTTCTATTTGGCCAAAGCTATAATCCGTCATCTTTGGCTGACAGTTTTTCGGGTCTGTTTTTGGCAGGTGTAAAAAAGATTCGTATACATCTCTCTGCTGGGATTTTGGCATAGTAAAATTATTTGTTGCAGGGATATTATGAGGGGAAGGTATTTATGCAAATGACCTTTAAGCACGTATTTTGTTGCTGGGCAAAAATTATTCTCAACTGATACGTTAATACTTTGTCTCTGAAAATGGTTTTAGTAGGTTATAAAATGATGAAATATATTATCTCAAGCAGAAGCTCCTTGTTTTACAATATCAATTTAGAATAATTGTGTGCAGTATTCTTAAAACCATCCATCTGTAAGCGTTTCTTATCTATGGTTTAGGCTTCTCGAGTTCTTTAGGCGCAAAACATGTACCATACAGTTTCATATGTAAATTTCTTTTTAATTATTTCTTGAAACTCTCCGACAGTAGTTATATAGTTAATGTTGAATACGCACATGCAACGTAAACATGACAATGAGTATTCATTAAAATAAATGCATAGCAGCCCTTATCCAATTCAGAAAAATAAATGACCATAAAATGGCAATGTCATGCAATCTCACTTTCCAGTCTAAGAGTCTAGTTCCTTTTCGCTTTCAGTGTTCATCTTCATATGTTATGAATCTGTTTAAAAATGCAAACAAGACATGAATAAAATACTTAACGGGTAGGTGTATATTATTATAAATTTGATGTTGCATGTGACTACTCCTTGGTATGGTGAGGTTTCAGCAATTTGCCAAAAAAGAAATATGCTCATTACAAAAAGTTATTTTTGAATCGCTGCTTATTAGATTAATCAATAAAATATGCATGGAATCATGAAATTTCAATATGCTTTCTCATGTTAATGCAGTTATTAGTTTTTGTAGAAAAATTTTCTTACAGCACAAAAGCTGTAAATATAGTGCATGTAATCACAACTACTTTTCTCATGATACAGAAAGCTGCAGAATCAGAATTATTATCAAAGTTTACTTATGGCGGTAAGAGTTCTAAATTCATGAATTTTTATAATTTACTAGCTAAAGTGAATGAACATGAATTGTGAATAAAAAAACAAATAGAGGTATTTGTTTGGGAGTTTTGAAAATAAATTTGGGCACAGCCAAACCTTGATTCTTATGCTAGAACTTGTTAAGCCTTATAAATCTTTTTATTACAAAAATAAGATTCCTGGTTAACTTTCGGCAGTGCAAGACCCTGCTCGTGTAATTAATCACTCTGGCACTCTGGCACTTTTAATCAACTATACTCTTCTGTTTACTAGAAAATAAGGATATCTAATTTGATTTCTTCATCTTGTAGGAGTTATTCTTAGGCCGGGCTTTATACATGGGACTCGTCAAGTTGGGAGCATGAAGGTTCCTCTGGGTATCATTGGTTCTCCATTAGAAATGGTCTCTCCCTCACTCCCTCCCTCTCCTTCCCTTCGTTTAGGAACTATACATGAATGTATTAGCGCAAGCGCAACTAGGGTTGAAAACGAGCCGAGTTCGAGTCGATTACCACTGAGCTCAAGCTCGGATCGATTGGTTTAGCTAGAGCTCGACGAGCTTCAAAGGCTGAGCTCGAACTCGACTCGACTCAAAAAATTTCAAACTCGAACTCGACTCGACTCAAAAAATTTCAAGCTCGAAGTCGACTCGAGCTCGGCTCGATTGTATCAACTGAGCCGAGCTTGAGTCGAATCTAGTCGAGCTCGGCTCGATTGTATGAGTTAGATCAAGCTTGAGTCGAGCTTGGCTCGATTGTATGAGTTAGACCAAGCTCGAGTCGAGCTCGAACTCAAATTTGTTTAAGTAATTTTATTGTAAAGAATACTTGAATAAAATAGAAAAGCTCGTTTAGGCTCGCGAGCTTAACGAGCTGAGTAACACGATGCTCTGACTCGGCTCGTTTAATTACTCGAGCTTGAATCCGTACTCGAACTCGACTCAAGCTCGTTATCGAGCTCGAGCCGAGCTTAAACGAATTCGAGCCCGAGCTCCTCGTAAGCAGCTGCCTCGTTTATCAACCCTTAACGCAACACTGCAATGTTGTTTCTCCTAATACGATATTTATGACGTTGAGGAAGAAATTAATTATATAACATTTTTCACTAAAGAGCTGGATATTTCTACAGTCCTCCAAAATGCAAAAGTCGCTCATCGATCCCTCTTGTGGGCCCTCTCTTGACACCTCCAATGTAACCGCGGTTGCAAAAGTCGCTGTGAGAGCAGCTACGGATCCAGTCTTTCCTCCCGGTATAATTGATGTCTAAGGCATTCTGAAGTATGGAGGTCAAAAGTGATTTATGTTTATGGGAAGACTCATTGACCAGAAAGCGTGAACTTGATGCTTCCTCGCATGCTTCTGTTCACGTTATCTATTAAAAAGAATTTCACCTCCTTTTCACATGGCCTTTGTCGCAATAAAAGTTGCATTTTAGTGCAGCATTTCTGTAGAGACGCTTTGAAGATTGCAGGATTTTATGTATGTTCCAGATGGCAAAGTTTAAATAGGTCCCTTTGGGATAAAACAAAATTTTCTAAAGATTGGATAGAAAGGAGCCATTGTGCAATCTGAAAATAATAATTCAACTTTCTTAGTGGTTAGCATGAAATGTGATTTATATTTAGCTGAAGTATCACTAGTTATGATTGTTATGCATGCATCTTCAATTCTAACGAGTATTATATGTATGACAGGAATTTTCTGCCCCTGCTTCCTGTACCGTCCCATGCCTTGAAGCATTTTTTAAAAAAAAATTTATATGTATTTTTTTAAAAGAAATATATTTTTTATGATTGTGGTGTGGTATATAATTTTATAAATTGTGATTGGATATATAATCGTGATGAATTTTTTTTAGAAGTTGTAAATTATGATGAGATATGTTATTTTTATATGAATTTTTTTAAAAAAAATATTTAAAATAGTTATTATGGAGTTCTAAAGTTTTACTAACTGCATTAAAGTTGGTTTTAAACCTGTTAAGATACCGGAGCTAGAATATTTAGAAAAAATAGTTACTACAAAAATTGTAAATTTTATTAAAATTTATATTTTTTTAATGTTAATATATATATATATATATATATGTTTTGGGATGTTGAGACATAGGGTGGGATAGTAAACACAGAGGATATTTATTCTCTATGTATGCATGCTGATTATTTTGCGAATTGTTATTTGATGGCCATTGTGATCCTAACTTGTTCGGAGGACGATTAGTAATTTAAGTTGAAACTAATATTAGTATTCTGAGACATTAGAAAGTTGTTTAAATTAATGCCCAATTGGTAAATCTGATGTGTTGTAAAGAGATATGCTAGTGTATTATGTAGTGTTTTGAGATGTTCAAAAAAATTTAAAGTACAAATATTTTAAAATTAATTTTGAACATTTTAAAATTTAAAGTACAAATATCTGCAGTGCAAGATAATTAGAACAATGGGGCCAGGTTATAGAGAGCACCCTCCATCCATTTCTCAAAAACAAAAGATGAGCACTTCAATTATAAGTAACAGTTATACAGCTCAGCTGCCAAGCCTTTATGTATCCAATAATCTCCCAGAATTAACTACTAAATTCTACTCAAAAGGCATTTTCTTGACTAAAAAAAAAAAATCGATATGCTATCAACATTTATGCTGAATAACTAAGCTTATAAAAGATAGAAATTTGGGAAATTGAGCTTTCTTTGTAACTTCTGAAAAATGATGCATCATCTTCAACTCAATAGCAGGCTGCTGGAAGGCTGGAATGTGTTGGATCAGGCAGTTGCAGCTTTCTTTGCCTCTTCCATCTGCTGCAATTCCTTCAATCTTTCAGCCCAGGCCTTTTCCCTTGCAACTGCAGCCATCTTCCTCTCTATTCTTTTCATGTCTCTCGTCTTTCTAGCTTCTGCAAACTGAGCTTTAACGTTCTTTTTTCAGCTGTTCATAAAAAAAAAACCAACCAATTTCAGTGATAAAATAAATGAAATTGCTGATTCACTTGAGAGTTACATCCATGAGGCCAATACCAAGCCATCGTAAGTCATGCGGACACTAAAGATTGAAGTAAAATAGATTACCAAAAGACTTGACCCAGAAGAGTCCACAATGCATTCCAAGTCTTGATCCAGAGGACGATAATTTCTATACATCCTAGCATTTGGGATGTATTTTGGGTTATTGGTGGTCAAGACTTTTGGGTCATATAGAATCGTTGGAAGGTTAGTTGAAGTCAGTGATCTTAAAAAATATCATCTTATTTGAAGTAAGTGAGTAGGAAATATCATCATCTGGCATCATTAGGGCGTCAAATTATAATTTCAAGAGCATAAATACAATCTTTAGAGACCAGTAAAGGAAAGAACCATCCCAGAAGTTGCTCGTCACTCCTGGGCCACCTAATATTCACTCGCTAAGCTTTAAGAGCATAAAAAAGAATTTTGTAAGACACCATATATTTATTTTCTAAATCACTTTCTAGTAAGATACAGTTTGGGACTTATAACTTCAGAGAAAGGTAAAAAGAGAAGAAATATAAAGTTTCGATGCTCCTTTCACACTCTTAAAGTATGTTGCTGTTGTGGTCGGCAGGTTTTGTACAAACTACAAAAAAATATCCAAAATTGTTGACGGAGAGATCTTTCATGAATTTGTTCATGCTTTCCATGAATTTTCCTTGGGTTAACTGTTGACTGATCCAGTGTTTCAAGATATCTTACAAAATAAATGCCTTTTTTTTGTGCGATGCGCTTCCCTTGCGGTTCCTTCCTTGAACACTTCCCTCATTAGGACGACTTCTAGGTATTGGTTTCTCGCAGGAACATATTGGGACCCAAGCATAAGGGCCTGCAGGATTCCATCATAGTGGTCATCACGAATCCAAAAGATTCCCTTAGAATTCACTAATCTAGTCATAGGAATAATAACAACACAGAAATACTCTCTAAAAGAAGGGTGTATTTTAGTGTCAAAAGAGAAAATCTTTCAATGTATGTTCTATACTGGGGATAGATCCTCTCCATTACTCATTCCTCAAGTTCGCTCCAATTCATAATAAAAATTAATATTTAGATATATTTTTTGAAAAAAAAATTTGCACACGGAAGTTGTAAATTTTGATGAGATCTGTAATTTTTATGTTCGACGTTTTTCCAAAAAGTACTTGTAAATATATATTTTGGAGCTTCGAAATAGTAACGGGTTTGAAAACAAGTTTAATTGAAGATCCGTTTTTTACATGGTAACTTCCATGCCTTTGCTGACGAGAAATTATACTTTATCACAATCGCAATCCTGCGAACTATAACAGCAGATCACCACTGATAGCTTGATATTTTCTCCCTTACACTGTCTTTTCTCTGAATATGTCTAGCGTTATTATGTGAAACTACCATGAAATGTATGATATTAGCAAGGCAGCAACACCTTAGCATGCAGGTATTCACTCTCACGCTCTGTTCTTTTTTGATGAAGTTTCTGGTTATTAACATGAAAATAGCTAACACACACAGTGCAGTTCACCCCTAAAACACCATGGAGTCTGACAAATGCAAAACAGTGACAAACAGAAGTAAAATAGAAATATTCTCATATATAGACTACATTGGTAAGAATTGGAATTTCCATCATGCTTCTACGAGTCAATACAAAAACCAGACAGACAGCTGATACCTCAATACCTAATTGTTTTGCGATATGAGTGTTTTAGAGTGCAAAGCACCAAGAAACGTACATAAATACAACAGCTGCAAGTAGAAAGTTGAATTACAAGTTACCGTAAATTAATAAAACAACGAAACAAAAGCTTAAAATTACGTGAGACGCATTTAAAACTAGACCTGGGGGTTTGAGACTTGCTCTCTTCTTCCTTTTCTGGAAACCGGGCCTTCGTTTGGGGAAACGTGCGTCCGTCAGCTCGGTAAAGCTAGCCCCACCAGTTGCAAATGAACGAATCCCACCCAAGAAAATAGTTTTCTGCAGAGGGGCCAAAATGCTGCTCGTAGGCATCACTCCACGAGAAGAAGCTGGCGCACAAGTAGCTATTCCATGCAGCTTTACAATATTGAGTAGCGGCTCGCGACAAGACAACAAAGGGCGGACTATGTTCCGCAGGGCTGTCCCAATAGTCATTTTCCTTACTATCCTATTAACCTCTGAAAGTGTTTAACTGAGGGTAAGAAAAATTTCAGTCAGATAAGGTTAGGTTTCCATAGAAAAATGTAAGAGATCTCAAATCATCTCCTAAAATTTCTCCCAACTTTGAACTGCTATCATAACAATTAACTTTGTAGTGCTCAAGAGCGACAAATACGATGTTTAACAATTTAACAAGTACTCATGAATACTCACTTAAGACAAAAGTTAGGTTTCTCTATAACAAAAAATGCAACATCTCCCCAAATTCCTCATAAATTCGTGCTTCTATCATTAATGGATTGAACTTTGTGCTGCTCAAGGTGAACTATGATATTTTTAGTTGACATTCATGAAAAAAGAAAAATTAAATTAAATGACAAATGCTAGGCTTCTCTATACAAAAATGTTAGAGCTTCAAAACATCTCCCAATGTTTCTCATGCTTCTGTCATCAATGGATTGATTGTTCTGCTTAAAATTTAACTATATGATGTTATCAGATGCTCAACAAAATTACAATCAGATAAAAGTTAAGTTTCTCTATAAAAGTGCTAGAAATCATGGGCAGATCCACTATATAGCCAAGGAGGTCAGTTGCCCCCACTGAAATACTGTGAAAGTAAGGCGCCAAAGGCGGTGATGAATACCTCGCTCGGCGGCGGGATCGGAAGCCGGAGGCAGAGCAACCACTGGAGTAGGAAATTCAGTCGGCAGGAAAAAATGGCCTGGAAAGAGGGACGCTGAAACGGGCGAGGAGATTGATTTAGACAGCAGATCGCGGATTCAAAGAAAATTGGGCTCTGTTATTTATTTTAGGCCCACTAAATTTGAATTTGTACTATTTGCTCTTGCCAACTATAAAACTTTTGTTATTGAAAAGTATACTCTTGAAAAATAATTATTTAACGTGCATTTTTTATCTAAAATTATTTTAAAAGTTATACCATTAACTTTTTTGTGATATTGGGGCTATATATTTTATATGATATTTGGGCCATATATTTATTCTTGTGCGTATGGTTAATGAATACATAAAACAGGAGAATATAAAATAAAATTACAATTATATGCAATCTAATATTATAAATGTAAGCAAAAGCATGGCTACATGGCTAAAGCACCAAGAAAGAACATATGGTCTGTAGGGACGTGAAATGGTGATAGGGCTTCGTCATGATAAATTTATGACGTGGCAGGATTTTTTGACCTATTTGAAAGACAAATCGAGATCAGAGTTATCATAATAATGTAATGCAAATTCACTTTCTGTCTCTCTCCCGATGACTCCCCAATCCTTACACCGCCGGCCGCCTCCGCCGCCGCTGCCATGCCACACCCATTTCCGGCCGCCGCCACCTTCTTCTTCTCTTCTCTGTATCCACAGTCCCTAGGGCTGCACTCCTCAACCACAATCACCACGTCCCTTTCCGCGCCGTCGCCGAGTCAAACCGACCTCTCAGCCCTCCTCTCGCATCTGTTCTCCGCTTCCTTGAAATAAGAGAGAAGCGCATTTGATGACGGAGATTGACGTACCCTTGAACCTTCCTGCCTCGACGCGCTCTCCCCAAGAGCAAACCCGTAGTCCCTCAAATCCACCGTAACGACTGGCGACGAAGTCACCATCTTTTCTGCTGCCATGGCGGCCCTGCGACCCAGCTACTCTCAATCAATCCACTACAACATTGTCTCCGATCCCCTCGTCGCGCTCGCCGCCTGGGACGATCTCCGCCGTCTGTTCTCCCCATGTCCGCGAACTGCGCCCTACCGAATCAAACCTATGCAGGTACTTCTTGACGTCTTCGATCGTTGCCGGCTTATCGCCTCGGGAGTCGCTCCTCTGGCTGCACCACATGAAGAATTATGGCTGGGTTGTCCCCTATGAAGTCACCGCCGGAGTCCCTCGAGTCCCTCCGTGATTCCCGTCAATTCGAAGGCTGCCCGCATGTTCTTCGCGGCATGGCGAGATGGTAAAAACCGAATTTGACTGACGAGCACAAATTTAAACAAATCGAGGAATTCTAATCCAGCAAGCCCAGCCGGCATTTTTTGCTTTACGAGCTCTTTAGGGTTTTCCTTCGAGGAACTCCTCGAGGCGGATCCCTCCCGATGAAGGACCTAGGAATCAAACGAGCAGGCCACGTATAAACATTAAAAAATTTTGAATTTTCTGTATGGAGCCGGGTGGGCTAGAAGATGCTTCGAATGCGTTTTTTAGAGATGATTAATTTTGGTGTTTGAACCGGATACAACTACATTTAAATACTATGATGTCCACGTGTGCGGGTCCCACGGGCATTTGGAGGAGGCTGAAGGCCTGTTTTTGCAAGATGAAGAGAGGGGAGTTCACCCTGATCCGAAGTCATTCAATGTTTTGAATGTCTTTGTATTCTTTGGAATGCGATGTAGATAAAGTTTTAATGTGTTATAAGAAGATTAGGGAGGTTGGACTCAGACCGGATGTCGTGACACATAGGATCGTCTTGCAAGTTTTATGCAAGAATAAGATGGTGCAGGAGGTTGAAGAAGTGATTGGGGAAATTGTAGGGTTAGGAGATACTGTTGATGAACAATCTATGCCTGTTATAATGAAAATGTATATTGATGAAGGGTTGCTCGATAAAGCGGGAATCTTTTTTTGAGAAGTATTGTTGGGCAATGGAGAGATTTTGTTCGAAGATATATGCCTGGCCTAATTGATGCTTATGCTGAGAAGGGATTGTGGAAGGAAGCTGAGGACATCTTCTTCGTCAAGAGGGATATAACCCGGGGGAAGGATTTGATGGAATACAATGTTATGATAAAAGCTTATGGGAAGGCAAAGTTGTATGATAAGGCTTTGTCGTTGTTTGAAGGCATGAGGAGCTGTGGGAGTTGGCCAGATGAGTGCACTTATAACTCGCTTATTGAAATGCTTTCTGCCGGTGATCTGCCGGAGAGGTCTAGGGAATATCTAGGGAAGATGGTGGAGGCTGGCTTTAAGCCTAGATGTGAGACGTTTTCTGCTGTAATTGCATGTTACTGTCGCAACAGTCGAATGCCAGATGCAGTTGAAGTTTATGAGGAGATGAAGAATTATAATGTCAAACCTAATGAAGTGGTCTTTGGATCGTTATAGATGGGTTTACGGTAGAATGTGGGGCAAAATCGAAAATGCTCTACATTATTTTCGTGAATGGAAGAGAGGACTTAGTCTAACATGATCATCCTTACATCTCTCATCAAAAAGGTTACACTAAATACTGTTGGAAAGAGGTGCTCAGGAGCTGTACAACAGATAAAGAATATGGAAACTGGTCCAGACATCAATAGCGTCAAATTGGTATGTCTTTAAATCTCTATGCCCGTCTTGAAATGGTGGGAGCGAAGCTAAGATTTTATTGACGAGTTTGAAGTGCATTGGTGAAGCTGAATGGGGTTTCCATATACTACGAGATGTATCTTTACAAAACATGGGCATGCTGCCTGAGCGACCTGACATGGCCCAGGAGGATTGCAAAGTCTGGCTTAGTACTCAACGACTGTGCTTCTTATAAACTATTGTCTTTGCTTCTTATGTTGTCCAAGGGAAAATTACGAGAATGCGGTATTTGCTGCACAGATGATTGCAAGAAAATTGCTTCCAGATGATTCAACATTCAAATTGTTGTTTACTTTGCTGAAAAAAGGTGGTTTTTCACCTGAGGCAGTGTCTCAATTAGAATCATCATACCGTGAGGGGAACCCTTTTGCCAGGCTGGCAATATTTACTTCTGTGTTCTCTCTTTTGGAGCTGTATCCGTTTGCTCTCGAATCTTGCCGGACCTTCCTATCTGCTGGGATTGCTCTCGACTCCTCTGCTTATAATGTTGCAATTTATGCATATGGGGCTGTTGGAGATGCTGATAAAGCCCTCAATCTGTTCATGAGGATGCAAGATGAAGGGTTCCGACCAGATGTCGTTACCTACATAAATTTGGCAACTTGTTATGGAAAAGCTGGAATGGTTGAAGGATTGAAACGGATATATGGACTCCTGAAACACGGGGATATTGATCCTAATGAATCACTTTTTAGGGCTTTGATAGAGGCATACAAGGTGGCTGGCAGGCATGATCTTGCTGAACTGGTCGATCAAGAGATGAAATTCAGTATCAATAATGTAGAGGAAAATGAAGAGTCAAGGTATGTTGGTGGTTTCTAAGGCAGGTGTGAAATATCCTTGAAGTTCTATAAGACTATATCCATGTGAGTGGAGTAATTATTTATCTTAATCTTAGTCGTACGATATATTAGTTAGTAAAGGAAAATTTAGCTTAATTATTTAGTGTTTCTTAATGGAAAAAGTATGTTTTTAGCCCTTAAACTTCCTCGAAATGCACCTTCTGCTCAAATTTGAGTATCTTTCTTTGATCTACAGCATGTAATTTTGAAATTC
The DNA here is from genome assembly GCA_002076135.1 of Xerophyta viscosa. Classification (NCBI taxonomy): domain Eukaryota; kingdom Viridiplantae; phylum Streptophyta; class Magnoliopsida; order Pandanales; family Velloziaceae; genus Xerophyta; species Xerophyta viscosa. Next base: position 164,640 of record MJHO01000066.1, read on the forward strand.
TTTGCTTTGTACTTTTCCGAGAGCCCAACAACAGGGGAGTAAATGGTCAGTTTTTTTATACTGATTAAGAGCTTATTCTAATCCAGATTGCATGTGCAAGAATGCGATGAACGTGATAGCATATCAACAATAAGCATGTGAAGCGAAGCTGGGATTCCAAGTGCCAGAGATTATTCTAATGAAAGTTTAAAATGCGAAAAACATAGACATTGGCAGGTCAGAATGATTAATCACACATGACTTTAATCATATTCTTTTCGTCCATTTCTTGGTCCTAAGGTTGATTTTGATGATGAAAAAACAATAGCTAATTGATAAAAGTGGCTATATGATCATGATATCATTGAGCTATATATGATCAAGTATTCATTACTTTCTCCCCCTTTTTGTGTTCAACATTGAGCTATATATTCCTGCTTGTTTTCAAATTTTCTCCAGTCATATGTATTTACTACTGTCAGCAGATTTACTCCATATTTAAGACTTATTGACATGGTTCATGATTTTCTACTTATGTTCTGAGACTCCTGAAAGCTAAACAAATGTATCAGTAAACTTATCACATATGGAAGATGCAATGATCATGTGGCAATACTATTTCTTGGAAATCAACATATAACTAAATATTTTGGAATTATATCTTGCCAAAGATGAAGGATATTAGCTATGTGCATAAACAATTCTAATTGTTAAAAATCATTAAAACCATAATTTATTGGGAATTGGATGTGAAAAGATTTTACAATTTCAAAGGTGGCTTCAAAGCCTCTGTTTTTTTTTTTTACTTTATTTTCTCCCTATTTCTGTTTGCTTTTTATCATTTTAGTAAAAGTAATAATATGGTAAATGCATTTAAATTCAATAAAAGTCTATCCATGTAACTTCAGTTGCTGAAGTCACCCTAATATAGAAAACACCTGCATGTTTTTTTATCAATTACTTTCAAGATGCATGAATATGTGCTTCTGGAGTCTAGCTACTTTCAAGACGCACATGCATTACGTGTGCTAAAAATAATTCAAAATAATTTTTGAATTTTATTTTAGTAAATATTTACAACTTAATTTGTAATTAAAAGTATTTTTTAATTCTCTCAATCTATTGTATATATATTCTTTGAAACTCGGACGAGCTTGAAAAATCTCTAAGCTCGAACTTCACTCGAGCTTGTTTCGTTTGTAGTCAACTGAGCTGAATTTGAGTCGAATTAAACCGATCTCGAATGGCTCGATTGTATGAATTAGATAAAACTCAAGTCGAGTTCGAACTCGACTCGTTTATATTTGAATAAAATATAAAGTCTCGTTTAGGCTCACGAGCCTAACGAGTAGAGTAACACGATGTTCAAGTTCGATTTGTTTAATTAATCGAGCTTGAATTTGTGTTCGAATTCAACTCGAGCTCGGTAATATTCGAGCTTTAGCCGAATTTAAACGAGTTCGAGTCCGAGCTATTTATGAACAGTTCGGCTCATTTTATCCATATTTGCAGCTGTATAAATGGTCAATTTTGTATTCCTAGCATTTATTTCATCCTTGGTAATGCAAAAAAGATGGTAAAACTCTCTGAGGAGCTTTGCTTCTCTAAGTCAACTACAAAGATATTTGTTTCCAAGCTTGTGGAAAGTCCTCCACCAGGAATGGGTGTCTCGAGGGGATTGAGCGAGACGTGCTCTCAAATAAAAAATAGATAATATCAAGTTTTTTGCTGGATTGTTATTATAGTGGTCGGATATAATATTAATAGTTTACGTCTAATTGGAGACGCATATCACGTCGGAATTTTATTATTTAATTATAATTTCGATCTAATATATGTTGATAATTTATGGTTAAAAAATGATATTTTTAGTAATATTAGGACTTTGTGCATGAATTGAGTCAATTAGAGTTTAATTTTTTACACTGAATTGACCCAAAAGTAAACTAAAGTTAAAAAAAAAAAAAGATATTTCCAATAAACTTCCAAATTGATTTTGTCTTATGTAGCGGTCCACATTCGTTGATACATTCATTTTGCCAAAAATGATATTCTGAGAGCGTGTATAATTTATTAGAATAATAAAGAATATTCTTTATTTATACGTCCAGAATGTTTGGGATAAATAGTGTATAATTTAGTTAGAATAATTAGAATAATAAATAATATTCTTTATACGTTCGGAATGTTTGGGATAGATAGTGTGACTATATATATATATATGTATATACCATTATTTCAAGTCATTCTTCAAATAATTTTTATGTATGGAATGTATAAATTTTCTTACTCTAATAATATATAACGAATAAATTATTATATATTAATAAAATAATATTAATTCATATAAATTATAATATAAAATTATAAAAATTAAAATTTTTAATATAATTAGTTATATTTATGATTATATATGACTAATATTCGTACATCGTATTTGTACAAAACTAGTATAATATAGTTATAAAATCAAAGTGATTAAAAAAATGGGAATAATTAGTAGATAAGAATATTCTTCTCATTGGCTCTTTATTTTATATTTTGTACTATATTTATTGTGGCAATGAATATTTTTATTATTTTCAAGCAATCTTTCTTGTTACGATGAAAACAAGAACATAATAAAGAGGTACTGAACTTTTTTTTTTTTTAATCTTAAACTTTTGTAACATTACACTAGAGTTATGTTTGTAGATGAATGGAAATGGAACATAAATAAGTATAATTATCAAGTATACAATAATGTTATAATTTTTTATATGTTAAAAATAATTACAATATTATATATTTTTAGTACGATGAATAATTCTATATTCAGCTTTAAAACAATAAAAAAAGTTTCTTGTCTAATATATATAATAACTATTCTAAAAAAGAACTAGAAGGCTGCTATGATGGGGATTAGCTAAAAACTTGAATAAAGAAGGTAGAGGAGATCATTATGAACCAGCTTTGGCTCAGTTTGTTACGTTGGTTCGGTTAGTTAGCATAATTAGATACTGAAAGAAGATAATTATTTACTTTTATATAATATAGATTAGATGTTCAAATTTTAGTAATATTTAGTTGAGAAGAATTTTACTTTAACACACACACTATTTCAGATTGAGATGCATTATAAAAATCGATAGTTAAGAAAAAAAAACAGTAAGCAGACCATTATTGAACTTCTAGAAGTTGAGAACATAAGAAAAATGTAAAATTCTTCCCTAATTATATTTGAAAATAAGAAAAAAACAGTGAACAGACCATTATTGAACTTCTAGAAGTTAAGAACAAAAGAAAAATGCAAGATTCTTCCCTAATCATATTTGAAAATATTGCATGATCAATAAAGTCTAACTTTTAAATTTAAGTATGAACCAAAAAAAAAAGAAAGAAAAAAAAAATCAAATAATTTCTAAAATTCTGAATTAAGATGAGAAAAGAAGCCAACTTTCAAAATTAACTCCTAAATTGATTTTGTTCTGAAGCAGACTCGTTAGGCACAAATTACATTTTGACAACAAAAAGTATAGTTGTATTCGATATATTCATATATTGACAAATTCATATAACTAAACACATTTATACTTATATATTATAACGTAATAAAATGGTATAATAAAATCAAAGAAACAAAAGAAAAAGTAAGAATAATTAGTAGATAGGAATATTCTTTTCCTAATTTTATTTTTATTTGTATTTTGATTTCTATATTAAAATAATGGCAAGGAACACTTTTGATTATGTTCAATGACGTTGTGCTTAAAATAAAAATTCATCGCATAGTTAATATATGTACTCTTTTTAGAATTAGGAGTTTTATAGGTTGCATCACCAAAACATAATAATTTATGAGATTTTTTTTTAAATTTTAAATTTTTTTTAGGTTAACAAGGAGGATTTAGGCCTATTCCAATATCTAAATTTTAAGAACATATCTAAATATTTCCGTGTTAAGCACATATTTAAAATTTTTTTAAAAAATAAATTTTATATAATATAAAACTAAAAATCATTACTAATATAATATCTAAAATATAAATTATATAATTTTAAATATATATTATATACTCTTTATATATGTTATAGATATTGTTCATGACTTTTCAAATGCATTATTTGTTTATTCAAAATAATTATTAGTACTTATTTATTTGATATAAATAATCAAAAATTTTAAGAACGAATACAATTTTAAATATTAAAAATAATTAATATATGACATATAACTAAAATAACAAATGGTCACAAAATTTGACATATATATATATATATATATATATATATATATTTGTTATTAACGCGACGGTTACTTGTTTAATTACAGTGAATTAGGTCGAAATTCCAACATAATACTATTTTAATACTACTGTTTAATAATAACAATACTAATAATATTCAACGTCCTCCCCAATTCTACTTAACCCTACGCGTGTTTCTCTCTTCTCTCTCTCTCTCTCTGTAAATCTCTCGAATTCTTTCAATTTCGATCTTGTCTACCTGCGTTCCGGAAATCTAGCTTCTGCAACCAATCTTTTGATCTCAAATCTCGCTCTCTCTTTTTTCTAAGTTTCACTTCCTAAATCTCACAATCTCTCAACATAGATCAAAATGCTCGATTGCCGCCGCTGAATATCAAATCCTCGAATTTAGTCAAATCCTGCGCCAGAATTTGCCAGGCCGCCGAGGTAATTGTTCAATTGCCTCCACCCTTGATCTAATCAGATTTCTCTTTCAGTTGCGGTTCTGAATTGCGTAATTCACTTGTCCTTCTTGGAAAAATTGATCTTGTGGTTAGGTTTGGGCAAGAATTGGGCTCCAGCTCAGTCTTCTCCCCGATTGCTATCCCTTTAAGATGGTTATCTGCCTATTGATATCAAGACCTTAATTTAATGCTCTGCTGCGTATTAGATTTGATTGCTTTCTCAGTTAGGTTATGTAATGTGCCCTTGCGCAATTTAACATGTGTTTACGGTAATCGTCATACATAGATCTGTTGGACAAAAAAAATGTAATTAAAAGCAGTTATTACATATAATTTAACGTGCTAGCTTTCGAAAGGAAGATAATTATATTTGATGGTTGTGAATATTATTATATTGAATCCGTATCATGTATTGCCTCTGGCTCTGCATGCATAACCCAATTGACTACATCCTGTACTATCATTCCTTATGTGTCTCAGAATATTACAATTTTTTTTGAAAGATTTTTCTTGGATTTAGTTTATATGTGTTCGATTCATTGTTTGCTTACATAATTCAGCGAAATTTGTCCAAAAATGTGAGTTCCTGGTGTTGAAAGTTGACCATTCTGTAAACCTATGCTCTCCCATGTTCTATTTGGAGATCTCCGTTTCTGAGGCGACAATTATGTGAGCATCTCGTCAGTGTTTTTAATAACTCTGTCCCGTATTGCATTAGAATTATGGCCTTTTTGAAATAGACTTGGTCTCACACTGCTGGTGGTACTTTAAGTTTTGGCAATTTACTTGTATCTAAGTCTGATGTCTGTGCCCCCAGTTGTTGGTTTGATGGTCACGATTGTTTCTAGCTTCAATTGTTAATTAAGCGTTTCAAATCACTATGTAACCTGGAAATTTATTTTTTCTGTGCAGAATAATAGGTACTTGATCTATAAGTACGTGAAACTTTAAATTTCCACTACTGTTGTCTTTCGGTTTTAGTAGGCTAATGAGAAGGCTTTGCAACAAATTGAACTGTATCAATCTGCATCGAGTATCTCCTTTTAGATATTTCCAGTTTATTGTTTGCTAGATTTGTTTGGTGCTCTTCTAGGTATTTGATCCTTGATTCCTTGAGTGTTCATTGGTTTGGACCTGAACTTTTCTTAATTATTGGAATTCAAATTCCGTGTTCTTTCATTATTTCAATGGCTGTACAGATGTGGCTTTAGCTACTTTAAGATTTCCCTTTGTCCGTCAGATTTAATTATTTTGATGTGGTAAAACTTTGTGGAACTTATATGAGATTCAAGGCCCAAGGAATTACATTGCTCTGTTCTTGTAAATTTTATTCGCGTTGTAAATTGGATTAGCTTTATGTATTTGATTTGTTTTGTTGCTCTTAAAAGACATTATTTGATTTGATACTACTACTTTGATTCATTGAATTCATAGTCATCCGCTATGTGTTTTTAGCTTTGAATGTAAATATTTACATGGCAACATGCTTTTTGAATGTCCATTTGAACAAAAGAAAGGGATCTGCCTCATGCTGAGTCCAGACATTATCTTGCTAGTACTGAATAATATTTTTGTCATGTCCTTTTTAAAGTTCATCTTTGACTGTCTTATTGTTGGAACTAAATATGTTACAATCAATTCTCTGTTTCAATGTTTGAGTTAATGTTGTTATTCCTGCTAGTTTCGCTTATAACAATTGTTTATGTTGCTGCGTATTGTACATGTTGTAGTGCTGTAAGATGGTTTTGTTTTCTTTCTTGTCCAGACAGCTCAAATTTCTCAAACCCAATGAATCAGTCTTGGTTGGATGACACAAACTTTTTCACGGGATCATCTTCATGTTCTTCTCATCCTTTTTGTTCACATTGTCTGCCCCAGCCTAGTTCGAAGAATAGGTAAGATGGCAAATTGTTACTACTATCAAATTTTCAATAATATTGCCGCGTGTTAAGTTTGTTATGTTATGTCTCATAATAACTGAGATCTCTGTTCTCTTTACATCTATCATATCTATGCAATACAGTTGAATTTACTATTTCTATGCTACTTGAAGATGTTGGCGCATCTTTTAGACATAGTTGTTGAATTTGTTAAAGAAATGGCCACTCTAATTCGATGGTTAGGATTTAAACACAATGACAAGCTTAGTTTAGTTCTTGTAGAGCTGGATCTCTATCATTGTTAAATTATATGTTGGATGGGCTTATAATTAAGTGCACTTTTAATTACTATTGGTTGATGGTAATCAAGGACAGCAAGAAGTGTTGTTGTTTTCCTATAACGAACATTTTTCACTCTATAAATAAGTCATGGCTCTACGTGATTGTTAGTTGAGAATTATGTTATAACTGCTTTATATTACCTTCCCTGGTTCTACAGCTTCTATGCCACTGGATTTCTTCCTGATAATCATGTTGTTTCTAAATTGATCCTATAAATAGAAGCTGGAGTTGGTAATCAAGGACAGCAAGAAGTATTGTTGTTTCCCTATAATGAACATTTTTCACACTGTAAATAAGTCATAGCTCTACATGATTGTTAGTTGAGAATTATGTTATATGCTTATATTACCTTTCCCTGTTCTCCAGCTTCTATACCACTGGATTTCTTACTGATGATCATGTTGTTTCTAAATTGATCCTATAATAGAAATATATGTCAAGTTTTGGCATGGAGGGAGATCTCTCCTCGAACTAAACATTCGTCAAAGAAGCTACAGAGAAGTCCTTCGAAGCAGAGATCTCTTTGTTCTTGCTTATCCTGTGGAGCTACAGATGCAAGACAGGCTGTCCTCTCTTGGTAAAGCATCTTGTTTTCTCAGCACATTAGTGGTTCAGTTGTCTACATTTCAAGATCCAACTATTTGTGTATCTTTTAAAAAAATTGTCAAGATTTGCCGTTCTAATTTTTTGTAAAAAGAATTTTCTATGTTGCCTAATAAACTTATTACGTGTTATTCCAAATAGCTTATGCTAGTTACGCTTTATGTATTCCATTGTACCCATTATAATATGGGAAATCATATTGTTATCATTCTTTGGAATAATGTACATTTTGCTTCTTGCTATAAAGTATCTGCAGATTGGTAACACTGACTATGAAAGTTTATACATCTGATCAGAAAAGTTTTGCTTCCTCAGGGTTGAGGCAGAATCCCTGAGACATTTATCAGCCAAGTATTGCCCTCTCTTTCCTCCTCCAAGGTCAACAATTGCCGCAGCATTTAGTTCCGATGGGAAAAGACTTGCCTCCACACAGTAAGTTTAAGCAATTATCATGCATCTTGGGCACATAGACATGTACTGCATTTATGTCATCCTACTTTTCTTGTTTGCAGTGGTGATCACACCGTTAAGATAATTGATTACCAAACTGGAAAGTGTTTAAAGGTTTTACGTGGCCATCGCCGAACACCATGGGTGGTAAGCTGGACTTTTGCATGTTTGCTGCAAATTCTTTTTTTTTTTAATTTTAAAACTACCTTCTATTATTTAGATTGCACAATAACATGAATCTGTCTTATATGTTTCCTGAAGATATTTGACGTCATTATTTTTTCACACATAAGAGCTAGGGTTTCTGCAACTTTATTTTTAATTTTATTTTTTTTGTTTTAAATATCTCTTAAAACTTGTATGTCTAGCATATAACAATTTTTACATGGACTTTAGGACATGAAAGTTTGTTTTGGCAGTTTTTTAACTATTCTCATTGTAGCTTCTTGAAGCCATTGGGAAATAGTTTCCATATAATAATTAACCTCAATTTAATATTAAGTGAGGCTATTTATAGATTATGGCACAATGTCGATATGATTTCCAACTTGAGAATATTATGGTCCTGGTCCAAGCAATTTGTTCGTATACATGATTCAATAAGTTGGCAGTTGTATATACTGGCGATTGCATGACAAGAGGTTAATATTTGATAGACTCCCCCCTCCTCCAAAAAAAAAGAGCCTTCTTGAAAGTATATCGACCAGGCGGTTTTCATTGATAGGTGATTTTTTTTACTTTGGGCATGTGGTTCTTATTTTTTTTTATCTGAGTTGAAGTATAGATGATTGTAATTTGTAATACATCTACCAATAAAATGTGATTACTACAGAATGCCTTCTTTATATACGTATATGTGTATCGTGCTAAAAGTTGTATTTACTTCATCATCCACTGGATCTTTTGCAGGTTCGTTTTCATCCTTTATACCCAGATATACTTGCCAGTGGAAGTTTGGACCATGAGGTTCGCTTATGGGATGCACAAACTGCTACCTGTATAGGATCAAGAGATTTCTGTAAGATCTCACGCTGCATAATGGAAGGCTATATATATATATTATATATATATATATTATATATATATATATATATTATATATATATATATATAGATATATAGATATATATATGTTAACTATTGATTGGTTCTTAAATTTTTTATCTCTCAAGCAGATCGTCCAATTGCTTCTATTGCCTTCCATGCTCAGGGTGAGCTTCTTGCTGTAGCTTCAGGACACAAGGTATTGGCTGCACATTTTGTCTTATGCGATATGAATATTGCCAGTTATATTCTTACTCCAAAGCTGTCTCCTATTTGCAGCTGTATATATGGAATTATAACAAGAGAGGAGAAGCATCTTCCCCAACCATTATACTGAAGACCCGTCGTTCACTGAGAGCTGTGCATTTTCACCCTCATGCCGCACCTTTTCTTTTAAAAAACCTGCTGAGGTGTCTACTATTTGGTTTTTTTCTGTTTGGTGTCCCAACTTGGTTTGTATAAGCTCCTTGGTTTGACTTTTGATTTCTGATGTTATTTTTGCAGGTTAATGATCTTGATTCTTCAGATTCCCAATTAACCTATGCAACCTCCCCTGGTTATTTGCAATATCCTCATACTGTCTTTTCGGGAAATCTTCATTCTAGAATGCCTTTACATACAGAAGGTAATGCAACTTCTATGCATGCTCCGTATATATTATGGCCAGCAGTGGTGAGAGATGGTGGAAGGATATCGTTCCAGCATAGTGATAGTTTAAGTGTTTCAGTCAATGAACAGCAAAGAGCAGAAGTTCATTCACATCAGCAAACTTCCCATACGAATGTCAATGGCCAATTCAATGATGTACCGACTCCTATGGAGATATCTCCTCCTGAACCTGCTACTGCGCATCTTTCAACTGAAGATGCAGTTGCAAACTCGCTGCAAACTGTAAGGCAAATGGTGATTTCTGACTGTGAGGCAGAAACAATTGAGAGCAACATTGAACAAGGTGGAAGTCAGCCAAGGCAACCTGAGCTCAGTGCTGCGGTTTCTGATAGTGGACAAATGGTGCAGTATGTTCCTTTTACTGATCCAGCTTGCTGGGAACTTCCCTTTTTGCAAGGATGGTTAATGGGCCGGACATATTCTGGCTTTCATGTTCCAGGGAACCCAACATTAGTTCGTACTGCAGGTTCTGGACTCCTACATTTCTGATATACTTTATACTTTATACCCAAACTGTGCATTCTTCAACAGCTACTCCGGTGATTGCAAATGCTCGCTGGAGTAGGTGTACAGGAAAATCTGGCTACCATCACAGATGAAGTTTACACGTGTTATTTCCAACAGGTTTAGGAGAGGCCACTGCTTCTGGACATATCCAAATTGATGAAGTCGAAGGTCATACTATCCCAAATAGCATTCAAGCTGAAATCTCCAAGTCTATGGCTGCAGCTGCAGCAGCTGAGTTACCTTGTACAGTGAAGTTGAGAGTTTGGCCATATAATGTACAATATCCATGCAACCCCCTGGATGCAGATACCTGTCGCTTATCTATACCCCATGCGGTACTTTGCAGGTAAGTTATAAATTTTGCTTGACACCTTTTTGGATGCTGGCAAATTATTTATTTAGTATTTGGAATCATTCAATTCCCTTTTTTCCTGTTTAATGCAAAACAAATACATAGCATCATCTTTTGGTTAATTTGAATTGTCGTTCATGTCTTCATTCATATCTTCTGTAGCTTAAAGTATTTGAAATGGTGACTTGTAATTTGGTTACATTACCATTTTCAGGATTTCTGTTTAACACTTTTAAGCATATATTTTTTTTCTCCTAATTTCGGTACAGTTCAACAAAAACAACGTTAAGTTCAACTAAAACAACTTCAATTATAGCAAAACAAAAGTTCAACTAAATTGGAGTTCAACTAAAGCAATGTCAAGTTCAACTAAAGTAACAATGGGAGGCTATAATGAGGGAAAATAGAAAGGATAAGAGGAGGGGCTAGTTGGAATTTTTGTTCATTGGCAGTTCTATGCTGCTGATTTGTGCAATCTGAGAAGAAATGGGAATAATGCTGAGTATGTCATTATTACATACTTCTCTGACTACGCTTGAAAGCTAAAGTGGCTCAATTAACATTGTGAGAAGTTCTAGCTCATTTTCTTTTGCTTACCATATGAAGGAAAGAGTTGATAATAGAACGTTAGTGAGACATTTGAGTCATGCAAGGTAGTTGGATACATGGTTGTTATGGTGGTGGGTGTTCTATTAGGCTTAAGGAAGCTTCAGAGCCCACCTATACTCTAAACAATATAGAGATATTATTATGTTTACCAGTATTATCAGAGCAGTTACTGTGTAACTATTTGTAAATTTTAGTGTTCGTTTTTGCATATTGCAGGCCCAATTACCTAAATTCACAAGTAGAATGGAAAGGTGGGTACTACACTTAGGGTTGTGTGGTGCCCAAGCAACATTTTGGGACTGAAAAGAAATTGGGGATTCTGAACTGTTTTATTGTAGGATCTTCAACATTGTCTGAGGTCTTTGGTTTTTGAGGAATTTGAATATTGAGTTTGGTGTTGTAGATGCTTGTGATGTTGCATGAATGTTAACTTCGTATCTCAGAGTCTCAGAGAGGAAGTTTAATTTGGCTATGTTTAAGACTTTCATACATGGTTTTTTTTTTTTTTTTTTTTTTATAAATTTTATTCATGTTATACGTATAAAGGAAACACAAGTTTTGGATAACTAGTAAAATCCTCTGGTGAATGTTGGCTGTATATGCTAATATTATTATTTCTTTTCGAATCGTTTATTTGCAGTGAAATGGGAGCACACTTTTCGCCTTGCGGGAAATTCTTAGCTGCATGTGTTGCATGTGTTCTTCCTAATGTTGAAGGAGATCCTGGATTGCAGTTGCAGGTGCATCATGATGCCCCCATAGCTGGAACTTCCCCAACACGGCACCCAATTTCTGCACACCAAGTCATGTATGAGCTTCGCATATATTCGCTTGAGGAGGCAACGTAATGATAACCTTTTCCCTATCTTTATTTTCGACATATTCTTCTTCTGTTTGTGCCATCTTGAGGTGATATGTATTATGATTTACTATGCCTACAGTTTTGGGTCTGTTCTTGCTTCAAGGCCAATCAGAGCTGCTCACTGCTTGACTTCAATTCAGGTATGTCCTGCATCTTGTACTTTTTATTTACTTGTCAATACTAATACATATTCTGCAGTGCAAAAAGCTTGATGTCTTCTACTAGTGATATTCCCTGTATATGCCAACCCCAAATTCCCTGTATCTGATGCTCTAATGATTTTGTTAGTTGCTCCTCAATATGTTGCTTGTAGTTTGACAAACTAATGAGATTTGCCCAAATTTTCATTTCATCACTAAAACTGATTCTTCGCGAACTACTCTCAAGTCTAAACTGCTTTTTCTATCTTCTAGATGTTACATGGAACAACTACTAAATTATAAGCAGCATGAAAATCATACAAAATGTGCGTCTTTCAGAACTTTCTAGTTGGTGCAATTTATTGTGTCCATACATCAGGATTACCAACATGTTACTTGGCTCAATTTGGATTTTTTATTATATACTTCAGCTAATTCTTTGGGATGTTTACCCTGTAATAATTAAGGCTTTCTTTTCATTTATGTTTGAGAATATGGCATTCCACATTTATAGTTTTCTCTCTTTGCAGTTCTCACCCACATCGGAGCACATACTATTAGCATATGGCCGACGCCACAGTTCACTTCTCAGGAGCTTTCTTGTCGAAGGGGAAAACTACTTGTGCCTATTTATACAATTGGAGGGTGAGAGCATAATTGGTTGAACTACTAGTCTTGTTTATATATGTGAAAGAGTAATCATAGTAGGTTTACGTTTTAATATAGTTAGGCAAGGTCAAATGAAAAAGCAAAATATGTTGGCCTTAAAGGACATGGCAATAAGTAATCAGTAATGATTTAAATCCTTTTTGCAATTTAGAACCATTTGACTGCAAGTCAGATACAGTGAATTAATATTTTGTTGATCGGCTAGTCCATCTGCGGAAACAATATATTAAATGATCCCGCCTCAGCACTGTTGTCTCTAGTAAGAAGTCACTGTGATGGTTTTTGCAACCACGGTCTTGATATCAAATGATGTGTTTATATACTGAAAGTTTGGTGCCTAATCCTGTTGCTTGAACAATTCCAGGTTTATAGGGTTTCAGATATGGAGCTTGTAAGAGTTCTTCCAAGCGCTGAGGATGAGGTTAACGTAGCGTGCTTCCATCCTGTTATTGGAGGAGGTCTTGTATACGGAACTAAGGTGTACTGTTACATCCCTTGTAAATTTGAGAAAAAGTCCTTCACTTCTCTATACACTTTGTGATTTTTGAACTCTACCTGTAGGAAGGCAAGCTGAGAATTCTTCAGGTTGATGGTCCGCATTCTATTGATGCTGCAGGATCTAGTATACTTCTTGAAGAGAGTACGATTGAGGTTAGTTTCTTAAGCTAGGCTTATTTTCTGCTAATCTCTTCGATCACCATTTACTAGATTTCATTCTGTTACCGTTTTCCATTTTAATTTGGTCTTATATGCCTTCCTTTGTGTATGTATTGAGTTCACTTGGTTTTCTTGTTTATTTACCACCACGTAGTACTTCTCGATACTGTTTCTTTCCTTTTTTTAAAGAAAAAAAATTTAAACCTTTATTCCTGTTTCTTTCCTTTATCAATAAAGAAGATGATAACTTAAACCCCGTAGAAGAACACATAAAGCTTGCAGATTAAGTGTGGCAGGGCTGACTTACCAAAGAAAAGACTTCATGAACATTGACCACATCAGCCTATCTCCGAGAAAATAGTAGTGGATTTATGGCATTGAAGGGGGTTCACTTAACTAATGCGTAGTATATAGCAGGACTAATGTAATCCATCCCCAAAAAAGTTGTATATCATGGTTCAAGTAATTGATGCATACTGGTGGAAAATGAAGAAAAAAGTGCTGTTGATAATGACAGCAGAAAACATTTTATAAGCAGCATTGATCAGTTAATCCAGTTTCTGTTTTATCTCTTTCCTTGTGTAATCATTAATAATATGCAAAAAGCTACCAGTGGCTTAGTAAATGGGTCATATTTCTGTTCCATACTTCCATTATTTGTTCCTCTTTTACTGTTGGCCCGTGAAGTAGGTACTTATATATAATATCTGAATGATCTTTACTTTTTTTTATTTTTTATTTAAAGGCTTTATGGCCCATTTTGTGGAAAGATAAGAAAGCGTATGTTATAAACTATATATACATGTCTAGGTCCAGAAGTACGCTTTGGAGTGCTAAGTGATCTGTGCTACAGATGCAAAGTCAGTATGCACGGTACTGCTGCTTCCTGAAATATCTCGCGTTCATTGCTCGCATCACCTCATGTTGCTATAAAATATGCATGGTTGGACATTACAATGTTTACAAATGTTAAAGGTTTTGTCAGTGATTGAATTTTTGTTTGAATTTGAATATTATTAGTTGTTTCTGGGAAACCTGCCGAAGTGATAAAACATCTGTCTTGCGACTAAAAGGTAGTGGGTTTGAGGCATAGATATTACCTCTTACAAAAGTAGGATATGGTGGCGAGCATTACCCTTTTTTACCCGAAAAACCGAACTGATCCGAAATGCCATAAATTCTGGTTCAGGTTGGGTTTGGTTCGGGTTGACTTCTTAGCAATTGGGGTATATGTATAGTTCGTTTTGGGTTTGGCAGTTGTTATTCTGGCAGGTTCAGGTCATACCCCATTTATATTTATTATATATACATATATAATCTCTGTGGTTCACCCTTCACTCGCTGCTAGTGCTAAGCTGCTCATTACATTCTTACTGAGCCCACTCACCCATACTCTCACCGCTCGCCTGTGCAAACTCGACTTCTCCTCCCGGTGTGCTGGCACCGCCTGTGTCTCCCCCATGCTTGGCTGCTCCTTCCCCTTTTTGGGTCCCCATGGCTCCGCACTGCCCCTGATCCTCTCAAGTTTCCCTCTCCTTTGATAGTTGGGACTTTCGATTGCCACTCCGCCCCCTTGGCATCCCCAGCGCCTTGCTCACCATTCTCCTGTAGCTCCGCTCTTTCCCCAGTCTCCCGATCTCAGTCTCTCTCCCAGTGTTTACCTGCTGCTCCACCCCCTCCTCCCTCTGTAACCCGAATTTTTCTCCCCAGCGTCCTCACTCTCGGTCGCTCCTTCCATCTTCCGGCAGCGCTGACCACTCTCTATACCTCATCCTTCACTGTGAATCGTCTATCTGCTCAGTCTCTGAGCAAATGGCAGAAGGATCTGCAGATTCTGCTCACCCAGTGCAACTGTAGATCTGCTGTCCAAACAATACTGCTGTTAATGCTATTTATTGCTGTTTTTGTTGATGTTGGCCTGCTGTTAACTGCTATTTCCTATTTTCTGTTTACCGCTTTTGGTGCTGATGCTGTTCACTGGCTTTATGGACGTGTCACTTATAATTTTGTTTAGCTGGAGTTCATTTATTTATGCAATGCGGCTGTTGATGCTTTCTTCTTTTTGAGGTTTCACTGAGGTAACAATACAAGTTGCAACATTTGAAACAAATGTATTTGTTATTCGGGTCAACCTGAACTGACCCGAATTGTAAGCAATTCGGTTCAGTTTGGGTTGGAACCAAATTCTGGTCAGTTTGGGTACAAAGAAAATCGGTTCAGGTTGACGGAATGCTCAGCTATAATGGAATACATTAAGCAAGAAATTGCTTGTTCCCTTTCTAGAGTCGGCGCCTATAGGCGAGGCCGCGAGAGCCCTTGTGGTATCGGATAGTTCTTATTTCTCGTGTTTCTGCTCCTGTATAGCTTCATTTTTCTGATTGTCATATTCACATGCCTTAATGTAGTCTTCTCCATTTTCGAGTGCAAATATATGTTTCCTTGTTTCTTGCTTAAACTGCTTTTGTTTTTAATCACTAAGCTAGTTTTATCTGAAGGGTTATAAGAAATGATATTGGTAGAAACTTATATTTTGATTAATATAAGTTTTGACGTGTTCATTTTGTTTTGTTATTCATTTAGTCCTGGACGGATAAGTTCTGTCATTTATGGAGCTGAAAATTATAGGGAACTTGTTGCAGCAATGTAGTGAGTTTTATTCTTCTTTTCAAGAAGGTAGTTTGAGTTGCAAATAATTACTCCGTACTTGTTCGATCTACAGATTGTAGGAAACTTCTGACAGTCGATCTAGACTGGACCCGACTTTTTACATCTAACTGGAGGGATGATATGCTGCTGACACACTCAACAGGTACAATATTTGCAACAATATCACGCGCAGGGATTGAATTTTAATAGTTTACTGTTGGTCTCTATATACTGAAATGTTTACTGAAAATCATTGAAAAAAAAATACAGGTGCAGTACAGGGTTGTTCAACAACAAAAAAAAAAGTACAAGGGCACTCACGTGAAAATGGATAAGTCCATCACTGATACACCAACAGGGTTCTAGATTGCTAGCAGTCTAGGAAGCATAGACACAGTCAAAATTTGAGCTCATGCAGTGCCCGTGTATTCAGACATGGACACGCCGCGAATATGACCGAACACGTCGGTCATTTGCCAGAAAAGTGTCGGAAAAATACAAATATAAAAGAACTTTTGAACACGCGCGTCGGACATGCTGACCAAGAAATCCGACACGCGTGTTCGTATATGTCTTTCTATTTTTTTTGAGAGAAATAATATACTATATATTACTCACGGTATATAGTAGTAAGTAGTATAATATAGGTATGTACTGGCATACTGTATTTTTTTTTATATTTTTGTTGATGTAATTAGATTCTTACTATTTAAATTTGTCTCAAGGACACTATTATATTATGAATGGACTTTGTTATTAATATTATTATATTATCAAATATTAAAATACTTAATATCGATTATTTTTTATATATTATTGCCGTGTCCAAGTCGTACTCATTTTTCTTTTTCTTTTTTTTTTTCTTTTTTTTTTTCTGAAAATGGGCGTATCTCGTGTCCTTGCCGTGTTGTTCCGTGCCTATGCCCGTGCCCCCGTGTCAATGTCCATGTTTGTGTACGTAGTTTGTGGCTAGTAATGTGTGGATCATTAGTTTTGAACTAATATTAAACCAAACCAATTGACTTGGTCCAGTAGGATAAATTTCAAATTTTAGGATCATAATTGCGTTTGAAAGGCTTGCTTACTTTTGTTTGCCTTTGGACTCTACTTCCAGGAGCAAAGATTGTGCAGTCTTGATCCCCTACTTGTCTCTTGCTTGGTGCTGTCTCAGCTGTCTACTTCTTCTTTCATTTTTCATCATGTGTTATAATTTCTCATAATGTAAATCGGAATGTTGTATTCTTATAGGTCTGGTATCCAGTCATGAGAATCATTTTTAGATCCTTGTAGCTTCGAGAAACACAGGCCTGTATTGTACATTTTTAATGTTTATCATCACTGTTATCTTGTACAAGTTATGGATATTAATACCTCAAGAAATGTGAGACTATCCATCGTATAAGCAGCTCCAGTGATTGCGAGGGCTTAATTTTACCTGAAATGTTTAAAAAAAGCCGTTGTCAATGTTTATTAAGAAACTGCTGCTGTATGGTGATGTTATTATGCAGAGGATAATTTAAACTGTTTGTTCAGGAAGCCCACGATGAACGACAGGACCTTCAATTCTGTATGCGCTATCGATAAGGTTGTGGAAAATTTATTCATTATGTTTTTTATGGAGGGTAATAAAAGGAGTATAAGTGTATTTATTTATTACGATCACAATTGATGTCAGATAGATTAATTTCATTAAGAGTACGTAAATTATGAAATTTTATATGAATGTTTCATCTCTTATTTGTCATATTTTTAAATATTTTTATAAAAAATTCTGAACTACAAAGTTATAGACTTTGATGTGATCTATAATTTTGTAATTGAAAGATTTTCGAAAAAATGTTAAATAAAATGTTAAAAAAATAATCAAAGTTTTGATTATTATTTTTGTATAATATTTAGTATTTTTTCGAAAAATTTCTAACTATAAAGTTGTAGATTATATCAAAATTTATAACTATTAGTTTAAATTTTTTTCTAAAAGTAATTAAAAATAGGCCAAATAAGTAGATGAAAATTTGTATAAAAATTTCGAAGTTCGTGCGTTGATTTAATATTTGTATTATTTTATTTGTAATCGATTTTTTTAAGTTAAAAAAGAATGTTTTTTGGAACGTATTTATCAAGAAAAAATATTTTTTGAAAAGACGCTCTTCCTTTGGTGACTTAGAACGTAGAGCGTTTTTTCAGTGGCGCTGACCTGGCACGCGCGACCTTAAATTAACAAATTTTTAATGTTATTTTATTTATTTTTTATTAAAATAATTATATTTAAAAAAAAAATTTCAGTAAGTTTAGTAATTTAAATGGCTAATATAGTATTGTCAGTATTTGTATTATAATACTCGAATTGAGGTATTTCGGATGAACAATCTTAACTTAAAAATGTGTTTAGAAAAGTTAACTTAATTTTTTTTCGTTGGCGAAGCATGTGGTTTTTATTTTATTTATTATTATTATTTTTTTGACAAATTCCTTTTCTTTCTTTTCCCTAAGGCTATGTTTGGAAAGAGGGGAAGAAAATGGAGGGAAGAAAAAATGAAGGAAAGAAAGTGATGGAAAATGATATTCCTCCAACGTGTTTGGATAACGGAGGGAAAGAAAGTGGAGAGAAAGTTAATTATGTATAAGGATAAATGATATATATTGTAAATTACCGTTTTACCCTTATCCTTTATTTGGAAAAACTTAAGAGAATAGAATAGATGAAAATGGAAAATGAAAAGATATTTATAAATGCATAAAATAAAATATAATATATATCGGATACCTACAAAATACAAGTCAGATGTGATAATATATATTATTACGTATACTGTATAATATTAATTGCAAAATATAAAGTGAAATGTACTTAAATAAGATGAATTTTTTCATCTCATTCTCGCTATTGTGATATATTTACACTGAGTTACAATTTTTTTTAAACAAAGAAAAAAAAAAAAACCCAAAGCACTTGACTAAAAAGAAGGGATAGAAATATAATTCCATAGAAAGTCATCCATTCCCCCTTGATTCTCTCCGATTTGGAGAGGATGCAATTCTGTGGGTCCCAGGAAAATAAATTACACCCAATTTTCATTTCCATCCTATTTTTCACCCTTCCAAACGGTGGAATATTTTCACTATCCCCCCTAAATCATTCCCTTCACATTCATTCCTCCCACATTCTCCTATTCCAAACAGGCTGTAAAGGGCCAAGCCCCATGTTGAATCAACGATATGCGGCCGACAGTCCAATTACACTGTAAACCCTCAATTAAAACCCTTGAGCCTTCTCCGTCACCCTATTCCACTGCCGGCGACGCCGACGACGAAGCTCTAAAACTCTAATTCCACTGAATAATTTAGAGTTCTGGAAGTTCTAGAAGAATGGGCAGCGACGTGGAATCCGAGAAGTTGGCAAAGGAGAAGCAAATAATGATGGCACTGGCGCCGATCGCTCGCCCGCTCGCCGGAAAGAAGATCCGCAAGCGAACCCTCAAGCTCGTTCGCAGAGGTTTTCCAGTCGTTCTTCTTTTTTAATTAAATATGTTCTTATTTGTTTTTTTTTTAATTTAAATATGTTCTTATTTGATTTTTTTTCTTATGATTTTGATATATTTTGTATTATTCTTGCTTGTTTTTGGGAAAGGTTTGACGTTTACGCTGTTGCTTGGAATTCATGCGCATCAATTTCTTGGGCATATTGGATCATATAAAATGAATTGTTATTCACTTATTCTCTCTTTTATTCCAACTGTTTATATATATTTTCTTTGGGAGTTATTAGTTGTTTGAAGATTGTGCAATTTCTTTCTTTTTTTGGTCTCTTGCATGATTTCAGTTCTTATTTACAGCTGCTGAGTCTAAGTGTCTGAAAAGAGGAGTGAAGGAGGTTGTTAAGAGTATCCGACGTGGCCACAAAGGGTACGCCTTTTTCGCCCTTTATCGGCTGTTTTTCCCCAAACAATGGTATTGCAGTATTTGAAATTTCATAATGGAACTACCGGCGAGATCGACGGTTATGATTCATCATGGAATTTCGGTTGAACTGTCGTTTTATATAATGCAATGACATAGACTAATACAAGTTTGTATTTTTTGGTGCATAGTTTGTATGATATTGTAAGTTCTGTTATTTTGTCCCTATTAAGATGTTATGTTTGCTCTTATATAATGATGTCATTGTGTGTGTGCGCGCGCGCCGGTATTTACGTATATACACATGAAGGTGAAACTACGCACTACTAAGTGAAAAGATATCTTTCAGTATTAAAATGATATATTTTTGTCATTGGGTAGAATAATCTGGTTGACAAGTGGGCTTCTCGTTTCGAGCTGGTTATCTACCAGCATTGATGGGCGGCCAATCAACGAAACATTTTAGCAGAAGGGCTGGATATGGTAAATAGGGGGAATTTAGTAGTCCTAGGTGCTTCCTGCAGCCACAAAATCATAATAAACTTCATATGCTTAAGGCTGTCATAAATTAATTGTTAGACGCTGGACACAAACATGGAGCAATTCTTGAAAAATGGCTTGGACACTTCATGGCGGGGACTTTGCAAATATATATATATATATATTAAACAAAAAAAGATACATGTTTATTTGTATGAAAATAAATACAATGATGTAAACAGAAACTTCTGGTTTGGACATGTCAATGTAGATAAGAAATCGCCTCAAAGTGGAATAGTTGAAGAATTCATCTTTTGACTGCTAGTCTGCTACATTGACCTCGACAATTTAACTTCTCTTGATAGTATGCAATTACATTGTCAATGAGATGTCATCGTGAGTGATCCATTAGTCGGCTTGTAAGTGATTCAGCTGTCGGCTTGTGGTGTGAGATCACACATTCAAACCCGCGGCAACTAAAGCTTGTTGAGTTAGATGGATATTGATAAGCCATTAGGCCCATTACCTTCTAAAAGTTTCTCAAGCTCACTAGTTTTTTACCCAAACATTCATGCATCTAATCAGTTTCTCATTTACTGGAGATAAAAATGGGATGAATTTGACATACAATTAGAGTTCTGCTACTTGGAGTCACTATACAAATTTGACTTTATTGAGGTGTTTTCTCTTAGCCTCAAATTATATACTCAAAGGTGTTGGTAATATATTGAGTAACATAGCTGTTTTGTTTTTTTGACTTACTTTATTATCATTCTTTTCTAACTGTTTTTTATTCTGTGTAGATTGTGCGTGATTGCTGGAAATATTTCTCCTATTGATGTAATAACACATGTCCCTATTTTATGCGAGGACGCTGATATTCCTTATGTATATGTTCCATCCAAGGAGGTTAGTCTGCATTTCTACTTAAAGCTTTTCTGTTTGCAGTCGTTTAGTCGATGTTTAATGTTTATAAATTTATAATATCATTGGTTATGATATTTTGTTTAGCAAACTTTTAAATTTTACAGACTTCTGAAAGTTTATAGAAAATTAAGTCATGCCACTGTCCTTATTTTCTTGACTCTTGTTAGTTAGAGATGTCCAATTATTGTCGTATAATATATCATGAGTTCTAAACTTTCTTGACTGGACTTGGAGAGTTATTCCATTCTAAGGGAGTATGTACTTTTCTTCCCTTTTTACCTTACCATCCCAGGCCATGCAGTCAGTACAGTTCCTCTTTGTAGAGCGTATTAGGAGCAATGCGTTGAAGAGTGCATGCGTAGAGGCAGTCAAGTGCTTTCTGTGTTTGTACTTGACTCAGAGAAACCATATTGTTCCTCCTTTTAGTTTCATTTTCTTGACATTAAATAGACCTTCCTAGAAATCTACTATTGGTTAAGAAAATCTCAATAATCCGTATATGGGCTTTGCAATATAATGTTTCATCTTGCAATTTTTTTGGGATTAATATTATAGAGATAGTGCAACAGCACAGCAAAACCAACACAACGTTGTGCTTAATAGTTCTATGATTTTGTCTTTTCTGTAGGAATTGGCTAGTGCTGGTGCAACGAAGAGGCCAACTTGTTGTGTGCTAGTGACCACCAAGCCTGCGAAGGGGGAGTTGGCACCAGAGGTCCAGGAAAAACTCATGGCAGAATACGACCAAGTTGTATCAGATGTGGTTGAGATCACATCTTCTATGTTTTAGACAGAAGATATCAAAATGCTGTTCCCTTCAAATCATCACTGAAGATGCAAAAATTCGGGCTTATCCAGGTAATTTGTCTACTTTAGTGGATAAATGTAGTTTTGGTTAAACTTTTATATGTATTTCATCTTGCTAAGAAACTTGGATGATTACTTGTTGCTAGTAAATTTTTAAAGTAATGTAACTGAATTTTCACGTACAACCGAACCTATTGATGAGTCCAGACCGAATGGTTGGAATTTTTCGGTCGGTGGAATACAGGTCAGTGTTATTCGTGAGTTTATCTTTATAATGGTCGTATAAAAATCGATCCGATAACATAGTTTTCTAATGATAACTTCAAATAGGAAAAACCTGTGGAAGAGTCATTTAATTTTTAAGATGTATTTGATAGCCTTTCGTTTCATGTGAAATATTTCTGTTGAGACGATCAGCTGTAGGAACTGGGTTGGTAGTGTGAATCGGTGGGTATGAAATAAATGTGCTTTACAAGGTTTTAGGTACTATGCGGCACATGTCGTGCCGCCTGGCATGGAGAGGGGCAGCGAGGAGGAAGGTCACGTGCAGGTTCGACCTGAACAGGATCTATGGAGGTCGTGCCGGTGCAACTTGTTAAATTTCTTATTTAAATAGCATATTTTTATTTTTTAAAAAATATTTTTTAAAAAAAATTGTTCGGACTTCCACGGCACGATTGCCACGTCTCGAATTTGAGATTATCGAAACTCGGCTTGGCACAAAACATAAAACGTTGGTTTTACGAATTAGGTCAATTCCAAATATTTTTCGTTTGTAGGGTTCTAAAGACAAAGGACCAAAAATAAATGTGGAATAGATATGTAAATCTGGAGATTCTCTCATACATAGTTAATCTTGGTTTTTATTCGTAAAGGAGCAGTATTATTTATTAGGACCGTCGTAAGTTCTAATTTTATCAGAACTCCGGATGTGTGGTATATATTTCTATACATAATATATAGTTCGGGTTGCACGAGCTATCAGGAGTTGTGTAGACTTGGGCAATTTTGATATGGATATATGCTTATTTTAGTAGCTGAAATGCTGTGTTGGTGTAGCATTGCATTAGTAGAATGTGAATTTGTTCGTCATGCAAAAGCAATGACAAAATTTGCGGAAATTTGCAAAACCCTAGAGATATATAGGGGACTGCGGGGGTATCATTTGGTAAAATACTTAGAATTTTTGGCTTACATATGAGGTCGAGGATGCTGTACTCATCATGGGACTCGACCAAAATTGGGGTTTCTGGATCACAGGGCGAAGAAAAGAATCTCTTGGGTTCAAAAAATTTGGCAAACAAGACAGAACGAGCTTGGATCCAGCTTGAAAAGATTAGTCGGCAATTTAGCGATTTTCTATCATTTTATCCGTCTATCATTCCACTTCAACTGAAAATGAAAACGCATAAAAACTTTACTTATTTTAGTAACTTTTAGTAAATTGGTAAAACTTTTGGTCTGCGTAGCATTTGTATATCGTACCACCCCTTTTTAGGTGATGAAATACTATATTATAGCTGCCCCCTACAGTAAATTTTATAGTTTTACCTAGAAATTATTACTTTATTCAGCAAGAAATCCGTGGTTATACATATGCAAATCCTAACCCCTCTTCTCATGAAACATAGCAAAGGATCTGTTTCTTACAAACAAACAGCAGCAGCAGTAATCATCATCAGCATGGTAAACAAGACTGCATGTGAAGTAAAACAAGTCCTTCTCGTTCTCTTTAGAAGCTTCTTAGAGCTCATCCTCACTTCTGGAACTTCCGGCGACCTTCTCCTTAGCAGCCTCGTAGTTGGAACCAATGGTGTCCTTGGTCGAGTCCATGGTCTCCCCTGTCTTCGCTTTCGCCGCCTCATAGTTCTCCCTCGCTTTCTCTGCGGCCATGTCCTTCGCACGAGCAGCTCTCTCGGCAGCGCTGTTGGCGGCCTGCTTTGCCTTCTCGGCGGCGTCGGCGGTTGTCTCCTTCGTCTTTCCCGTTGCTCCGGAGGCGGAATCCCATGCCTTATGGTGAGCGTCTGCTGCGGTCTCCTTCGCCTTCTCAGTCGAGCTCCAGGTCGAGTCCTTCGCCTTTGCAGCAGCTTCTCTGGCCTCTCAGCAGCGCTTGCCGACGTGTCTTTCGCCTTGCCGGCGGCGCTTGCTGACGTGTCCTTAGCCTTGGCAGCAGCTTCCTTTGCCTTCTCAGCAGCGCTTGCCGACGTGTCCTTTGCCGTTCCACCAGCACTGTATGACGTGTCCTTAGCCTTGGCAGCAGCTTCCTTCGCCTTCTCAGCAGCGCTTGCTGATGTGTCCTTCGCAGTGCCGCCAGCACTGTATGAGGTGTCCTTCGCCTTCTCAGCAGCGCTTGCCGACGTGTCCTTGGCCGTGCCAGCCGCACTGTATGACGTGTCCTTCGCCTTCTCAGCAGCGCTTGCCGACGTGTCCTTGGCCTTGCCGGTGGTGCCGCCAACGGTCTCCTTCACTTTGTCGGTGGCGCTCCATAGCGACTCCTTCGCTTTTGCTGCAGCATCCTTCGCTCTCTCGGTAGCACTTGCCGACGTCTCCTTAGTTTTTCCGGTGGCATCCTCGGCTGTTTCCTTCGCCTTCGCCGCCTTCTCTTTCGCCATTTCACTGGTTTCCCCCGCCTTCTCCGACGTATAATCACCACCCCCTACATAAAATAAAAATTGAAAAAAAAAGAATTAATCAACTTTTCACTTTACACAATTCACAAAGCTTAAGTAGAAAATTATAACATATAGTTACTTGAAGCTCTGTCCCGGGCCTTGTCTTTGGCGGTAGCCGCAGCGTCGGTGGTCTTGGCGGTGACGCTATCATCTTCATCAGTCTTCTGCTTGATGCCCAACCCGCCGGTGATCTTCTCCTTCGCCCAGTTCGTCCATGACTCCGAGTCCTCGTCGTCCGTCACCTCCTTCACGGTCGGCTCCGCCGCCGACACCGCCATCACCATCAAAGATCCAACAAGCAGCAAGACAACAAACTTCTTCATCGCCATCGTAAACAAATAACACAAACAACCAAGAAATTCAGAGTACGTTAGGAAGAGTCGAAAAGGTGAAGACTCTGTAGAGGAGAATAAGAGCAATGGAGGTTTTTTATAAGAGAACAAAGGAAGTTGTAGAATGGACGCGTGGTAGATTATTAGAGCTGAAACGAAACAGGTGTCCGAAAATCTAGACTCGTCGAGCCACCTGGTCCAAGAGTGACTTGTCCGTGCGAATAACGTGGCGCTTGGGTGAGATTAATAATGCAAGGGATAGATGTGATTTAGAGGGGACGTTGAATCATCTGATGTCGGCTTCGAGATTCGTGTAATTGCATGACGACACTTGGTGATGGATGAATCGGGTGGAGAAACTTCTGGACTCTGTCTGCATGCTCTTATGCAAAATTTTTTGAAGGAATTACTTATTAACCTATTTCTCTAAATTTTAGGCATTCATTTTTTAAAATAAAAAAAAACCTTGACAGTGTAAATTTTTCTGAAAAGAATATAAAAAGCTGATATGTAATTAATTTAAACTTTTTTGCTTATCAGATATAACTATTGGTGAAAATTTAATTGCAATTATCAACATTTTTTTTTTATTCTTTGGCCCAGCAATGGAGTATCCAAGCAGTATCTTTTTTTTTTATTTTTATTTTTCTTTTTTTTACCGAAGTAACACATAAAAGATGGGTCCAACATGATGCATTTGAGTACACAAGTAAATACAAAAGCAAACTTTCAATGCGTCTAAATAAAATATAAAGAGAATTAGTAGTAAGTAGTACGCAATCGTATTCTACGTACGCGGTCGTCTTCCAAGTACGCTGTTTTTTTAAAATTCTTATCACGATTAAGTATTTGAGTATAAATAATTCTCCTTATAAATATTTAAAAACGGTCGAGAGGGATTTGAGTTAAGTAATGTTTGGCTCGCAAAATGGAACCACACGTTTGATATAGCTCGAACTTTATACAAGTTAATTTCGCAGCATGTCGGACTCACTGACTTAAGAGGGCCATCAAAAGAGCAACTTATGGGGCTTGCTGAAAGTAAATTGTTGAGCGTAAGCTTGTTAACTCTGAATATTGATCATATAAGTATAATTAGTGTGGATAAGTAGAACATACAAATACAATTATTATTTTAATCAAGTATTATAAAATTAGAGCCTGATCAATTTAGATAAATAACTTATGGGATACAGCCTATATTTATCTTTTTTTATCAAGCTTAAATAGCTTTTGTATCTAGAAGACAAGAAATTTTATGTTTTAGCTTTAAATCTAGCTCAGGATTGACATATATTTACTAGATGAGAACTAATAAGGAGCTTCTTACTAAATAAAGGAGCATGTATAGAAGATGATGGGTGATTCCTATTGGTTCTAAAGAGGTGAAGGGTGATGGATATGCCATATGCTTTATTTATTTATTTAATTTTTGTAATTCTTAAGGCAACATCATGCAGGGACGCACAATCACGTGCGATCATATGGTGCAAACTGTGCTCTTTTTGAAACTCAAATAATCTCACATGATCGAGCCCCAACTTCTCTCTTATCGCGTTCCATTAAATACAAGCAGTTAGTAAGAAAAAAGTCGGAGGAGGCTATAAATACAAGATCATATCTATGCAAAGGGGGATTCAACCAACACGACATGGCACTGATATGTAGAGATCTAAGTGATGAAAGAGAAAAACATTCCTTTTGTGTTCGAGAAATCCTACTACATTCTTTCTCATTTACTCTTACAAATCTATGTAACGACATTGATGGAGTCCATCTCTACGTTTTTTTTGACTAATTGCACACATTTTCTACACTTAAATGTAGGGCGCAATCTTGGAGCCTAGTTAGGGAAAGTAGCCTCACAATTCATGTTCAACTTCGGACGTCAAAGCATTTCCGTTTACAAAATCCATATTCGTGTTGAGTAGCGACGTAGAACCTTCAAAACATAGCCATTAATCTGCATATATTCATTTAGGGCCATTCGGTTTTGATGCAGTAGGCCGAGAGCCTAACTTCAAACCCAATTTAGCAAAAGCCCATGAAGACCAAACCCTGAAAGCCTAGCTGCTTCTTTTATTTATTTATTTTTTTAGAAAAAAGGAAAGGAGGAGGAAAAACAAACCCATGCTTTACATTCTAGTTGTCCACTGACTTTGGATAGAACGGTGCGTCCGCCCCTCAGAAAGGATTGGTCATAGGTTGGAATTCCAGAATCGTTATGAAATGGTGAATAAGCTGTTCAACGCGTTTTTAGCTGAGTTAGCTAAAACGGTGGCCAGATAATTTCTAATACTTCATATCTGGTTCAAAATGAACATCAGATTGAGATTTATTTTCTACCACATGCAGATTCAGTGTGTGCTAGAGGGCTTGGTTAAAAGAAACCGTTGGGAATGTGGCGTGCTCTGCAACAAATTAGGATTATGAAGATGGATTGCAAGATGAGGAAAGGGAGACAAAGAGCCATATGCCCACCAAGAACTTGATTCTCAAACCAACATAGTTGAAGTATCTCAACAACAACCTAGTGATAGCCCCTCTTTTGACAAATTAGTCCATATTTCCTCATCATTGTAAAAAATCGGTCAAGTGGCAGCGTTGCTGTACTATCTCAGCAAAATTAGGAGCTAATTGAAACTTCAAATTTTTAGGAGGTTGATTTGTCAAAGGTTTCAAAAGAGAGTATGATATGTAACTAACCTATAAATCAATCTTGGGGAACTTTTCGGACAGCCCCTAAAAGGGCAAAGTACTATTACAGTTTTTATTTTCCAAAATAAAAATTAAAAAAAAATGAAAAAAAAATCACAGAAAAAGATATGATTGCGTATTGACTTGATAGTTGACCCATAAGTCAGTCAAGTCAACACTCCTAAAACTATTGTTTATTTTATTAACAAATTTTTTTTGGATTGGACAACATTCGTAATTTAGGGAGAGTAGGTACTTACAGGCTTTACTTCTCCGCAAAATTAAAAATCAAAAAAAAGGAAAAGGAAAAAAAAGATACCACGAAAAAAAGACATTGGTTACGTTATAACTGGCTAGTTCATAAGTCAGATCAAGCAATACTCTCTTAAAAAATATTATTCTTTTTTACTAACAAAAACAAATTCTAAATTGGACAAACTTCGTAATGCAGGAGTACTTACTACAGTTTTATTCTGCAAAATGAAAATTAAAAAAAGAAAAAGAGAAAAAGATATGATTGTGTATTTACCTGATAAGTTGACCCATAAGTCAGTCAAGTCAACAGTCCTAAACTATTATTCATTTATAACAAAAACAATATCTAAATTGGACACTTCATAATTAGGAGTACTTACTACCAGTCTTATTCTCAAAATAAATTAAAAAAGAAAAGAGAAAAATAACATGGATTGCGTATTGACTTTGATAAGTGACCCATAAGTCAGTCAAGGTCAACATTTCCTAAAAACTATTGTTTATTTTATTAACAAATTTTTTTTTTTTTAATTGGATAACATTCATAATTTAGAAGTACTACTACAGTTTTATTCTCCAAAATAAAAAATTAAAAAGAAAAAGAAAAAATAAAGAAACCACTAAAAAAGACATGGTTTACATATTGACTGCACGTAAATTCCCAATAAGTCAGTCAATCAATAGTCCCAAATTATTATTCATTTTTTTAACAAAAAAAAAAAAAAATCTAGATTGGACAATATTTGTAATTTCGGAGTACTACTACGTACAGTTTTATTCTCCAAAATAAAAATTAAAAAAAGAAAAAGAGAAAAAGACATGACTGCGTATTGACTTGATAAGTTGACCCATAAGTCAGTCAAGTCAACATACCTAAAACTATTGTCTATTTTATTAACAAAAAAAAATTCTGGATTGGATAACATTCATAATATAGGGTTCGGCTCTCCTGCTTTACATAAAGCAGGAAGTAGGAAATATGATATACGTGTCAAATGGTAAATGGATGAAATTGTGGGGCCTCTATTTAATGCTTCACGTGCCCTCATTAGCTAACTCCGTTTATTTTCTCCCGTGATTTTCTTTCTCTATCACGTGCTTGCCTGCTCTTTTACGAGGCCCTTTTATTTTCCCTCTTTTATCATTTTTTCATCTTCCTTTTCTGAGCTTCTTTTCTTCGCGGCGAAGGTTTATTCTCTTCACTTTTCAACAGAGATTACCGGTAATTTTTTCTCCTCTTGATAATTTCAGAGCAATATTTCTCTTTCAAACTAAATTCTTGGATTGATTTTGTTTTCTAGTTATGGCTGAGCCAAATCTAACGGAAGGTGGGTTGACTTCTTACATCCAAGAAGAAAGAGCTATCCCTATATTTCAGAGACAAGTTAATGAGACCCCTTCAATTCAGAGAGACTCTTCCGAGGATTTGATTCCAAAAATTGGTATGATATTTGAAACTGAAGATGAGGCTTATAAATTCTACAATGATTATGCTTGGTTTATAGGTTTCAGTACACGGAAATCTGATATAACTAAAGTCAAAAATGGTTTAATCACTAGAAGAGTGTATACATGCTCTAAGCAAGGATTTCGTGTAAAGAAGAAGGGAGATAAATCACCTAAGAAGCCAGGATTGGAAACTAGAACAGGATGTAAAGCACATATGACAGTTCGAATCATACCTAGTGGAAAATTTCAAGTGACTGAATTTGAAGAAGACCATAATCATGAATGTTGTTCTCCTTCGAGTAAGCACAGGTTAAGGTCACACAGGAACATTATTGAAGTTCAAACAGATAAAATTGATATAGCAGAGGATTCAGGAATAACACCTACTATTGGTTATGAATTCTTTAAAAGGAGGTTAGGAAGTAAAAGAGCTCTTTGCTTTACAAGACAAGACTATAAAAACCACCTTCGTAATAAGCGGCTGAAAATCATGAAAAATGGGGATATAGGTGTTCTCTTGGAGTACTTTAGGATGAAGCAAATTGAAAATCCATCGTTCTTCCACACTTTCCAAACTGATAGTGATAGTTTTATCACAAATATTTTTTGGGCTGATGCAAGATCAATAGTGGATTATGACTATTTCGGCGATGTTGTGTGCTTTGACACTACATATAAAACTAATGGTTATGGTAGGCCTTTCGCACCAATTATTGGTGTGAATCACCATAGACAAACCATAGTTTTTGCGTCGGCATTGTTGTATGATGAGACCGTAGCATCTTTTGAGTGGCTTTTTAGGGCATTTTTGACAGCAATGTCGGAAAAACATCCAAAGACAATCTTGACAGATCAATCCGATGCTATGGCCAAACAATAGCTGAACTTCCCAAATACAACCCATCGGCTTTGTATTTGGCACATGTATCAGAATGCTGCTAAACATTTGAGTCATTATTTTCATACCTATTCGACTTTCGCATGCGATTTTAGCAAATGCGTCTATGATTATGAAGAGTTTCTACTGGCTTGGAATGCTTTACTAGAAAAATATGATTTAAATGGTAATGCATGGTTGTCCAAGCAATTCAATTGTAAGGAAAAATGGGCTTTAGTATATGGACGGCATTCCTTTTGTGCGGATATGGTGAGTACTCAACGAAGTGAAAGTTTGAATAGTGTGCTTAAGAAGTATCTGAAATCTAAACATGATCTATCAAGATTTTTTAATCACTTTGACAGACTTCATAAGGATCGAAGAGAAGAAGAAAGGACAATGCGAATTTCCGCGCAGTCAAACTTAGACCGAGATACCTCGCTTAAAACTTCTTGAACAAGCAGCCACATGCTTTTACATCCTGTCATCTTTTGAAGGTTTAAAAAGAATTTGATAGGTTATGGCATATACTGCACAACGATATGATGACATTGGCTCTATGTTGGTGTATCATGTCTTTATAGAAGGAAAGTCTAAAAGAACTGTTTCATTTGACCAAAACGACAGTACAATTGCTTGTAGT
This sequence comes from Xerophyta viscosa, assembly GCA_002076135.1. Lineage (NCBI taxonomy): Eukaryota > Viridiplantae > Streptophyta > Magnoliopsida > Pandanales > Velloziaceae > Xerophyta > Xerophyta viscosa. The sequence goes on from MJHO01000066.1 coordinate 195,777, forward strand.
TGCAAGCTATTTGAGTTTGTTGGAATTCCTTGTCGGCATATACTAAAAGTGCTTGATATACACAATATAAAAGAGCTTCCATCGAAGTACATTTTAAAGAGGTGGACCAAAGATGCTAAGATTAGGATGGTAAGGGACCATCAGGGACTTACTATTGAGAGGGACTTAAATTCAACTTCAACGAGCAGGTACAACTCTCTCTGCCATATCTATAATGAGATCTTTGCAAAAGGAGCCGAAACAGAGGAAGGATATAATTTTCTTCGAAAACTTTCATATGAAATATTGGGAAAGTTGGACAATATAGTCAACTCCAAACATCTTCAAACTGCATCACTGACTATCACCAATGATCAAGAGTTTGGAATCGTAGAAGAGGATCAAGCTAATATGGATGGCTGCAACATTCAGAATGCATGCGGGATTAAGAAGAAAAAAGAGGTGGGTACATCTCGTAGACTTCAAAGCTCTTTGGAAAAGAAAGGAAGGAAGCAGAAAAATGTACAAACCGGTATATCTCAAAATCATAATATATGTTACTTCATATCTCGGACAATATTGCCGTATAATTTATTATGTTTAAAAACATGGCACAGGCAGCAAGTTACCAAGACAAGCAAATTTTGTACCTCAATTTTCAAGTTTGAGGCCGCCATTACCAGCATATCAAGTTTTACAGGTAATTTTATCATTATTCATATAATATGGAAAAACATTTACATGGAGCCTTCTCTCATCATAAGGGGCTAATGCAGGTTCTAGTTGCTTATGATATAAAAATAGTTTTATTTTTTATACTCTTAAAACAATGTTGAACATGAAATTGATATAATTATTGCAGTTGCCTGCTTCCGGTTATCGTTTGGGACAACTTGAATCGACTTGTAGCCCTATGGTGGCATCTGCTTATCTTCCTTTTGGTATTCTCAACCTTAGCTAATAATCTAACTCTAATTCAGGTAATACAACTTTTTGAATATGTTTTTGGTCTGAGAAATTCTGAAACTTTAATCTTTATAAATATATACTAAGTGAGGCTTTAAATGTCACTTTTTTTAGGGGAACTGTCGATGGAAAAGTGGTTGAACAGATGAAAAGATTTGTTAAAGCAACGACGTAAAGCTGGAATAGAAGGCTCTTTTTGTTTAACGAGCCTTCTGTAATACTTTTGCCCCGCCTTTCTTTGATAAAAATATATTTTTTGGATTTGTATAGGCTGATATAATAATATATTGGATAATGCATGTAGGAAGGTGAATCCATATTTTGTAAATGTTGATACATAAAACTTTGGAGTTTGTAATTGTAAATATTTACAATGAAGTTTGTAATATTTATTCAAAAACTTTAAATTGGGTATATATTAATTTTATATATTTGCTTTATTTCAGATGAACTGCCAATGCCTATAAAATTCAAAAGAGAAGAAAATAAGGGCAGCGTTGGCATGTAAGGCCTTAAAAGTTCAAAAATAAAATAAAAATGAATTCAATATTTTCATCAAGCTTTTGAATGGGTAAAGGAGCAAAAAAAAAGTGATGAGGGAGACATAAACGGAGTTAGAAAATGAGTGACGTGAAGCATTAACCGGAGGCCCCACACTTTCATCCATTTATCATTTGACACGTATAACATATTTCCTACTTCCTACTTTACATAAAGCAGGAGAGCCGAACCCCATAATATAGGGGTACTAGTACAGTTTTATTCTCCAAAATAAAAATTAAAAAAAAAAAGAAACCACAAAAAAAGATATAGTTACGTATTGACTGGATAAGTTGACCCATAAGTCACTCAAGTCAACACTCCTAAAATTATTATTTATTTTATTAACAAAAAAAAAAAAAAATCTAAATTAGACAAAATTCGTAATTTATGAGTACTACTACAATTATTCTCCAAAATAAAAATTAAAAAAAAAGAAAAAAAAAAAGAAGAAACTATAGAAAAAGACATGGTTTGACTGGATGAGTTGACGCATAAGTCCGTCAGTCAAGTCAATCAAAAGTTCAAATATAGTTGGATGATAAATCATCTTAGTTCTAAGCTGTTAACCATATATATAGCCCTCTTCATTATGTTAAATTTACTCTAAAAATATAACCTCTAAATCTCATGCAAGATGGTTTATTTCCTCTTCTTGCTTCTCGGCCTGATAACCTTCCCTCCTTGCTTCTCCTTCCATAACACAACCGCGAAATTCCTCCCACTTAGCACCTGCATTGAGAGCGAGAGGAGAGCCCTGCTTTCCGTCAAAGCAGATTTGAGGAACACTAGCGAGTTTCTCTCGTCATGGACGGGTCTGAATTGCTGCAGCTGGAAAGGCGTGACGTGCGATAATATAACTGGGCATGTCACTGAGCTCCATCTTGGTTACAATTTTGCCTCTTATGGTTACCCGAACTCAAACAATTATCCTTCTCTTGCTAACTTAAATCATTTGAGGTATTTGGATTTGAGCGGGTATGATTTCAGTGAATCCTCGACGTCGGCGTTGATCGGTTCTCTTGATCAGTTGCTGTACCTTAACCTCTCTCATACAATCTTGAAAGGAGGGCCTCCACATCAGCTGGCAAACCATTCAAAATTGCAAGTTCTTGACCTTCAGGATATATTGTTTTGTTATCAAGAAGGCTATGTTCTTTCTTGCGACGCCATGATGAACTTCTCTTGGCTCCGCAATCTAATTTCATTGCAGTATCTCGACATGGGCAGGAATGACCTTTCCTTGGTCTCCGAGCATCTGTTCAGTTATGTGAATATGCTTCCTTCATTGTCGGAGCTGCGTCTTAGTGAAGCAAATCTAATGGCAATTCCAAAAGAGCTCCCGCATGTCAATCTGACATCTCTTGTGTTTCTGGATCTCTCTTGGAACTTTATGAATTCTAGCATACCTCACTGGATTTATAACATTAGCAACCTCATGCATTTAAGTCTTTCTGGAAATGAGCTCCAAGGAGCACTACCATCTGCAATTGGCAATCTCAAGAACCTCCAATATCTGGATCTAAGTGTCAACCAACTTGTTGGGAGGTTACCGGAATCATTGAAAAATCTGAGCTCGTTGAAGCAGTTAGACTTGTCAGTAAATATGATTACAGGAAGCATAACAGAGTTAGTAGACGGTCCTGCTAATGCTCAGCATATGGAAACCCATATGTCAATATTACTATTGGGAAGAAATAGATTGAGCGGCACGATCCCTGAAAGTTTAGGCCGATTTTTGAAGTTAGAGGTATTGGATTTATCAAACAACATGCTTGAAGGCACGGTTTATCTAACAACATATGGATTTATCTAACAACATGCTTGAAGGCACGGTCCCAGAACGTTTGGGCTATCTTCCGATGCTAGAGGATCTGAACTTGTCAAACAATTCACTAAGTGGTGTGATATCAGAAGTTCATTTACCAAACAGCTTGAAAAACCTGGATGTTTCCTATAACAGGCTGAAGGTGACATTGCCAAATAACTATATTCTTCCATTCAAAGCCGATCGAATTATGATGTGCCATTGTCAGCTAGGTCCGCGGTTTCCGTTGTGGCTCCGGAATCAGACCAGTTTGTTGGAGCTGTGCATATCAGGAGCAAATATCTCAGATGAGTTTCCAAAGTTGTTTTGGAAATCTAGCGAATTTTCAAGCACAATCAGTTGTTTTGCAAGGAAATCATCTAAGGGGACAACTGCCAACTTTTATTCCATATTTCATTACTCTTGATCTTAGTTTTAACCAACTAGAGGGCAACCTACCAACGATGGCTCATCAAATATCTCCTTTCGATGATTTCTCCTCTACAACCATTGACCTATCGAATAATTTGTTCTCTGGAACCATTCCTCTGAACTTCACGACAGTGGAAAAACTAGACCTCCTTGATCTGTCGAATAGTCGCCTCAATGGTACCATTACACTAGTTTTCTGCAAAGCAAGTTTCCTATCGATTCTTAGGCTCTCAAGTAATAACCTATCAGGAAGGCTTCCTACTTGTTTGTCTAGTTATTGGCTGCAAGTCCTTGATATTTCCAACAACAACTTTATGGGAGAAATTCCTCAAACAATAGCTGATTTATAAGTTCACTTGGGATATTTGCTTATGAAAAATAATAGTCTTTCCGGTACCATTCCCTACTCCTTAGATTTCTCCAGCGTATTGACTGTTCTTGATCTTAGTATGAACAAATTTTCGGGTGCCATACCAAATTGGAATCCGAAACAGCTCAGATGGTTGAAAGTTCTTTCCTTGCATTCTAACTTTCTTAGTGGGAGAATCCCTCTTTCAATATCAAATCTTATGTCTCTTCAAGTTTTGGACCTAGCCTATAATAATTTATCTAGCACTCTTCCTTCAACATTTGGAGATTTCCCCGCTATGCAAAATATCGAAAAGCCAATTTTTGATCCAAAGACGCTAACTAATGTATATCCATATATAGGGATGTATTTATGATAAGCATCACAGTCGATGCAAAAGGACAAGAACGGGTATATGATAAGATCTTGTCAAGTTTTACAAGCATAGATCTTTCTCATAATCACCTTACTGGAAGGATTCCTATGAATTTAACGAAGCTGCATGGTCTTCGTTTTCTAAGTTTGTCGGGAAACCAATTTGTGGGAGATATTCCAGAATATATTGGCAACATGATCAACCTCGAATCTTTGGACCTCTCAGCAAATCATCTCTCCGGCAAGATTCCAAAGACTATGGTTAGTTTGACTTTTTTGAGTTATTTAAATTTGTCAAATAACAATTTGTCAGGAGAAATCCCAAAGGGCGGACAACTACAAACATTTGATGCATCAAACTACAAAGGAAATGCCTATCTCTGTGGGGTGCCATTGTTGATAATGTGTCCCAACAACTTGACAACTGGAAATCCGGTTAAGGAAGGAATGCAGAACACAGGTGGAGCTGAAGATCGCCTTGAAAGGTTATGGATATATTTAAGTTCGGCTCTTGGTTTTGTGGTGGGATTTTGGATATTTGTTGGTAGTCTCCTTACAAACCGAACTTGGCGCTTTGCATATTTTAGAATCATTGATGAGATTGATGATTGGTTCTATGTGAAGATTATGTCTTTTATGCTTAGGAAAGATTAATGTTGCTAGTTGTTTAGGTGCTGTATTGGAAGAAAATGATGTACCTGAAAGGTCTTGGTGATCTTAGATATGTTTTCAGTTTTTATCTATAAACTTAAGACTGCTATGTTTGAAATAAAATGACTTAGATGTAGAAACAAAAATAACTTGGATGCGATTTCTAGTGTAGTTACATAATAACAAGATGACTATATTATGTAAATATAGTATACAAATCACAAATTTTTAAATGTAATATATATTTGTACATTGTACAGGTTAAAGGTAGGCATGAAGGTATTAACAACTTTAACTTTTCAATTGTGAGCTTGAATTTAGGAGAAGCTAAGTTTCCATGATATGGTGTTTGTTTCGGAGAAGCAATGATGGTTAATTATTGCTGGTGAATATTGAGAAAATTATTGCTGCATATTAATAAAGTTGTGTTCTTCAATTTTGAGAAAATTATTGCTGCGGCATATAATATCAATATTCATCACGAGGATCTGCATTATATTATATTGATGCTGTATATAATATCAATTTTATCTTTCTTATAGATAAAATTTTTGTTCGTTTATTTGACCTATTTTTAGGTATTTTTAGAAAAAAAATTGGAAATCTTACACAGTTGCTCAGATTTTTTGATGTGATCTATAACTTTGTAGTTAAAAATTTTTCGCAAAAAAGCCAAATAATATGTCACTATAATATTAGTACATACTTTTTCATATGCTTTTGACATTTTTCGAAAAAAATTAATCTGCCTAATTATCTTAAAGAATATGATCAAAGTAAAACGAAACCGAAAATTTTGTATCTAATTATCTTGATGTGGTGAATTTAATTGAACTATGACATTGCTCGATCACCGCGCCGGTTTCCTACCACCCTTCGGCGTTCGTCCTAGCACCAGGGGAGCCGGTTCCATATTCGGTGGCCCAATATTTGGATTGTTAAAGTAAGCGATATCTCTCAAACCTTTCAACTTGCCATTGTTAAGAGTTCTCGAACTGTCATTAGTCAACGAAAATCTTGACTTTGACGCTTCTACTTGCATGACTTCCAAATTTGAGTTACGTTCTCTAACCGCTCTCTCTTCTCCGGCCCCACACAGACGCCGGACGCGCCTTCTCCCCATCTTTTTTCATTCACTTGCTAATTCTGTTCATATTTATTTAGCAATCCAGCTCCCCTGCGACCATCCAATCTCCGACCTCCAATTCCATCATGGAGATCAACAATCTTGTCCTCAATCTCTGCTTCTTCGTCCTCACCATCTTCAACCTCGTCTCCATCTCCTTCTCCCAGCAACAGTACGAGAACAACGCCCAGCTCAGATGCGAGGAGACCAACTCCTCCTCTGTCCTCGGCTACACCTGCAACTCCAACGCCATGAAAACCTGCACCTCTTACGTTCTCTTCCGCACCAATAACCCTAGCTATACCACCCCCGTCAGCATCGCCTACCTCCTCTCCGCCGACGCGCGCAACATCTCCGTCCTCAACTCCGTCGTCGATGTCGCCGCTCTCCCTCCCGACCGCGCCATCCTTGTCCCAGTCACCTGCACCTGCCAGCAACACAACAAGCAGTTCTACTACCAGCACAACGCTTCTTACACTATAAAATACACCGGGGAAACTTATTTAATAATAGCCAATGATACTTTCGGGCAATTATCGACATGCCAAGCTTTAATATCTCAGAATCCATATGCCGTTCACAATCTTACTGCGGGGGATAGGCTTACTGTGCCGCTCCGTTGCGCTTGCCCGTCTGCAGCCCAGCGCGCAGCTGGATTCCGGTATCTTTTGACTTATGCAATTGCACAGGGAGATGATGTGCCCACCATCGCTGGCCGATTCAATTCTACTCAAGAAGCTGTGCTTGAAGCTAACAGTTTGTCATCTGGACAAACTATATATTATTTTACTACTCTGTTAGTTCCCTTGTCTACTGAACCCACTAATCTTCAGCTTGTTAATTCACCATCTCCATCAGCAACAATTACACCTTCGCCTCCTGCAAATGCTGGCGGCAGCAGCGGTGGCGGTGGTAGCAATAAAGGTGTCGGTATAGGTATTGGTGTTGGAGCTGCTGCTTTTGGGTTACTTTGTTTCGCATTACTTCTTTGGTGGATCTTCAACCGCCGCCGCCGCCGCAACCGCAAAACCTCCGCTCCGGTACCTAAAAAATCGTCCACAAGAAAGGAGAGTTCTTCGACGGGTCCGTTGGTGTTCTCTAACGAGATACGTAGCGTCATGGAGTCATTGCCGGTGTACAAATTCCACGAGCTGGAGAAGGCCACTGGGTTTTTTGATGAAGAACATAAGATAAAAGGCTCTGTTTACCGCAGTGTAATCAACGGCGATACCGCTGCTATAAAGAGAGTGAAGGGAGATGTTGCAGCAGAGATTGGTATCCACAAGAATATCAATCATTCGAGCATTATAAGACTCTCTGGGGTATGCTTTCATGAGGGCTTCACCTACCTTGTCTATGAGTATGCAGAGAAGGGTTCATTGGCTGATACACTGCACGGCATGAGATCCCTTAGTTGGAGGCGTAGAGTTCAGATTGCGTATGGCGTAGCAGATGGTTTGAATTATCTCCATAACTATACTAATCCACCGTACGTTCATAAGGATTTGAAGAGTAGCAACATACTCTTGGACGGTGAGTTCCGGGCGAAGATTGCAAATTTTGGCCTCGCGAGGCCTGTGAATGACTGGGAGAGCTTGCGGGTCACTAAGCATGTTGTAGGGACACAAGGGTACATGGCGCCCGAGTACCTCGAGCACGGGCTAGTCACGACTAAGCTCGACGTGTTTGCATTTGGAGTAGTTATGTTAGAACTTTTATCGGGCAAAGAAGTTGCATTCACGCAGGAGGGAGATGAGAAAGGAGAAGTTTTGCTGTGGCAAATGGTCGAGCAGGTGATCAGCGGAGAAGATGCAAGGAGCAAATTCGAAGAGTTCATGGATCCTTGTATGAATGGTGATTATCCTTTTGAGATGGCCTTTACATTGGCTCAACTGGCTAGGCGTTGTGTGTCGCAAGACCCGTCTTCTCGGCCAACCATGGATGAGATTCTCGTGTCATTATCAGCAGTTTTTAGTTCTACTTTGGATTGGGATCCCTCGGATGTATCGAACTCAAATTCGGCCGTTCATGGCAGGTAACAATGAGTTTTGCGGGAGTTTTGGCAGGTAACAACTATATGTATACGAAGTGCATCAGTCTAAGTGGGATAGAAGCTGATTCCGACATCAAGTCTGTAACTTAGTTTTGTATTCAATGTATTCTTTGACTAGAATGATCCATGCAGCCTCCTCATATGAAAAAAAGGATTTGATATTAATTTTTATGGTGTCATTCCCTAAAATTAATTTTTTTATTATGTTCTTAATTAAAATAACGAGGCAAAAATTTTCTGCAGTAATACTAGATTATTTTATTGTACATAATTTTCTATCCACAATAATTGGACCGTGGTCAATAACTAAAATCCCAAACATATGTTGCTCTCGAACATGCCATTACCATAGGCACATATATGTCCCAACTTTCATAATATTTTCTTAAAAACTTTTTTTTTTTTTGGGTATCCCGTACTACAGCATGCGGGGACACAGACTTGTGAGTAGGGGTGTTCATTCGGTCCGGACCGGTCCGAACCGTATAGATCGAACCTCGTACTGGATTGAACGTAGGGACGGTACGGTCTAAGATCCGGTGCTCCGGTTCGGACCGGTACCGCGAAAAAGTAGACCGGACCGGACGTGGACACGGTTTAGACCGCAGTCAGACCATTTCCTCGCGAGTTAGTTCCGACTCTAAAACGAGCGCTGGTTGCGCTGCCACGGTCCGCGGTCGCTCTCGAACAATCGACAATCGCTGATTGCCGGCCACGTGCCTTCACGCCGCCGCATGTCAACCTCGTAGCCTGATCGGCCTATCAATGTCGTCGCGTCAACTCGTTAGCCTCGTCGCAGCCCTATCAACGTCGTCGCCGGAGCTGCTGCGGATCGTACGAGACCGCGGTTTGTCGCGGGTGATCAAATCAGATGGGCGACAAGTGGACAACGACGAAGCGAATTGAGGAAGGCGACGACGTACGAGGTTGGAATGAGCGAGGAATCGACGGCTGCTGGACACTGTGCGGTGAAAATTGGACGAATTGTCTCTTCGAATTGATGCGTGACAAACCCGGTTAGGGCAGCTTTTATGTAACGGCGCTGAAGTCGGAGAAAGAAGATCAGTAAATGCGAACTGAGAATGAATGATTGAATGATCTTAAGTAGAAAAAAGAGAGGAAATATCAAGGCATCGTGAACGTGGCGGAGCCGCACGCGAGCGACGCTCCGGCTGGGCCTGAGTAGCGCGGCCCTGCGCGTATCTGATTGCCGGTTGGCTGGGCCGTCTTTGCTATGAAACACCGACATGCCCTCATGGAGGGACTTGTTGTGGCCTCCCTTGGTTAAAATCGGTCGTTTCACTTTCGCTCCAGTCTGTCGTAGAAGAATGCTGTTTTTCGGTTCCCGGGCCGGTAGCCCCGGACCTGAGACCGAAATGCAGGACGATCCGGGACCGCGACCCCCTGGAACCCAGAATTTATACTATCCGGTCCGATCCCAGCGCATATAATGAACCGACCCTAGAGCTTAATGAGGCCAGTCTGTGTCTTTTGTTTACCGTGTTCCTTATGCCCTTATATAAACATGACCGATCAATATAAATTCACTATCAAGGTATTGGAGTGCTCTTAAGAGTGAATAACACTTCATAATTTTACGATAGTAAATGTTCCAAATCAGCGAGGCTAAAGTTGAAAAATAATTTGAAGCAGGCATTAGATTCTTTTACTTGCAGATTATTTATAATTTACAATTTCTTGTCAACAAGTAATAAATTAAGAACCTGTTCTTAAATTTAAATGGATTATTTCAGCTTCCAACTTGTTCCTATGGGTTTTACAAAGTGCTAGTCAACTCCCCATGCACAGAGAGGCTTGAAATTTCATTCAGATTAACATCTGGTTCAAGAAGAACCTTGACCAAAATTTTGGAAGGTTAGCTGTTTGTAATAGACGGGTTGGTATTATCGGGATGTAAATACTTTAACATTTTAAATGTTTGTAGGTGTGGGGCGGGTGGGTAATTAGGTTGATGCTTTTTATCGTTGTTAACTATTCATTCAGAAAATTATCGAGTTTTCATGAAATTATTCTTTGTCTTCTTAGGTTGAGGGGAATAAAATCGTATGATAAACTGTTAGCCCTGCTAAGAAATACACTGAATAAATATATGTGTGTCAATCTTAAAAGCAACGAACTGCTTGAGGGATTAGACACAGCTGTGCTTCCACCAAGCAACGTGTGTTGTGTATATAGAATTCCCCTCCGTTTGAGCACGGCCTACCAGTTTTACCTTTTAATGCGCGAAGTTTGATAAATACTCTGTTACAATGCATTAGGATAAAACCTTGTGACGAATCAGGTGCGATACCAAATCTCCTCTGTTTGTGCATGTCCGCTTTTCATACTTCGCTACTAAATCCTTATAACACAATCCGGAAGAATTCTCATGCACCGTGTGAGTTTAGAACGTGTAGAGCTGTTCCTTTGACACAATGATTTTGAGTTCCAGTGACTAACCTGCGATTTAATGGTTAATGTCTGCCTGATAAGAATATAGGGTATCAGTAATTGAATGTAACGCCCAGTAAATCTCAAGAGAGAGGTGGCTCCCGCCATGGTGTTTATTTAATTTTGGTCGTAAAGTTTAGATTGAGGCAAAAGATTTCCAACCTGTAACCTAATTTAAAATATGTTGGATCCAAATGTGTCGACCGTTGCGAATTTAATGATTATTGTGATGCTATCTCTTTGATGGATTATGATACTCTTTTTGATTATCACCAAAGACACTTATAGAGTAAGTGGTTCTGGTGTAGACCCCGGATATATGGATAATTTTGTTTTCAGCATTGGGCTAACCATTGGTCCCATTCAACTATTTGTCCTGCAATAGCTAATCTCATTTGATCAACCGTGGAGTATCTGGAAGAGTGAAGCTCAAATGTGACACAAATTGAACTTATCTAGCATGATGTCCACAAGATGTGGAAGAGACAAAATAATGCTATGAAGACACACACCAGTGACGTTTTGTTGGTGGGGTAAGAAATGTATTAACTGTAAGAGTCAGAGGGACTGAGGCGGGTGTGACTAATCCACATAATTTGCCAAACTACATAAATCCACCAATGCAAGAAGGCGCGTTATTCCTATTCCAAGCGGGAATTTATATCTAGAGCCAACCAAGATGAATTGCTCCATTCTCATGCCAATAGTGCCATGATGTTCGTTTTCCCAAAAGGTAACCGGTGATCCTAATAAAATCCAAATGGTGCTGATGTTGTGTTTATAATTGAGTAAATTATGTATAATTTTATGAACTAGAAAGATAAATAAATTAAAAATGATACATTAACAATCACAAGAAAGACTTATAAGAATCAGTCCCGGATCGCAAGAACAGCCTGTCGAGGATTTGATGGATGCACGATCCTGTCCTAGGGCGTAAATAGAATAATTCGTCATTAGCCTGCATATTGAAATCCTCAAAAGGGTTAATGTTGGGCCCATCTTGTGATTCAATATGTAGAGGCACTTCACACCCAATAGTGAGTAGTCATACAATAAATGCCAATCATCCTTAAAGATTCAAAGACCGATAAATATCTATCTCTATATACGTACCCTGCTAAGCACGATCTATTGTGTGATTGTTGTCCAAGATACCTTTAAACTCGGGAGCCTTACACCCTTCACCTCAAAAAGAATATGATAAAGCCGTTAGCAAAGGAAACACTGAATTTTGCTACCTGTCTCTGTATGTGCATTTTATTGTGTTTTTTCTTCTATATCTTTAATAAAGAACCAATCGTCTGTTTCTCCGGCTGTTTCCCGGAGCCGCTCTATATCGTCATCAGCGTCACCTCACAGGAATATATGTTAGCTTGCTAGTGTGTGGTGATTACCAAACCAGACTCCGGCCCCAAGTGATTGATCAGCGCCCTACTGCCGAACTTCTTAATAAGACCACCTGATCTTTTCCTTCGCGCGAATCACCTCTGAGGTTTGAGTATGGTTGTGCATTTATCAGACGATGCAGTTTAATGCATAAACCTAAGCAAAATTCCTACAGGACTATTGTACTAGAAATGTTTTAAGCTGATGAGGTATCATCTTACCGATCTAAAAATCGGAATCTTAATTCGCGATTCTCTAATTCCTACTAAGCCGACTCTGAGGTTTTTTGAGTATACATCATTCCCGATTTATGAGCCTGGGATTGTTTTTGACAGGAAGGTGCAAGTATTAGAAAGCTGATGCCTAACGAGGCATATGTAGGTTATAGGACTCTAATTTTTAAGATATCGGTTCAATTCCTCTGCTCTAGCTTGAATCAGTGAGATAGTAGCGCTCTGAAGAACAATAAGGTGATCGTTCCACTGTGTGTCGCGCTAGACAAATTCAAAGTACATCGCTCTTTTGAAAGGATATTGGTGTTCCTTCCTCTATCAAGTTATATTCATTTGTCTTGCGCTAGTTTGGTTGTTGCCGGTCGTCATCACGAATCAAGTTGTTGCATCTCAAGTATAGTGTATGGTTCCTCATGCAAAAGGTCATTGTAGACTAGACCCACTATATCGTAATCCTACATAAAATCGAAATGTGGAAAATATCATGGGCTTCAATGCTCAAAACAAACTGAAAAACTTAGAATGTTTCCCTATTAAACCAAGTATTTGATTTGATTCTCCATATATACAAAAAACTCTTGGTGGGATGGATGAAAGTATGTTGTTTGTGTGCGTAGTTTATGTACACCCAGTTTATTTTGTAAGAACATAGTCAACTAATAGTTATTGCGATTTCCTTTTTCTGGACTAATTAACCTTAGGACTCCGGACTACTAATCCGAACAAAAGGAGACGAATATGGAAGCGATGGAGCGTTATTCTTGTTAAAAATAAGTGAAAGATTCCAAAGAAGCTCTCATGTCTCTCGACTGCGTGTACAGGCTCACCCAATACGCATTCTGCTGTTCATGTATACTCTCGGCCATGAAGGTCTAATTGACCCTAGCCTCGTAAAGGATTGAGTGTAGAACAGATGAGCTGCGCAGTCTCTGTCGCTTCTCACTTCTCTACACTGGACAAATATGGAGGTTGTGACCCCCAGGAAAAAAGAAAAAAGAGCATCCCAGCGCTTCCCTGAGCAAATAACTGTGTAAATATTGTATTCATTTTTTTAAAAAATTAATTTTAAAATCATTCTAAAAATATATTTATTATATTTTTTGAAAAAACTTTATAGTAAAAATTAAATTGGGTGTGCCATATAAATTTTGTATTTAAAGTTATCTAACAAAAAAGGATAATTTTTAGATAAAATATTGAGGCTTAAAAAATTTTGTAAACTGATAAAAAATATACCTATTAAAAATTTTATTAATACATAATATAATATATATATATATATATATATATATATAGATAGACACAGGCACACACAAAAGCAAAGGCTAATATACAATTATTCTTAAATTTTGGAGGGAGTCGAAGTTAGAGCGGCTGAGCTCAACCATTCATCCAAAACTTGTCATTTTGTTAAAATCTAAGAGAAGTATGAACATCCCGAAATTTCTGTCCCGTACAATATCTATATAGTATCTAATATAGATACACAAAAGAAGTATCCAAAAATTAAAATAAAAAAATTTTGAACATGTATATCGGACATAACTAATAGAAGTTTCAGATACATTTATCTGAATTTTTTTTTTTAAAAATTATTATTTTTAACAGAGATAAAATATTTATAAAAATACATAGTAAAAATAACGTAACATAATAAATTTAAATATTATTTTTTTATTTTATTGATACAATTAAATTTTACTGTATAAATTGATCTAAAAATATTAGATATAATAATATTATTAAATTTTTATATATTTAAATATGTAACATAAGTTAATTAATATAGTTATTATTGATAATATACGAACCATGTAGATGCACGTGGAGAAATGAGAAAAGGAGACGAATCTAGACTTTTGACACATGACTGGTCAACCAGGTCCATTACAAAATGAGACCGTCTGCATCACCTAATATTCTCTAACTCCTAATCCCTCTATTTCTGGTATACCAAATTAACTAATCAAATTTGAAGGAAGCAGCTGAAAAAGTTCAGTGCTGAGTCATAACCTAATTTTAGTAAACTTATATCAAACCACATATCAGCACATATTGATTATAAAATATTAGCAATACCGATATATATGGTTACTTTAAAATTATTTTTACTTTTTAAATATAAATTTAAAAATTAAAAAATAATTTTAAATTTTAAATATAAAATTTTTTGACACATATCATATCTAATCATGCGTTGTTGATAACTATCAGTGAAGCCATACGCCTTTTAGTGTAGGTTATAATGATCGGTACATAAAACTATAGTTTTATCAAAAAAAATTTAAACATTTAACTTGATCTACAACACGACTAAAAAGTCAACACAGAAACTGACAGAATAACAATAAAGACAAATTAAATAATGGGGGATTTACTTATCAGCCCCCCTAATATTTCATTTTCACTGATCAGCCCTCCCTATTACTTATAGGCCCCTCATTTACTGTTTCAAAAAATTTCGGACGAAAATATTCTCGTATGTATTATCAGTTCGAACATCGAAAACACCTATTTAGAAGCATTTTTTGAAAAAAATTTCAACATGAAAGTTGTAGAACTCGACGAGATCTACAACTTTTATGTTGAAAGTTTTTCCAAAAAATACTTCTAAATATGTGTTTTTGGGGTCCGAAGTGATAGACCTCGGTCCAAAATCCGCTGAAAACAGTTCGGACATCAAAAACACCTATTTAGAAGCATTTTTTGAAAAAAATTTGAACATGAAAGTTGTAGATCTCGCCGACCTCGGTATCCAAATAGTTATGGATATTTTTGTCCGAATGCAGTTGAAATTGGTAATGATGGTTGATGTGATGGGGGAGGGATTGATTAGTAAGTTTTATAGTTTGAGGGGGGTGGATAGTAATTTTCTTTTAAATAATTAATTACCAACTCTGTGGTCAGCCAATCAAAATGAACTAGACAGATTCAAGCACGTCAGACTAAATATGATAAATGGAAAGAATTAGTCACCCTTAGCAAATTGTCCAATTAAATCACGTCATTATATGTGATTATTATGTATAATTTTTTAGAGGTGCATAAAAAAGGCTTATGATAAATTTTCAATTAATTTACTATTGCAGAATATGAATTTGGCGTGTCTAGTTACGCTCGTATCGGACTAGAGATGGTACATATCAAGCCCATGATTTTGCAGCTCCCTTCCAAAACTCCTTTTTTTTAAATATAATTATTAGATTAGATTGAACAAATCACATACATATATTTATATTGAAAATAATTTAATATATATTAGAATAAATTTTAATATATTTTATAAGTTTTGTATTAATTATTAAAAACATTTTAAGTATATTTAAATTTTTATTTAATAATATTTTTAAAAATTTTAACTATAAAACTTACAGAAGATATAAAAACTATTTTTCTGGCATTCAAATTTTGTTAGGAAAACAAAGGATTACATATATACTTGAGTAATTTTATAATTTAAAAGCACACACACACACACACACACACACACACACACACACACACACATATATATATATATATATATATATATATATATTATATATATATATATATATATATATATATATATATATATGGAACTTGTTTGACAGAATTTGACAAATTAGTAGTTTTTTGGGATATACCATATCAGGCCCCTCAAGTGTTGAGAAACATACCCCAAATCAGCCCCCCATTTCAAATTTATGGTCGGAATCAGCCCCTGATTATGTTGGGGTTTTTTTGGACGAAAAATTGCCCCTTACATCCGTAACACTTCAAACACCGATCTCATTCATTTAAGAAGCAATCTCGGAAAAACTTTTGAACATGAAATTGTAGATCTCGGGAAAGAACTATTAACTTTCATGTTGAAAATTTCAAAAAACTTCATAAAGTTATGTTTTGAGGTCGGAGCTAACGGGTCGACCCGACCGAATCCAATAATTGCTACAAATAGTTTCGTACATCGAAAACACCTATTCTAAAAGCATTTTTTGGAAAAATTGTGAACAGTTACAACTTTCATGTTCAAATTTTTCTTCAAAAAATATTTCTAATAGGGATCTCGGGGTTTGTCAGCATTAAAAGGATGGTTTTGTTCCAAAAAAAAGGTAACAGTAATGAGGGCTGATTTGTTGTTTTTAAAAAGGAGGGACTGATATTGTATGGAAATTGAAAAGGGGGGCTGATTTGGTATTTTCCCTAGTTTTTTCGACAAACCGCAAAAAAACAAAGTAATAGAGCTGTAGAAAAAGCTGTTGTATACTGTATCAAATGATACAGGACAAGAACGGTTGAAATTATAAAAAAGATGAAGTCCCCACTTCACCAAACACTCTACCCCCCACACTTAATAATAGACAGTGACAGGATGAATACTTGGTTTACCAAAGCTACCTCCTGCCACGAATTCTATAATGACAGATACTATATTAGCCACTGAAGAGGCATCAATTGGCATCCAGACAATGGTCACTACATCATATGATTGAACCCTTCCCATGCCTATTCCATATAATTGAGGCAAGGTTTTCGTCAAATTTCTGTGAACTCAGATCCTGACGCATGCCGACTTTACTTTGCCGATATATATATTTATTTATTATTTTTTAAAAATTAATTATTCATTAATTTAATAATTTATACATAAAATTTTCGACACATGACATATCGGTTCGTACTGTGTCTATAGTTGTTGATATAGTGACATGCTATTCGAAAAAGGTTATGTCTACCGACACGTAAAATTAGGCATTAAAGCAAGAAAGATGAGTTGGAAGAAATAAATGAGAGTCTAAACAGGAAAGTATCTTTCACTTAGAATTTCATATGAAGGATTTTTTTTCACATTAGTCAAACTAATCTTAAAAGTAAATTATTCATTATTTAATAATTTATATATAACATTTTCTGCACATGCCATGTCGGTTCGTATCGTGTCTGTAACTGCTGAAAGTGACATACTGTCTAATAAAGGCTACGTCGACCGACACGTAAAACTATGTCTATGCATTAAAGTAAGAAAGACGAGATGGGAGAAATAAATGAGAAGTAAATAAAGGAAAGCATTTTTTACTTAGAATCTCATATGAAGGATTTTTTTTTTTCACATTAGTCAAACTAATCTCGAACGTAAATTATCCATTACTTTAATAATTTATATATAACATTTTCGGCATAAGCCATGTCGGTTTGTGCAGTGTCTATAACTGCTGAAACTGACATGATGTCCGGTAAAGGCTATATCGACCGACGCGTAAACTATGCATTAAAGCAAGAAGATGAGAAGATAGGAAAGCATCTTTCACTTAGAATTTCATATGAATAATTTTTTCAACATTAGTCAAACTAATCTTGTTCGGCATCTAAGATTAAAATGCAAAAAATGATGTATAAGGGAAAGAAAATCAGATATACTGATTAAAAAGATTTACAGCAAATTGATTCTATGACCAAAACCAGATTTTTTACATAAGAAAGGAGTGCTCCACTTACCTCTTCCTAGAAATGCTTGAACGATCAGCAACGGAAATGTGCGGGCGCGGCGCAAGTGAAAAGTTCCTGATAGAATTCACCACCTCCTTCTTTGTCTCACCATTAAGAATCAACGGGACGTATACGTCCTTGACTATTCTCGGAACGGCCCGATTGTTTGCTCCTCAAACTGTTTGATGGTGCCTGCAAGGCGCTTCATATTATCGTCGTAAACATACGGGATCTTCTCAAACCATGTCACATTATTTTTAGCTGGCATCGGAACGAGTTCGCGGCAGGGCTCTCCCATCACGTTGATGGAGTTATGGTAGTGGTAATATCGTATCAATGATTCAGTTTTGTGGGTGGTTGGTCCAATAATGTTCTCCGACATGTGGACGCCCGTTGCATATGCATTGCTTGCTTGAATCGCATACTTCCGATCCCTGCGAATTCCGGTGATTGAATTTCTGAAGACTAGCTTCTCGAATCCCCATTCCCTGAATATCCCACATAAAACAAAAAGAATGTTATTTGATTTCGACCCGGTGAACCGTAGAAGTCCTATGCACCTTATGAAAGACCATTGTGATTAACAAAGAGCGATATTAAGACTAAACTATTCAGTGAAAATTGGAAAAATGCTAAAAAATGAGGTATTTGACAGTCACAAACGATTTAAGTAAAGAAAACATGTTTTGATATTGTCATTCAGTTATTTAGATTTTACGAATATCTGATCTATAAAGGAGTAATGCAGATAAAATCTCATGGCATTTATAATTATCTCTAACATGATAAATAATAAAGGAGCATGTGACACAGGTAGTCACAAGGAAAGAGGGGAGGGAATAGAATAATTTTGATACTTTATTGCATTCACTCTTCAATATGAACATAAGAAAAGCAGAAAAAGATGTCTGTTCTGACCATCTAAACCATGCTGTGGATCATAAAGCTCCAAAATCGACACTCCTAGAAAAACAATGCACAAATAGGTTCAATCACCTTAATCGAATTATTTGAGGACCTAACGAACAATTAGAAATATCAAATACAACTACAAGTTCTCATCTTAGTAGCTAGCAAACCAAAATTTTCGGTCAAATTGCTCTATCTAATTAATAGTTATGGAGATTTGATCCAAAATGCACAATGAAAATATTATACATTGTCAATTGAAAGCAAGATGTAATACTACTATCAGAACGAACAAATAGTAGAAGAGAGTTTAAATTACTTGGAGTAATCGTGGTTGGGTCGCGAAACGAGCTTGCTGGAATGGGATTCTGCTCGATTGTGAACTGTGTGTAAGGCTGGAGCTGCTGCAGCACGGATTCAAGCGTATTGTTTCCGGGAACGTAGATATACTCATCCACATCGAAGAAGAAGGTCCAATTGGCGGCGTGGCGGTACCGGTGAAGACAATCATTCACCACCAAGAACTGATTATAGTAATACCCATCATACTGATCTTGATCTCTTATATCTTGCACCGTCGCCCGCCCCGCCTTCACCCACGGCCGCAGCACCGCCGCCACCTCCGGCGATACGCCGCCGGCATCGTGGAACACGAAATGCGATCTCGGCCCGAAGAAATGTGCATGATAAGCCATCCATTCTCGAATTCTCGATGCGCTTAGATTACCGTATAACGAAGATCCGCAGTACAGATAGTCGTATTGAAATGGGGGAAAATACTTCGATTCATCGTATGCTCCTGCGGGTTCTTCGAGTGCTACAAATCGCTCGAATTTACGGGGATTTGGGGAATAGTAAGCGTTCAGGAACAATTTTCCGCCGGAGTTGTCAAAATTGGGGTTAGATTTGAATGTGCAATTTACAACAACAACAGTGTAGACCCTGCCATAGCCCCAATCAGGGAGCATCTTGTAAGCTAGAGATCGGACAGATTGTCGGCCGGGGTTGTTCGGAACCCACTCGCACTTGAACCAGGGTTTACCGAAGACGTGCGTTGGCTTCGACGCGAGTCCGATGATCGCGAAGGTCGCCGGACCACCGCGGTAAGCTCCCATTTGGACGAACAACGCCGCCGCGCTGCCGTACGGCTTGAACTCTCGTTTGTTCGGGTCCTTCTTCGGCTCGTACGTCAGTCGTGGAACTACATTGGCTTTCAAAGATGCTGTGGCCGACACCGTCTGTGTAACCATTGAGTGTACAACGGTGGTGTTAGGAATTGAGGGTGGTGGTGTTGTGGCAGGGAGGTTCAGTGAAGCTTTGGTAATAATGGTGGTGGAGTTGGGAAGGGGGCAAGAGGAAGTAGTAGCAGAACGAGAGATAACGAGAGACTCGTAAGGTTGGAGTTGCCAGACAGCCATGACTAGGGTTATGAAAACCATGGTGGCGACGAAAGGCTTCATGTCTAAGCATGAAGAAGGGAAGAAGGTCATCAATGGTGGAGATGCAGAAGCTCCATTAACTCCTTCATTAGCTTGTTGATCTTTCCTCATCTTCTCTGTTCCTCTCCCTCCCTCCCTCCTCTCTCTCTCTCTCTCTCTCTGCTCCTGCTACTTAGTTCCGAGCAAGAGAATGAAGATAAAAAAGGATAAGAGAGAGGAGTTTTAGGAAGACTGTTCGGGAAAGTACGCGTTAATATTGTGTCGTATTATAGGGTTTTATTGCACATCACATATGTAAGGCTGCTAATGTAATTAATGTTTGTGTTAGAGTTCAACCTGAATACTGTTTTATATTAATTCTAATTTTTTTAAAAAATATTAGATAAATATTTTAATAAATTATTAATTTTCACATATTTAAAACTATTTGTAATCCGTTAGCCCTCTGCAATTCCGGAACATCCGTACTTTGAACATTAAATATATAATTATAGACATATTAAAATTAGTGTTAATATAATACATTTAAATACATATACAGATATTTAATAGTGTTCGAATCAAAAAAAACTTTTTCCATATCAGCCTCCTAATTTTCAAGGGTCCCACAAATAAAAGGGCTAATATGCAATTATCCTATTGACTAAACTGTCATAAAAATACATTTCTAAATATAATTCGTACAATATTTTGTAAGAAGAAAATTTTAATTTAATATTCACACGTGTGACACTGCCTCATGTATTTTTGTCATGCAAGCTAAACCCAAAGCTAATTAAGTAACATTTACTAATTAGGCCACCTAAATTTCATCATTATTCATCGTTTTCTTTTAATGTGTTTTAATGTGCATTTGTTCATTGGACTTCGAAGTTAAGGGAATTATGCTCTTACGTGAATTTTAGGGTGACTTCTTTTTTTTTTCTTCTCAAAAAAAAAAATAAAAGAAGAAGAGAATTTTAGGCTTTTAATGTTTGGGGGCAGGCAGCAGCCTACCGAGCCTTGCCGGGGGGAGGGGGGCGTCTTGACATTGCTGCCTCGGCTCAGTCGGTAGCCTACCGAGCCGTGCTAAGCCATTTTTTAAATATTTTTTAAAAATAAAAATAATAGAATTTATTTTAAAAAATGGTAGGGGGCAACGGCTAAAAAGCCGTTGCTCTGCTAAAAAAAACATGAGGGGCAGGTTGCAGGGTGGCCGCGAGCTGATCCGCCTCGTCCTGCGTGGGCGGGCTTATTTTTCTAGCCCGTCTCGTGAGATCGGAAGGGCGGGCCGGGAGCTAAATTAACATCTCTAGCTAAAACTACGGAGTGATGATTAGAGGGCTTATTGCATATCAGCCCCCTTACAACTTCAAACTTTTAGGGGGCTAATTTGTATAGATTAAAAAACGTAGGACTAATATGCAATTTGCTCATGATTAAACATAAAGGGGCCCCAACCCTCTTCCCTTGACCACCCATCAATTAATCAGGCATATATTTCTTTCTTGCCCCCTTTAATATACATCACTCTTAATAGAAAAGTACCAAAACAACTTCGCACCAATGCTTTTTTTTTGTAAGTAAATACTTTATATTGAACAGACTAAGTATTACAAAAAATTTGGAATAAGTAAAAAATTACGGTATCAAAAATATAAAAAAACAACTTTGCACCAATGCTATTTTGTTATTATCGTAAACTTAATTATGTCATTTCACTTTGGCTACAAAAGTTTCTTTTCAAAATATATCTTTGTTTTAAATCATTATAGTAGAACCCATAATTTGAGTATGTGCTTTTATAGAAACCCAAACTCGTAAAGAACTTCAACATTCAATCTCGACCGATGCTCTTAAATTCAAGTACATATCTTCTATAAACAGAATTTTCTGTCATAGAGTACAAAAAAAAAAATCCTACAGTAGATTTTATCACATACGGTTTTAAATTAGGATGGTGACACTTTTTAAAGCCCTCCTATCCGATCGAGCTAGCCGCGCTGGCAAGCTTTTCAAAATATATCAATTAATCTTATTTATTTTAATTTGAGTTATGACATATAAATAAATAATAAAGTGCAAGTATTGCGCCATATGCGAAGTTAGTCCTGAGTTTCGGTGTTTGTGTATGGTTTATTTTATTCGGTATGAGGTTCGGATTAAAATTAAACTTTTTTGGGGGAGAAACATTTTCATTGAAGTGGAATTACATATGCACTAAGACCTTTTTTTTCTTTCATGTTTTGTAATTTCTATTTTTGAAGAATATGCAAAATGTGACTTTTTTTAATAAGATATATTCCAAATTGGGAAATTAAATGATCATGCATGCTAGTGGAATCATTAGGCAGATAAAGTTATGGCAAGGTGGGTTACTCAATTGATCATGGGCCCATAGTTTATCAAATCTTTTTTAATGGCAATCATGTTAGGTACCCAAAATTAAAAAAAAAAGGAAAAAAAAAAATAGAAAAAAAAAAAAAAAAGATTTTATAGGTCCCTCCTGTTACTATCTTTCAGAATCATCTCTTTACATTGATTATGATTAATGGAAGTGGATGCATCACAAATATTTCTTTACTCTTTTTTTTCCCATTTCTACTTTGATCTTATTTTCGCCGACATGAGCTGAAGCATATATACTAACTATCCAATATCGTTAAATTTTAAGAGTTTTATAATTTTTATTTATTTATTTATTAGACCGAGAGTCCTATAATTTTTTTTTTTTTAAATATACTGTATACATTTATTCTTTTCAGATCCTACCATGCCCATAACTAGATTATTGTTATTGTAGAGTTTTTGTTTATTATTATCCTACATAAATAGTTGAGGAGGGTTTTTCAAAAAATTCTAGAGAAAATTTCATACATAATTTTATGATAATATTTTATATCTTTTGTGTGGGATATTAGATAGCCATAGGAATTCATGATAGAGCATGTGAGGAAGAGAGAGAGAAAATGATGGCACTAGATTAGTTACACACAAAAGCATTGTAATAGTTACTAGAATTTTAACCAAAAAAACTTGGATCCAAGTTTATTTCCAACATGAAGTTAGTTTCAAAAGCTAGAAATTCGCCATTCGGGCAGAAATGTGGGCTAACTTCTTGGCCGAAAAATATTCTTGTTCATAGATACGGACACAGGTTTGTAGTTTTGGAGTACGAGCAGCGAATTGTGCTGCCGTGCAAAATCTCGGCAAGTGCTGTGTATCCGCAGAGATTCTGCACCTCTTAGGTTCGTCTGTGCTTGCTCATATAGTCGCTCATTCTAATAATGATGTGATTATCCCTCATATACTTTGGAATAACTTAACTGATTTTGAATCTTTTCAATTTCTCACTTATTGTTTGACTATTTTAGTTTATAACCGTCGAGTTTAATTCCTATTATTCATCTCGATCGAGAAAAATAGTACGATAAATTCTACCAACACATATTTACTAAAATTTAAACCTCCGTCTATTCTTTACAAAAGAGGCAGACTGTGGTATTCTCCTTGCATCACTCTTATTTCTTCCGATCAATTTGACCAATAGCGATGATAAATAATATACTAAGATTTAAACTCACAATCTACTCCATAAATTTTTTATCTTTAACCATTACATCACTCCTTTTCATACTTTTTTATTTTTGATAGAAGCCTACTACCAAAGCAGAAACTATTTGGATTCTCTCTCCTCTATAATTATATTTATTCTTATAGCTTATAGTCTTGTATTAAAAAAATAATATTTAAAGGAGAATGATTGACTAAAATTGAATTTAAATCAATAATTTATGATGTGGTTTCTGCCATACTAGACCCAATATGGGTCTCATTACGGCCAAATATTTAGTTACTTCATAATATGTCCCATTTGAGTCGGTTTCAACTCTTTGGGATACGTTGATCCAGGAGAATCCCGCGACCCTCAATGACCCAGTACTGATTCTAAAAAGCTTGTGCCGACTGTTCGACTTTGCCGACCTCGGCATCTACGTCCAATCCAAATATTAGTGGTCGACCGAGCATTGCTACCTATCCCAAACAATATGTGTCCATTCGATTGTCCGATTGTTTGGATATTAAAATTGCATATGGGTCTCATCAGGACCGGATAATTAGTTACTTTCGAGCATTTTTGGAGCAGTTAGTCTACTATAAACTCCATTAAAATGTGTCCCATTTGAGTTGGATCAACTTTAGGGGTATCGTTGATACGGGAGAATCACGTCGACCCTCAAGCACCTATTGCCAACCCCCGGGTAAAGGTGCTGACTGCTCATCCCAAGCCCACCTCGCACGCTCATGTTTGATAGAGCTGAGCATTCAGGTCAACCCGAATATCTACTCAATATCACAAACCTATTGGAGTCCTGCCAAACATAAAACATCAAACCACCAATCATGAAAAATATGAATTATCAAATAATAATATGAAAAATATCATATTATTATCAATAATAACCATGAAAAATAATAATGAAAGTAACCATGAAAAATATAAAGTATCAAATACTAATATAAACTTAAATAATAATGTTTCTCAATATCACAAATTAACCTATTGGAGTCCTGCCAAATATGAAACATCCAACCACCAACCATCAAAAATATGGAATTCAGAGGCTGCCAAAACTGAAGGACCCTTTCCATCCAATATCATATGATATATGATTGTGAATGAAACTTGTGAACCACTGCTGATTGAGAGAGAACTTAAAGAAAGGCCCTCCACAACTGCATCTTATAGCTACCTAGCCTCCAATATATTCTCCCATATTATTCCTCTCTCTCTCTTAACCTCTCAATAATATCTTTATTTTATTTTATTTTTAATTCACCGAGAAAACTTTAGCTTCGACGGGCTGGGACATTCTCTTGTGTCCTTCGATCTATGTCTATTTGACCTTCCGAATATTTTTCTTGCATTTCTTGAGAAAACAATATTCGGATTAGATACCTCTTCTTTTTTATAGGGAGGGAGGTCTGCCTAATATTGCAACTCAGTCCATGGCCAGCTGTTTGACCCGCAATCCGCACTGGCCGCTGGCCAGTCCGAAATTTTCAGCCCGTGAGAGGCCATGCAAGCCTCATGGCAAGATGAAAATCTGCAGTAAACAGCTTAGAGCTCTTGAAGAGCCCCGCGGTGCAAAACTCTTCAGAAAAGTTCCTAGTTAATTTATTATCATTTTTTAATAAAAATATCAGTGCTGGCCGGTCTGGCCTGCATGAGTCCCGGCTCGGCTAGGTCAGGCGTAGTGCGAGCTATGGTCTAGCCCGTGGCTAGATTCGGCCTATTTTAGCAGTACATATCATGTCTGGCCCGAACTTTCTGCATCTTTAGGTCCGGCGGTCCACCCGCTCGCGTGGGACACCTCTCGTTATGGCCTTGCTACCCCAAGATTCAAGGTAGGTATGGATTTGTATTGCATGTACTTTGTATTAGCTGTTTTGTGGGGACTGTTGTGAGATAAGAGGTTCACTGCCGACAAGGAACGAGCTTGCGTGGTTCATTGATTGGGTTTTCTGGTTATCTAATTCAATACAGAAACTGATATTTTCAAATTATCACAAATTAATAAACTGAATGGTTTTTGGAAGAATCGAATTCAATATCAGATCAAAATATAAAATAGAATCAAAATTCACAGTCAAAGCAAAGAAAATAATAATAATAATAATAATAAAATCATATAACACTTTCGAAATAGAGGAGCCACTTCCTAGACCAACTACAGTAAAAAAAATGTCAAGATCTATTTTGTTTTTTGGAAAAAATTGCATTTCAGCATCCATTTTCAGCACGTTTTTTTTTATTTTCAGGGACTAATACACAAAGTTTGAAACAATGGAGGGCTTATACGCAACGACTCATTATTTTTTTCTCCCACCTTTTTAATATATTTCATATAAATTATTTCCTCCCTTTTATTTATTGGAATTACAAAAACTAATTTCTTTTGGGTCAAAACTAATGAATATATTTGATGAGTATGACTAATTGTCTTAGGACCATAAATTTTTTTTTCTTTTTCTTTTTCTTTTTCTTTTGTTTTTGCACAAAGGCCGAGTCTAGTGTAAGAACAAAGTAGGTAGCCCGAGAGGTTATACTTTTATTAGCACCAATTTGTCTACAAATCCATATTGAATTAGTTGTCCAGTTTAATTTTTTGTAGCATTATTAAACATAGAAATATTTTACTACAGTAATTCATGTGTGTGTGTGTGTGTGTGGTGTTGTTGTATAATAATATATATATATATATATATGAGGCTGCTGCTGTTCATCAGGGGCCACCCTACGGCCCTGATGCAATCGGGCCTCGAGGCCCCTGATGAATGGCTGTTTTCCTTATATATATATATATATATATATATTTTTTCCTTAGGAATCTGTTTTAGATAAACAAAGGACAGTGCCTGTTGCATATGTAGAAAGATAATGGTGTAATTATATGGATGGAAACTGATTACAAAAGCTGGATGAAGCCAAGAAAGCCCAAGTGGATTCATGATGGGCTTTAATTGGGCCAATTCTAATAATTTGGATCCTTTCACTTCCGTCCTAGGTGTTCTATGCAATGCAATGGAGCAATCCGTGAAGCATTTAAAGCACAAATTCTCGCCGCAAGTGGACCGATTTGAGTCGTAGCAAGCTCTATCCTTTTGATTTTCTTAAAAAAATTTAAACAAAATCAATGTAACAATCTAATATAGAGGAACTATTCCATGCATCTATTAAATGTGAATTTTCTTATTTAGACATACACTAAATTCTAATGCACACCACCCACTATACATACATGCATGCATAATCCTACCTTATGTATGCTTAATATTACTATATATCCTTAACAGTACATAAGAGCTAGTCATGGTTAACATACATCGGTTTGTAGTCCGATATCTGCCATCTATTTTGCTATAAGAGCCCCCACAACTGCTGCGATGATAGCCGTAGGATCACCGAGTATAGCAGATATTATAATGCGAAGGGCGCCTGCGGCTATCATACAACACTTCCTCACCTTCCCAACACTCCCTCTACCTCTATGGTGGCTCCTAGTGATCCCTCTAAGGCTTGGAATCATCATTTGAATGTCCTTAACTTTGTTCTTGTCCAAGTTCAAATACATAGCTTGCCAACTCTCCACAAGCATCTCCTTGACACATGAAACATGGAGGTTGTAGTTTTTGCACTCAGATCTGTAGGCAAACCCTAGTCCCTTTACGCCGCACCGGTGGCAGGCCGACGATGATTTCATGTTGAGGTAGAAGTTCCGTTCCCCGTCGTCCAGACGCTGAGGCAGGTTCGCGCAACATGGGTGTAAATCGAAGCCGCATTTCGAACAGTGATAGACGAACCCAATGACATCCTTCCTGTTAAAAACAAAAAATAAATAAATAAATAAATAATCAAAATTACTAACGTTTTTAAGAGGTACTATGCACATAGTGATTAGACATCTCAAAATTTAACCTTTCTTAGTTTAGTTTTGAACTAAAAATTACAAATTCTTGATGCAAATCCCATTATTTTCAAGCATTATCCTAGTAAAAACTTACCTGCAGGCGTCGCAGACCCTCATGCCGGGACCAGGTGGCCGGGTATGGAACCGAAAGTGGCATTTTTTGTAGAACGGATGAGTAATTGTCGCCGGAGCAAGAGCACAGTTTTTGTGAAGATCAAAATCACACGTAGAACATCGGTATTTGAGGCCTATTCCCGCCTCCTTGCAACCATCGCAGCTGAACGGAGTCTCGGTGTACTCCATTTTCAGCTTATGAAGGTGGCTAGGGTGGAGGATCTCCTTGTCAAGCTTCATACTTCAACAAGGACTTTGTTGTTTTACTTGTGAATTATAGCTAAGATATGATATATAACATCATGTGTTTTGAATGCTATGCTTTTGGTATATAGTGAAAGCAAAAGAACAAAAAAAAAAAGCAATATGTTCTCTAATTCTATGCTTATGCAAGTATCTTCTTTGCTTAAGACCTGAAACAAGAGAATATCTTGGAAAGAAATATAGTTATAATAATCAAATTAACTAGGGTTTTGTATTACCATGTTCGGATGCTATCATTTTAATAATATTTGGAAGGGTTCGTTTTACTTTCTATTCGGACATTCAGTTTTTTTTTTTTTTTTTTTTTTTTTTTTTTAAGTTTGTAAAGAAAAAAAACATTGGATTGATCAATATGAAGGATAAAAGCAAAGCAAAGCAAACCATTAGAATCAATACCAAAGGGACATCAAGGTTTGATTTTGCCTTATTGATCAGACATTCAGACCTACTTGCAAAGAATATGCTGCATGATTTTTAATCTTGCATAAGCTAATTTCCGCCATTTTTCGCGTTTATATACCCTATTTTATTTTTATTTTTTTTTTGCAATAATAGAACATGAATAATAACTTCTCTTGGATGATTGTTCTAATTAATAGATAAGTATACAATCTCAATAACAAGTTAGCCAGTTCGGAAACTGATTTTCCAACGAAATCGATCAGGTGGTGGTAGATATGAAAGATCTGTAAAATGGTTTTTTTTTTTTTTGCTTTTACTTTATCAAACTGCTCTTATTTTCATGTTAGGGAGAATAAAGACATGCATGGATCCTCATATGCTTTTAAGAATATCTTTAGTTTTTGCTTCTTAATAGATATCCAAATAAAGCGTTTGCCGAAGATATCAACAACTTCTTTACCTACGATTCTACATGAAGAAGATTGCGACACAGGAAGAGAATAATATGCATCAATTTGCTAACTGTACTAAAAGCAATTTAAAGGAATATTTAGTAGATGCTTTCCTTAATAACATATCTTCCACTTGTTTATGAAGAATATATACCACATATTTGGTATACTAGCTTTGAGCTGTCTTCTGGATATGTACTTGGGTTGTCCTCTGTAATCTGAGTTTGTATTCTGACTCTTTTTACTCCGGACTACTATGTCTGTAAATTACTGATTAAGATTCTTTTGTTTAATGAAGCCGACGATCTCTATTCACCAAAAAAAAGAAAAAAAAGAAAAAAACTCTTGATTTTTGGAAAAGATAGCTGCATAAGTGCCACCTAAGACAGTAAAAGAGGACTATAAACTTTTTTTTTCCCATATGTTCAAGTAAAATCAGAGGAAAATAGGTAATCAGATACATTACAATAACCAATAATTATGGAAACAACATTGATAAACAAGAATCTTGGTTATGCTAATAATTATATGCTAAAACTTTCAATTTAGACAAATAAATAAGTATGATATGGTTGATATGAATAATCTCACGTGTCCTTTTTATTTCGATATACCTTTCTCAAAATAAAAGGTTCTTATATATTCGCTATCATTGTCTAGGATGTTTCACTATGGTAGATATATTTTTTTAAGGTACTTCTGAAAATCAGCATATTGAAGTAGTTTGGGGTAGCAAAATGAAGCTTCCAGGGCCTTAACATTTACAAATAGGAAAAATGGAAAATTGATATTGTCCTTAAATTGTTAAGATCAATATTTCTAATTTCTGAGATGGGAGTAGGGGTGAAAAAAAGCCGAGTTCTTACCGGGCACCACCAAGTTCAAGTTCAACTTGATTGGTTTAGCTCGAGCTCGATAAGTTTCAGAAGCTAGGTAGCACGGACACGGACACGGGTACGGGGACACGACACGGCACGACACGGCAATTTATAAAAAAAAAAGACACGGGTACGGTCGACACGCAATAAAAAATTTAAATAATTAAAACATAATTTATATTAAATATTTAAATATTAGTGAATATTATGACATTCAATAGTAAGTCTATATATAATATAATTTCGCGTTCTTGAAATAAATCTAAACATTAAGAGTCTAATTATATCAACTAAAACTAAAAAAAATATAATATCTGAAGATGCATAATTATATTATATTACTTACTATTACTACAAATAATACTTAACTCTTCTATAAAAAAAATAAATAAAAAATATTTTTAAAACAAAATGATTATAAATACTGACACGCGTGTCGGACACGCCGAAAGAAGTGTCAGACACGCGTGTCCGATTTTTCATTTTTAATTTTTTTTCGGACACGCCACGTGGCGTGTCGGAGCGTGTGCCGAGGGAGTCGTGTTACACGTGCACGGACACGGACACGTCGACATTTTTGAAGTGCCCGTGCTACATAGTTCAGAAGCTGAGCTCGAAAATTGGCTCAACTTGAAAAATATCGAGCTCGACTTGGAAAATCTCGAGCTCGATTTCGACTCATTGTATCTGAGTCAAGCATCTGGCCGAGCACGAACCGAAATTGACCTCAAACTTTGTAATTATTTTTGGTGTAAATTTTTTTGAATGAAATATAAAAGCTCGTTTAGGCTCGCAAGTCTAATGAGCTGAGTAATATAATGCTCAGTCTCAGCTAGTTTAGGTGCACGAGCTCAAATCATGGCTCAAGCACGAGACGAGTAACCCCAACTTGCTCTATTCGACCCAAGTCAAATCCTGCTTAACACGGAGAAACAAATATCCAATCATGTTCTTGTTTATTGGTCTAATAATACAAATTTTACTTCTGCTTTTATTGAGATTTTACCAAAAAAAAAAAGGAAGAATCTGCTTCTCTTGAACCATGATTTTTACCTCGGCAAATCAAAGGTAGTTGATACATTCGTAGGAAAGCTGTCTCGAGCATCCAAAAATCTTGGGGGTCTTCTGTAAAATGAAGCTTCAATATCTTCTTCATCCTCAGTTCCTCTCCAACAGTCAGCAAGGTGAGCAAGTTCTTGGGCAACCTCTTTCATTGTTGGCCTCTTTTCGCCTCTCAAAAGAAGACACTTTCTCGCCAATTCCGCGACGCATCTCAACTGATCGGCGTTTGCTTCCTTCATAACATCCCTATCTATGAACTCATCAAGATCCTTGCACTTTAGCGACGTCAAAAAATACATAGCCAAATTACTATCCTCCCTCGGCCTTTCGAGCGAAACGGGCTTTTCCCCGGTCAGAAGCTCTACAAGTACAACTCCGAAGCTATAAACATCGCTCTTGGCTGTTAGTTGGCTTGTTTGGAAGTACTCCGGATCCAAATACCCGAAAGTCCCTTGGACCAGTGTCGGTACCTGAGTTTGATCCATCGGTACCAATCTCGAGATGCCAAAATCGGATACTTTTGCAGTATAATGCTCGTCAAGTAATATGTTGGACGATTTGACATCACGGTGAAAGATCGGCATCGTGGCGGCAGAATGCAAGTAAGCAAGCGCTTCCGCGGTCTCTACAGCTATTCGTAGACGGTCCCTCCAAGCGACGCGATCGTCCGGGTGGTTTTCGTGTATGTGTTGATAAAGAGTTCCATTGGGGATGAATTCGTAAACAAGCATTGGAACTTCACTCTCTAAGCAGCAGCCTAGGAGCTTCACAACATTCCTGTGGTTGATCTGAGTAAGTATAACGAGCTCGTTAATGAACTGATCGGTTTGGTTCTGGTCGACTACTTTGGACTTCTTGATAGCCACCACCGTGCCGTCGTCGAGAATTCCCTTGTATACCGTGCCGAAGCCACCGGTGCCTAAGATTTTAGTCTCGTCATATCCGTCAGTAGCTTCCTTAAGCTCTTCCAAGGAAAAAATTCGAGTACGGTCGGCACCTTCACGGTTCGAAAGCTGCTGTTTTAGTAACAGACCTCCGTTTTGTCGGAAATACTGTTCCTTGAGCTTGATCAGCGCCCGTTTTTTCATCGCAGAGTAGAACCATAGTCCCCAAACTAACATTACAAGAACACCTAGTCCAGTTCCTGTGCAGAAATTGATAGAAAGTTAGACAAATGTACTAGAACATAACATTTAAGGAATTTGTTGGACAAAAATACTTAAACATATGATTTTAGCTTGTTATAGTAATTATTTAGAAAATAAGGATACGTATAAAACAGGACTGATTCTGACATTATTCCAAACATATATTTATACATTATATTGCCCTTGTTCATGTAACCATACCAAGAACTGCTTGGACAATTTGGAAGATCTTCCTGCATCCCGATCCATGAACCGTTCCATCGCCGGTGCTGCCGAAAGGGCATTCGCATCTGTATCCGGGAACTTTATTATGGCAACGAGCTCCTTGGACGCACGGATTTTGATCTGGAACCAAACACTCATCCACATCTGCAACCAAATGTATTTGTTCTATCAGCTCCTTCAAGTGATTCTACTCATGTTACAAGTTAGTGAAGCTCTGTAATTTATCTTGATTTTTATATCTGTTGCAAGTGCGAAAATAGGAGCTCCCAAGAGGTTGCACGATGTGCAATATCCAATAAACCAGAGTGTCAAATTTTGGTAACAGCAGTGAGATTTCAAGCAATATCTTTTCTTTTTTTTTTTTCTTTTTTTTTTTTTTTTTTTGAGGAAAAAAAAAGATACAGCCTGAATTTCAGGCAATGTCACTTTTATATGATCATTATAACAGATAAACTTACGGATAGTATCGACCTGTGTCCCTCCAACCAAAGAGTTCCAATCTTTCAATATGGACATGTCTGAATGTTCATATTACCCTCAATAAATATACCGTGAGGATAAAATTTTTTACACCTTTATGAGTGATACTTACAAGATTCGAATCTAAGACCTATATTTTATGAGGAGGAAGCTCCACCATCCGTCCTAAGTATCATGGGCAGCAATCAAGCTTACTTTGACTATCACATGGTTCAAGTTATGAAGTATGGGATTGATGGGGGTGTCCAGTGGATGGGCACAGACAGGAACACTCTCCAACCAATTTAGACTCCCCTAGCTACCAGATTATGGTTATTTGCAGGTGTTACGCTGCCGGTAATGCACACGTGCTACCCCCTACACTGCAACAGATTACTCCGATAGGATTTTCAAAATAACCTTCTGGGTAGATCTTGGTGGGAACAATTACGGGCACTACCTTAGCTATGGGGACAACACCAAGGTGCTTTAAAAAAGTTCTAAGTAATGATATTCGCAAATTTTGGGAGCTCTAGTATTTTAGAGATAAACCATTTGACAATGAAGAAATAAGTTATTTTGAAATGATAAAAAAACCAAATTTTTACTTCAAGCCCCGGAACCATTGAAATAGGGGTTGCCATTGTACCCTTGCAAGCAGTTGCAGAGATATCCTCTTCCTCGTACAGAAGGCACACAATATGCATTCCGTCCGCAGACGGTCTCCCCGGCGTAGCACCCCTTTGTGTCGCCAATCGCCCACTCGATCCTCATCGCGATATTAACCCCGGTCGGAAAATCCCTGAGACCATCTCTGCTAAAACCAGTCCCATTGTGCTCTGTCACAAAAGCATAGCTACAATTTCCATTTCCAAACATACTGTTAACTGCCATGCTGATAATTCTTCTTCCCGGAGGAATAGAAGTCTTACAGAAACCAATGCCGGAGCAAACAGAGACACAACCGGTAGTGAACGTACCGCCGTCAGCCACCACCGCCACGGTATCGCACCCGACCGCAACAAACTGGTTCGACTGACCCGATATCGTAAAAGGCCTGTTTCGTGGAAGCGAAATATTAGCTAGGATTTGGCCGGCCCCTGCACAGTGGATTGCCATTTTGGCGGTGGAATCGACGCGGATTTCGCCATTAGCGAAGTTGATGACGGGAAGACCGGTGTCGGGGAGGATGGGCTGCATGAGATTTGGAGGGTGGGTTTGGATGCAGGAGATTTCGAAGCCCGGGAGAGAACAGTTAGGGCCAATGCCAAACGGGAAAGGGATGGGTACGTAGCCGCAAGAATTAGGACAGCCATGGATTGCGGTGGCGGAGATAGAGTGGAAATTTGGAAGAGCAAAGAGAATGGAATGAAGAAGAAGAAGGAGAAATTCCATGGATGGAATCTAAGGTTGTTCTGTTGAGAAGTTTTCAAAAGAGTGGGAGGGAAGGAGAATAGAGAAGAGAGGGTAAGGTAACCACCCACGTCCTCCAACTACTGACCGTCTCTTGATTTCAATTTGGCGCCTTCTTTTTTTTGTTTTTTATTTTTCTGTTTTCTGTTTTTTTATTTTTTGAGAGTAACGGACATTACTATGGATAGCTGCATATCAGTCCTCATTTTTCTAAACTTTGCAAATTAACTTTTGAAATATAAAAAAATACCGATGTGGCACAGAGACAGTATACACGCACTATCACATCAACGTCTTTTTCTTAACTAATTTACATAATTTCTGAAATATGAGGGATTGATACGCCATTTATCCTTCATTTTTCACTTATTTAATCTATAATATTAAGCGGGAGGGGGGGATTGCTACAGTGCACCCCCATATATATATATATATATATAATATATATATATATATATAATATTTTAATTTTTTAAAATAATTAAATATTTTTTTAAATATCATTTTAAAATTTAAAAAATTAATTTTTTTTTTCACACGCATCGCGGGTGATGTTTCCGCTAGTAACAATAAAGAAGAAAGAATGCATAAGCAACAGAGGAAATTATTGACCTAGAGGTTATAATTTTTTTATCATTGAAGTATAAGTTAGTGTACTAAAAAATTTATCTGTTACGATAATAGTATTAAAATGAATCACATATAAATAAAAATTTTTTACGATAATCTCAAAAAAAGAAACTAGCAAATTATCAGATAATTAATTAGATAATTTACTTATAGTTTTAAATATTTTACTTCTTCAACGTGAATGTATTGAACTGATGTAACGGACGTTCAACTATGGATAGCTGCATATCAGTCCTCATTTTTCTAAACTTTGCAAATTAACTTTTGAAACAGAAAAAAAATACCAATGTGGCACAGTGACAGTATATATATACTGTCACATCAGCGTATTTTTCTTAACTAATTTATACAATTCTTGAAATATGAGGGATTGATACGACATTTATCTTTCAATTTTCACTTATTTAATAACAATAAAGGAGAAAGAATGAGTAAGCAACACAGGAAATTAGTGACCTAGAGGTTGTAATTTTTTTTATCATTGAAGTATAAGTTAGTGTGCTAGTAAATTTATCTGTTACAATAATAGTATCAAAATGAATCACATATGAATAAAATTTTTTAATGATAATCTTTAAAAAAGAAACGAGCAAATTATCAGATAATTAATTAGATAATTTACTTATAGTTTTTAAATATTTTACTTCTTCAACGTGAATGTATTGAACTGATGTAAAATTATGGCCCCACATATTGAGTGATGGTCTCTTTTCCTCTAACAAGGAAAAAGTTATAACCATAAAGAAAAGCATTTGGAAACAATCTGATCATAATTTCGAAATTCAAAAAATACTATGTACATTAATTTTAGAGCTTTTGACAAATTAGTTCTTACTATTTAAAACCTTCATAAATTAATATCTACTTTTAGGGGACTTACATATTAGTTTATCTACTGTTTAAATCTTACAAATTGACCTCTGATTTTATCCGCTACTTTTGAGACCTCAAAGATTTATTTAAAAATATTTTTAGAATAATTTTAATATAAAAATTATAAATTTTTATTAGATCTATAATTTTTATATTTAAAATTATTTTAATCTAAATAGATATTATAATGTTTCAAAATTCAGTGAATTGATCGATTAATTTAAAATTTCATTAAAATTTTGGAAACCTCCGAACGATACCACACTGTTTTAGAGCCGAGTTATATTTTATTCACCACTTATATATTTTATTCATCACTTTCATACAAGTCTAATATTCAAGTTATTAATTAAAACTACAACTTTACCATCAAGGAGACGAAAGATTCTCTTTGTCGTGGACCTTAAAGCAGCCCAATATGAAGTTCAAACTTATTGATTGGTATAGTAAAATTTGTGTAATTCATAAATTTATCTATAATGATGGTTGGCCACACAAAAATAGATGACTATGGGCGAAATCTTTTAGCTACAATTTAAAAAAAAAAAAATTAAAAAAAAAAAACTACAACTTGTATAACAGACGAGCAAGTCCCTTTGATATGAAACAGAGTTGTAATAATTACTATGGCCTGGAACTGAATTTCTTATACAGCGTTTCACATTAAGAGGGAGAATTTAATAGTAATAAAAATAAAAAATACAATGATCGTATATTAGGTAATAAATTATGGAGTTTTTACGTATCAGCCTCTTTATTTCGCAGTTTGCATTTTAGCTCCTAAAATTATATTTTCGCGCTAACATGACGTGCTGGCGCCGCCACATTGCGCATTTTTTTGTTTTTTTTGGCAGAAACTAAAACGTACAACTGTTAAAATAATTTGTAATTATCTAATAAATTATCCGCTCCATCTCGAAGGTTGTACCTATGTGTATGGGGGATCTCGTCTAGTCACTTCAGTGATTCACATAAGTATACAATGACACAACCTGACTTCGATGGCGAAGCTGCTACATACAATCCTTGTGCCACATAATCTAAGCCGACTTACAATCCTTCTTGTTCTCATTGTTGCTCATAACCAAAAATAATTTTTTAAGATCAAATTTTTTTTAAAAAAAATTAAATAAATATTGATATTATAAAATTTTAACAGATTATTCACTAATATATTAAGACATTGGAATTTCAAACTTTACTTAGATATTTAAAAAAAAAAAAATTGAACAACAAACTCGTAGAAATTCACTAATATTTTAAGACATTGGAATTTCGAACTGAACTTAGATATTTTTTAAAAAAAAATTGAATAGCAAACTTTACTTAGATATTTTTTTTTAAAAAAAAAAACTTTACTTAGACATTAGAATTTCAAATTTTAGCAGATTATTCACTAATATATTAAGATATTGAAAATTCAAACTTTACTTAGATATTTAAAAAAACAAATTGAATAACAAACTCGTAGATTATATTAATATCTATTTTTTATTCAAATTTTTCAAAACATGCTTATATAATAGTAAAACTAATTATATATAGATTATGAAAGATAATTAATTTATAAAACATTTAAATGAGATATTAATTTGTAAAAAAAAATTTAAAATTAAAGGCCGATGTAGTAAATTCCCCTTGAATGTTTTTTTGTTTTATCCGCCGATGAAACATATTAATTTTGCATGACCAAAGCACTTACGTCAGGAAACAAAACTATAAAGAAAACAAATGAAAAATAATAAAACAACAAATTATTAAACTTAGTATTCACTAAATATTTTTTTATTTACGCATCATTTATCAAAACTATATTTATATTTTTTATAATTTATAGTTTATATATATATATATATATGTATTAATTTGTGATTTTTAAGTATTTATAACATTACCAAAACCGGACTGATATTTTTCTCTTTTTTTTTCCACGTAGCTTGGCCACCATGGTTACACTTGTCTTCATATACACTTAGTTTTTTTTTGGAAAAAATTAAATATTAGTCTCCTATAATAAATAGTTTGTAAATCAGATCCCAAATACATTTCTACGTTATTGTAGGACGCATTTTGAATGGCTGATTTGTACGTTAACGCAGGAGGGCTGATATGCAATTCATTTATGGGAAAATTGCGTTTCAGCCCCCTCCGTTTTCTAAAATTGATTTTTCAGCCCTCCGAAACGCGTTTTTCCGCCGCACGTGGCGGCGCGCGTGCCGCCACGTGGCGTTCGGGGGGGCTGAATCGCGCGACCCCAAACCTAGGGGGGCTGAAACGCAATTTTCCATATTCATTTATTAGTTTTGTTATCCTCTCCCTGTTTTGGATTTTATGCTGCTTTTTTGGGATGTTCCAAGTTTTTTAATACTATAAAAGATCATCAACCCTAAGCAAGATTCTCAGTGAAGATTGCAGAGAAAACTAAGCCAAATTGGGAGTGAGTCATGGAGGAAGCGAGAGAGAAGAGAACTGTGTGTGTGACTGGAGCTGGAGGATACGTGGCTTCCTGGGTGGTGAAGTTTCTTCTTGAAAGGGGTTACAAAGTTCATGGCACTGTTAGGGATACAAGTAATTCACTCTTTCTACTTTGGATAATCAATCTAATATTTCATTACGTTTATGCTTTGTTTCATGTCAGGGTTTGATGATTTATGTTGTAAATGGATTTTTGGGAGATTTTTTTGACTTTTATACTGATTGACTGAGTTTTCTATTAGCTAGTGATATATTGATAGGAAATTCACTAATTTCTTAATATTTTAGTTTATTCCTAATCAAACGTACACGTTTTAATTAAAAATGTCAACTGATGACTGTGAGACTTCTCCGATTATCTTGGTGAAGTGGTAGGACATGTTTGCCTGAATATAAAAAGTGATGATTAAACCTCGATTGTTATGTGGTAATGTATCATCATCTTAGAACTCTGGTGAATGTGGTAGAGAGTCTTCAAGATCAATAGAAGTCTTAAGGGACGATGTCCTTGCTATGTGACCAAAATAAAAAAGGAGTTTCGATGTGAATTCTATGAGAAATATACTTTTAAGTTATTTTGTGAAGATTACCACTGATGAATACCTTCGAATTATTACTCTTTTTTTTTTGTCTTAACGGCTAAGTTCGATTACTATTCTACATCTCGATCGCGAACAGAGCACATTAAGCTAAAGTCTCTCTCAATCAGATATTGCTGGTATTCGAATCATGATCTAACCTTCATTAGGAGCACGCCATGGTCTACTTCTTGCACCTAGCCGCGCTAAGTAATTGGGGCAAAAGTAGTTGGTTGAATTATTACTTTTTATAGAATGAAATGGTTACTTTCAAATTAGGTGGAAATAACTGTATCATTAATACGTTTCGCACTTGTGGATGAGAGCTAGTGTTTTCAGCGATGAGAGCTCTCACCTGTGGATGAGATATTTGAATATTTCCCATCTCATTTCTCCCTTAAACCCTAAAAGAGGAGTATACTTTGGGTTTTAATAGTGTTATATGTATATAAATTAGTCGAGAAGTTAATCATATTTATTCTTTTGACCAATTTTGATATGAAGTTCAGTTCACATAAAGAATTATAAGCCCTCTGGGGCTTGCTTCTTGACCAACTTCATAGTGACAAACATTTCTGTTTTGTTATATAATTTTATACAGGACAAGTAGATTAGCTCAGTGAATATCATAATGGCTCAGCTGATAATATTAGTTGTATGATTTTAACAATTTTAATGGCAGGCAATGATCAGAAGAATGGACATTTGAAGAAGTTGGAAGGGGCTGGAGAAAATCTTCAGTTATTCGATGCAGATTTGCTGGACTATGATTCCATTCGAGCAGCAGTTCAAGGATGTGAAGGGGTCTTCCATGTTGCTAGTCCTGTTCCTTCGGCTAAAGTTCCTAATCCTGAGGTTTCTGTATCTAATTATTGATTGACTAAATGTGAAAGTGAGCATTAGGAATGTTGGTTTATGCAAAACTACAATTCTTTGTACAAAAAAAGGATTATATTGCAAGAAAAAAAAAATTATTATGAATCATTTTTCTGCATGTTGTGTTGAAATATGCTCGAATTTCATTGCAGCCTCGACTTGTATTGGCAACTAGGTTTTTACCCCTTACGTGTTCATCGTTGTTTTGTATTCTTCCATTAATAGTGGATCTTCTTCTTCCTCACATGTGGTTGTAGGACTTCTTTATCTTCGAACCACGTTAAAAATATTTCTTCTTCTTCCTCACATGTGTCTTTGTCTCTTCTGTCTTCTCAGTTTTGTTTTTGTGACGGTCTTAAGATGTTCGATGTATTGATTGTGTCTTAACATTATGCATTACCTAGAAATGTTTCCAACTTTAGTAATTTAAGGGGTTATGTGCCTGACTGCAGGTGGAAGTCCTTGCACCAGCTGTAGAGGGAACGTTGAATGTACTCAAGGCGTGTTCAGAGGCTAAAGTTAAGCGAGTAGTTGTCGTTTCCTCTGTTGCAGCTATCTCCATGAATCCTGATTGGCCAAAAGACAAGATCAAGGATGAGGTTTGCTGGTCAGACAAGGAATACTGCAAGAAAACAGAGGTGAGACTATCTAGCATAACATTCTGAAAAATAACTATGATGTATAGCAAAAATATTAATTATTTATGCCTTTGACTAAATCTAATCTGATGGATGCAATTGTTCCGATCAGCATCACTTGACAAATCAAACTCATGATAAATTCAACATTGGAATTTTATAATTTAAAAGACAAAATATTTCTATATTGTTTCCCTTAAAGAGAAGAGATTATATATTTTTATCAGAATCATAGTTATCTTGATTAAAGTATCTAAACCCAATGGTCTAGTTTGTTCCACAGGGTTGGCACCACCTTGAATGTAGATGCATGATGGTGCATCTTTGGTTTTTGCTGATATTTAGTGGATAAATGGCTCAGTTCCATGTTAGTAAACAAATGGAGTATTAGAATGCTCCGTACATAATATGCGAACGATGCATATCGTTTATGATTTCTTTTTCCACTAGTGTAGTAGTTGTTGCTTAAATTGCATTCTTTGTCTTCCATTAGAGTCTGCTTGTATGATTCTGGTAGGTCGATTTGGAGATGCCAAATTCGATATGCTTCTCTACTGATCGACATATCAATTGAATTCATATTTGACGATGAATGCAGAACTGGTACTGTCTTTCGAAGACACTGGCCGAGGAGGAGGCACTGGGTTATGCCAAGGAGCATGGACTAGATGTTGTAACAGTTTGCCCTTCAATGATTATTGGCCCATTGCTCCAAAAGAATGTCAATGCAAGCAGCTCGTTTCTGATCAGTTCAATGACAGGTGCTTAAAAATTTTCATTATTTAAATTTTTAATGAGTTAAGTCTTCCTTCTTGACAAGGAAAGATGATCCAAAGGTTAATAGCTTAACCATAATAGAAAGAGCGGCCACTAGTGTCCAGGACGCTTAGAATGAACGGTGGGACTTCCACCTCATGAAATGGAGCATGTTCAATTCCAGCAAGAGTCATCTGCAAAGGATATGTGGGATTTATTCCCTCTATACCCCTTAGAGGGCAATATGGGCGTTCGAGCCTGTCCTAATTGAAAGGACGTGAGTCCTCGATTCATGGAATATAGGTCGATGTCATCCATAGGTTTATCTTTTACGACGGTCGTAAAACATTGAGCCGGCTACGGCCAAAGTATTCCTATGAAAATCTCAAAAAGGGAAGAAAGAAAAAGAAAGAGCGGCATAGTTTCACAAGCTAGTCTTGTTTCTCACATCTGCTACTTGTTCTTCCAAAGTGTCACATAGTCCGGATTTATGAATATCGCAGGGAAGAGAGAAGAATCTGAAAACCGGATTTACCACGTTGTAGATGTTCGTGACGTAGCCGAAGCTCTGATTTTCGTCTATGAGAAACCAGAAGCATCGGGGCGGTATATCTGTGCACCACACCCTATAATGGTTAAAGATCTGATTGAAATGCTAAAAGGCTTGTATCCTGATTATGACTATCCAAAAAGGTAAGCCTCGCTCGTAGTCCTTCGTTCATCGTATATTTTTCTTTTTTTTTAAATAAATTAAAAATTGGTTTTGCAGTTTCAAAGATGGAGAATCTTTAGGTTTTATGAGTTCCAATAAGTTGAAGGCACTGGGATGGAAGTGCAAGGAACTTAAAGAGACATTAGTTGATAGTGTGGAGTCCTACAAAAAGGCTGGACTCCTGAACAAGGATTAAATAAGTGTTTCTACAAATTTAAAACAATTTCAGTGTTCGCTTGGTGTGTTACATTGGAGCCTCTGTAAGTGTCCCTGTTGCTGTAGTTATGTTCCAAAAAATATCAGAAGTGATGAATATTGAGAACTCTATAAGTTTCTGTCGTCACATTTAAAACAGGTTCTTCATTTGAGATGAGAAATAAACAGAAATTTGCTGCCATAGTGTCACAACGATGTATATTTCCCTAATCCAGAAGCAAGGATTTTTGGCCATATATACATATATATATATTGGTCAGGTACATTTTCTTTTTGCTCGGTGATTGAATGAAGTTCTTGATACTAATGAATCTGAAACCATGTTGTAATAGCAAATCTGCACAATCGTCTGTTGATTGTTACAATTGGTTTGTGCTTGTGAAATATTAGCTACAAACTGAACACGGAGAAGTATTGTTAATATAAACTGTTTTGTTTTGTGGATGTTGGTGATTTGTTTTTGGAGTATTTGACGCTGTCCGCATAACCTTGCATCCAACTCTAATCCGAATAAGACTCACTCATACCCGTCCATTTACTGAGTCATCTGTCCCACGTGAGGGTGCATGTGTGCGCGTTGTCACCAACTAGAAGAGGAAAGCGCTGGCAGCACAAAAATTCAAAGCCTGCATAGACAGGAATCTTGACCCTCAGTCTATTCGGTGCGACACTCTGTCACCCTCTTGAATGGAGGACAATTATAAATTAGACTTTGCGACTGGTAGTTCATGAGGCAAAAGCTTTAACTAATCGCCTAGGGAGTCTCGGCCCCTGCCTACTTTTACGATTTTTTTTTTTTCGTTGACTCTTACTGCTATCA
Source organism: Xerophyta viscosa (assembly GCA_002076135.1). Classification (NCBI taxonomy): domain Eukaryota; kingdom Viridiplantae; phylum Streptophyta; class Magnoliopsida; order Pandanales; family Velloziaceae; genus Xerophyta; species Xerophyta viscosa. Next base: position 238,387 of record MJHO01000066.1, read on the forward strand.
GTCAGTTAGAACTTTTAGCTAATTATCTACTTTATTATTGGTTAAAAACAACATATTTCCTGGTGATTTTGTAAGGTTTTATCATATGTTTATGAATTAGTTCTTATCTATATTGTAGAAATTTGGATTTGATCCATATGTCTTCAGTGGTTTGGGTAGAGATGTAGAAAAAATCTGTGATTCCAGTCGTATGGGTCACGGGTGATCTGCATGGCTGATGCGGCCCCGGCCGTATGAGCCATAGGCGGCTCGAGTTGCTGGACGGCTCAGCCGTGCGGGTCAGTCGGGTTGAAATCAGCCTGTCAGCTCGCAGGCTAGCCTACAAGCGAGCCTGCACGACCGGCTTTTATTTTTTATTTTCTCAAAATTCTGCGCGAGCGTGTAGCAGTTGGCAGCACTGCAGAGCCCTGCTGTTACCTGCACTCTACAACATCAGTTCTTTTTTTTTTTAAATGTGCCTATGTGGACCGAGTTGGCTTGCATGGGCGCTGGCTCAACAGCCCACTAAGCCAAGCCGATATGGTACTTAATATTGGAATGCTTATGAAAATAGGTTTCGGACCTGATTTATTCTCTTTCTTTTATCTCCAATCTATCTTACAGTTTGTGGCATCATTCACGCCAATAATTAAATACATAATGTGAATGATATGTTTTAGAGATGAGTTATATTTTATGTATATGTAGCAAAGCATCTACTTATTCACCACTTTCATACAAGTCTAGTATTCAATTATTAATCAAAGCTACAATCCACCTGCAAGGATACAGAATATTTGTTCTTTTTGTCACAGACGTTAAAAATAGCCCAGTCCGAAAAAGATATTTCTTACTACATAGTAAATGTTGTCATATATCGCCGGAGTTACTTCATAGTAAATGTTTGTCTGCTGTCTGTAAATCTGCATGCCCTATCGGATCTTTGTTACATCCGATTGACATTGGGTCTACGTGGCTGCTGGAAGCGGATTCCAGCAATCTCCAAGAAAAAAAAAGAAAAAGTTAAACCTAGCAAAGCAATTGATTTGACTTGGTTTCTTTCTGTCCGAGTCTGAGAGGCTTGAGGTATGTGCTATGATTTTAAATATTATTCCATCATTTAGGCTTGCCATGCAAATGGTCGCATGCTAGCTTCTGTATCTTAAAACTGTCAAATAATAGTTGGCTCCTCGGTCTTGTATATCAGATTTAATCAGCATCTTTTAAGCCTCTTCGTTGCAAGCAGGAACAATGAATATAACTGGTTGTCGTTGCGGGACATTCAGCACTGTATAAATTGTTGTACCCGAATAATTGATTTGACTTGGTTTTTTTCGTTGACGTGGACAATAACGACAATATGGCGTCTTACGTCTTTTTCAGGCGTCTGCTTCCAAGAAAAAGAAAATGCTTAGTTCGATGAGATAAATGTTTTCCATTATGAAACTGCAGATTCTTATCAATGAACATAACGTCATCTGGTTGCACAGGATCCATATGATTTTTCTAGTTCCTCTTTTAAGTCTTGTTGTTGGCCAGTTTTTGTTTGCTGTTATTTTTGCATAGGAATTCATATGATTTTGTGATAACTTTTATTTGCTGTGGCTGCACTAGCAAGAATCCTGCCTTTAAAATAAGCACTTTTCTAGTTACCATAAATAGTTACATTGCCTTAAAATGAAAATCCATTGTGGTGATGGATAGTGGACAAAATGCTGTCCATACAAGCTCTCTTACGTGATACAGTCTACCAAATTTGTATGGGAGGATATTATTTAAAAATATTCAACATGAAAGTTGTAAATTTTGATGAGATGTATATTTTGGTATTTAATATTTTTAAATAAAATATGATAAATGTGTTTTGGGCTTATTTGGTTAAAAAGTTATTTGTAAACTCATTATGACTTTGGAATTTCAAAATTTAGATCTCACTAACAATTTTTATATTAAACATTGTTACAAATAATATTTTTCCATAATAATTTATTATAGTCGATTGTACCGGATTAAGATTCTCCATCCGGGATTTTTATCTGTGCTCAATTTGTTCTTTGGTTATGTTTGGAGCATACTTTTGCTGTGCCCCAAAAACATTGTCCATATCACCGTATCAAGAGGGATCCTTTCAATGGTATTAATATTAAATGTGACTGGTTTGGCATTCAGTTGCAGCTCTAATTAGAAAAGGAAGCTGTTGGCTGACTGGTGCAAGTGCGGCACACAACTAGGCATGCAACGGCAGTGGCCCGTCCACGCCCTGTGCCTTTGATTCTACGCTAGAGCTGATATGTACAAATCAGCCCCTCCATCTACAATAACTTATAAAACTAACCCCTCCATCCGCAAACGTCGGTGGATGGGCTGATTTTTACCGGGTCAAAAATGGTCCATTGATCCTAATAACTTGGTGGATTTCAGGCTACAGCGTCCCCACAAAGTATTCATTTGTGGAAATAACATAATAGAAAATGGCATTCATAAATAATATTTACACAAGCTGACAACCAAAATACATCACTCTTTCATATGTAGCTAAAAGCCAACTACACAAAATAGGAAGGCAGATTCTTCCAAACAAAATCCTCCGCAGCAAACTGCCACAGCATCAAATTATTATTTATAGAAATTTTGATTTGATCGCCAGCTGATTGTTTTTCCAGTACTATATTTGCTCAAAAATGCTTCCACGGCACGTGAAAACAACTCCATATTGTACCCAGACGAAATTATCCACCTAGAAGGAATCAGACTGCTCCCTTGACAATTTCCTTGCTAATTTTGAACCCATTTACTAAATTTTTACGAATTTTTGGAACGATATGTTCTTCCACCTGCAAATACTGATACTATTTAAACTGCAAGAAAATTAGGGTAAGTGTCAAATAATTATACTAAAATATTGTAAAAGATATTTAGCATAGCCTTTAGAAACAAAAAAAAAAGTACATGTTCAACGTACCTTTAACTTCATATTCCAATCATAGCATAGCTGGGATGTCGCTTACAAAAAATTCTGAGCACGCACTGATCAGATTGTTATAAACAATACATATGCGCAAATATCATCAAGACAGTATTATCGGGCCTATCGATGAATGAAATATGTCAAAAAGCGCACGCTGGATTGCTCCAGAGCTATGCTCGCAACGAATAAGATTAATCAGCAAAGGGAAAAACCGTGGCAAATTCCTTTTAAATGAATCAGACTCCAAGCTGCTTAGTACTTGTATTGCTAGTACAACTAAATTACTCCGAGCTGCCAGTTCCTCTTTCTTCGCAGAACCAAGAGGAAGCATCCAGTGAAGGGTAGGAGCATTACTAAGCTGCTGAGATGATGGATAACTAGCACGATCCAAGTATATCTGCAATATTTTCTCACAAGCATCCATCAGTCTGCCTTCTACTCCTATTTCTTCTGACGGCAATGGCTTGTCCTTCAATAATTCTTCCAGGAACTTCAGATAGTTTTGGTACGCCTCATTTTCAAAGTGAACCACCGGAGGGTCTGATACCTCCAGGAGGGAACATGTCTTCTTTAGCTTAAGCTGTAATGCTGTTTCATTTCTTACCTCACCAGCATGTAATGCGATACAAGAAAGAATCTCCAAAAGAATACTGATATTATCTGTTGATAAGAATTTTTTATGAGCTTCATACACCTTTATGACAGCCTGCCATGAAAAACAAAGAAAATCAATTTTTAATAATATAAGTAAGTTATTGATAGCAGTAAAAATAAATTTAGTTTGATGTAGACCAGCTTACACAAATTTGCATGGGTATTTCCTTTTATGAGATGGTTACTCTTCTTATCCTTCCCAATTAACTAATTACTAGATTACTAAACCAACCCTATTTCATACTGTAATAAAAGACTTAGAAATTGGAACCAAAGCATCCCACATCTTAGACAGGGTTAAAAAAAAAAAAACGGACAAGTTATGAACTTTCAGGATTTGTATTTCACATTCATGTTAAGCCATTATACTTTTACATTGGTTATTATACACTCGCACAAGTTGGTTACTTCATTACATTCTCAAAACAATCACATGTATATCAGAGTGACATTAAGGTAAAGGGTGTAGTATGCAGCATGAAAGTTGAAGTTACCTGCATAATTAGGAGTTCCACAGCTATATGACCTTTAATTCGAACAACTGAATATGATGCTGTTTCCATGTTACTGTCCTCTTCTTCATTGCTGATATATCCTTGGTCTGAATATTGTTCAGTATTGGAATAAGCTTGAGAACTTTCAGGGATTTCAATGTTACTCATAATTACGGCAATTCTCGAAAGTTCAGGTAGGGTCATCATAGCTGCTTCCTTAAGAGGCAACAAGATCTCCTGCCATTCAGAAGATGAAAGTCTATCTCCTAGATTACCAATCAACAGCAGAAATGCATTTACACCTGTTGTAGCTGATTTGTGATAAGGGCTCCTTATGAAACTGGTTATGATAGTGACAACATCCTTCAGCTGTGAACGTAGAACATCATCAAACTTCAAATATAAGTCCACTAAACACTGTACTGCCACTGGATCACTTTCAGGATGCCAGAAGTCATCTTCAAGTTTTGCTAAGTTATGTGGAAACTGATTCTCCTTTCTACATAGCACATTGCTAAATATAGGATGAATGACAGATGTGAAAATATTAGTCCAAAATTGTCTGGAGAACAGATGTCCATGATCCTTCAGAATGTCAAATAGTACTTGTACAGCTCCTTTTCTTATACTAGGCCTTGGATCTGATGTCAATTTTGATAAACCTGAAGATGTATGCTAAAGGGATCAATTGCAAGAAGTTACATATTCTAACAACAAACACTGGCTTTACCAGACTTATACCTGAAAGCAGAGGCACCCAAAAGTTTATGTGCTCATCCTTATCAGAAAGACTTACATCTGCAGAATCACCATTTGCAGAATAGCTCCCTGTACTCTCATCAGAACAAGCAAGTTCGCCTTCTGCAAGCTTAACAGCACAGTATCGAAGGAAAGCAATAGCATTGAGGCTAGCATCATTGTTGAATTTGCTGTTTGTAAATGTTATAAGGCATTTAACACAATCTGTAAAGGTTGTCGTCTCTGTTTCAGTAATATAGCGGAAGTAGTCTCGAACAATTTTTTCCATTGTCTCAAATGCCAATACAACAATATTCTTCCGGTCATCAGCAGCAGCAGTTGTGAAAACCTGCGAAATGAAGAGCACACTTAAGTTACCGCAAAAAATTCAACTAAGTTTGATATGGCATTTAGTACCCCTAAGAAATTAGTAGATAAGGTGCTTCAAACATAGAGCAGGAAGGCAATACCATAAAGACGCTTTTCCAGCCAGATTTCACATTACTAACACGACTCAAGACCATTTGAGAAATGCATCTAACAATCAATTCTCTTATTTCAGCAGAAGAGCTTTCTTGCATAACCACCACAAATGGTCTTAGAAACTCATTCTGGAAGTTATAATTTGCAAGCTCCTCTCTTTCTAGAAATTTCATTGCCAGCTGTCTTAGTGAGTCCATCACAAATATGGCAACTGAGAGATTTTCTGACAACCCAACTGAAACAAAATAGTCGCTGAGTACATTCCAAATGCGAGACCATACTAATCTAATGCGATTCATGTTGTAATGCCTGCACCAGAAAAGATAAACTAAATCATACACATGAACGAATCAACTAAGTCACACTATGCTCATGATATCTAATAAGTCACATTTGGAATGCTAGGCAGAATGATAAGAAATGAACTAACCTAAAGAGAATGGCTGGATACAGAAACTACAGCTACATGGAAGAGAGATAGATAAAAGTGAAGTAATGTCAACAGACAGCTTGGCAAAGAGGTGAAATTTTTTATTGAAACCAAGGTTAAGGTGCCATCTCGTACCACATCACGGTAAATCCCAAACTCAAAACATACCGAGCGTGCTGACCGTGCCGATCGTGCCATGCCGACTGTGCCGATCCCTTTTTTTTAATTTTTTAGAATGATTTATAAAAGAAAAATAAAAATCGTGCCGTGCTGACCGTGCCGATCGTGCCGTGCAGCTCTTTACTAAAAAAAAAATTATCTTCTTCTTCCTCGCTTGTTGATTTGCGAGGAAGAAGAAGATGGTGAGCGAGAGAGAGGGAGGGACGGAGGGAGGGGAAGAGAGATAGCGAAGGAGATGGTGGGGGAGGTCTCGGCGGCGGCTCTTTATTCAAAAAACATTTAACTTCTTTTTCCTCGCACGCAAGGAAGAAGAAGAGGTGAGAGAGGGAGGGAGGGAGGGGTAGAGAGATAGAGAAGGAGATGGTGGGCGGGATCTAAGAGACCGCAGCGACGGCAGCATTGGTGCACTGGAGCAGCGGCGGCGTTGGTGTCGGCGACTTCTCTCGCTTCTTTTTTTTAAACATCACCTTGGTGGGGGCTCGTGTGACAACAATAGTCAGTGCCGCCCAGCACAGCCGGCATGTTCCAGCCCATCTCTGTGCTAGATCCTGGTGGATCCAGCACGTGCCAGGCGGCACGTTAAACCTTGATTGATACATGCATGTAAAATGACCAAGCCAACCCTAATAAAAATGAGTTAAGGATAGAATGATTATAACACTAGGAGTTTCAATACTAACAAAAAAAACTAGCAATTTCAACAACATAAAAAGATTTTAATGAAGAAACATGCAGACTACATAGTGAAATAGGAAAAAGAAATCCATACTTACGCAATTTCCACTATCTTAGTAAGACTAAAAACACGAGGATCTGTTGGAGACTGTAGCTCTGCCATGGAAACTTTGCAAAGTGCCTTAACAAAGGCTACTATCGCCTCACTATTTAACCTCTGGCTGTGAGCGAATATGTGATTCAGCTCAACAGTTCCAATCTGATCTAGCAGATTAAGGTTGGAAATGAAATTATTAATTTGTTCAGGGGTAACTAGCCCTGATGCATTAACTCCAAGCGCTGTACTATCATAAGAACCACCACGAACAACAGCCATCACTGCTGGATTTTGAAGTGAATTTGCTTTTTTCTTCAAAGATGCAACAGCAGGAGACTTTTGTGATCTTTCTTCTGCTTCTGTGACTGGTATAGTGAAAAAGGATGCATCAGTAGGAGCACCCTCTCCTAAAAGATGTAATTGCTCAAATCGTGAAAGACATGTTAATATATGTTCCCATGATTCTTGAAGATAATTCCCATCTACGATAGCGATTGATATTATAGCCTGCAAGTAACATAGAGTTGTCAAAGAATAGTATATTGCAAGCAATTTAAACTGCACATAATGCTATTTAACTCCTATTCAAAAATGCCAATAACACATTGCGAACAGGAGAAATGTCGTTAAAAGTGGGTGGTGTATTTCTAATCCATGAGTAGCAGAAGGGACCAGTTATGTCCTTAAAGTACACTTAGGTCCCATTGATCCACAAAAATAGCACAAACAGTCTTATAGCAGCTAAAACTAAATTCAACTAATACTTGCAGGTTGTGGACCTAACTAAACAAAGGTGCACTCCAGGAGCTAGGTTGCTCCTTCATTATCATATTAGCATTGAAAAGTGCACCTAGTTCATCCAATTATGTCAAAGAAGATTATCAAGTGGTCCGAATAGCTCGAGATTGTTGATGCTTTTGATATGATCTAAACTTCACCAAGCTCGGCCAACATAAATCTTTATCTAGTTTCTGCTTTTTGCTTTACCTTCACAGCATCAACATTCTTCTGTTTCATATCAGCGACACAATGGAGATACGTAAACTTGGCCACAGACGTAACAAATGCATCTCTCTGTGTCTGCATACACATAACTGAAGTAACGTGCACTGCATGCCGGAATCCCTGCAAGCAATAAGATGTAGCCGAACTGTCTTCACTTTGGTCAAGTGTTACACTGAATGCAGCCATCATAGGAGCCCAGCAAGCCTCCATCATAAATCTCAAGATTGCTGTATCCGTAATGGTATAGTAAATAGACCTGTCCTACAACATGCAAGGATTAGAACTTGATGATGCACCACATATTAAATACAAACACTCAGCATAACATACTCTGACTTGCCACTCTTTGCTTTGAACTGTTCTTGGATGTTTCTGATCAGCATATCGCTTGCTCCAATGGCCTTTTCTTCTGACTGCTTCCAGTTGACCAAATTTAAAATATTATCCAAACCCAAAAGTTTATTGAGGCTGTTTGCCTGTTTATTTTGCTGAGCTGAAGAATCAGCCTTCATTTTGATTTCATTATTCACAATGTCATCATACAGAGAGCCCAGAAAATCTTCCGGTAAATCCTTCCCATCATTTATGCCTCTATTGTTGCGGATAAAGTCAGCTTTTGACATCTAGCAGAACAACACAAATAAGAAAATTGTTATTGGTAACGTCCCAAAAAGAAGTTAGAAAAGATGACTGGCGTACCTTATCCTTGACCATGCTATTATGAGCATCTGTATTCAGCATTATGACAGAATAAGAAAGAATATATGCGGTATCAGCAGTAGAAAACGACTCCGGATTGCATTTGCAATAGCGTGCGGCAAACTTTTCCATTATCCTGTCAATCTTCTGTGCTTCTCCCGGCAGCTTGAAGCCTCGCAAGAAGAACCTTATTGCATCACCAAAAGACATCCCCTCAAAATTCATTGAATCCACATAGGCATGCATCACTTTCAAAGGGAAACCCTCTCTTTCACCCAAATAATCGCCTATCACGGTTTCATTCAGGCCAGCATTATTCCTCAGAAATGAGGCTACTTCTTCAGGAGAACTGCCTATTTTCTTTGTATTTATTAGAAATTCAATACCCTTGGAAGGCTTCCTATTAAAAATTGAAATGCCTTTCTGCATCAGAAAGGTTATAAATAGATTAGTTTTTTATCCTCAACCTATAAACAACAAATTCTACAATAGACCTACCGTTGTAACAGAGAGTATCCTAAGTCTGCAGTTCAAACGTACATTACCTGAAATTCTAACTTGAAGGCCCGACGTTGCTCAAGGGTCATGGCATCAGAATTATGGTCAGACTGTAGGTCATAATCAACTCCAGTTGTGTCATCCCCATTAACATAAGCGTGGTTCTCAATTAAATCCTCAGCATCATTAACTTTTTGAGAGAAACTACCAATATGCAACTGTTGGTCCATCCAAGTGGCCATTGACTTAATAATACTAGCCAAACACTTCACTGATTCATTCCGGAACGAGATATCTTGAGCTGGAGACAATGATGTAACAGACCCCGGAGGCACACCTAGCGCAGTTTTTAAAAGGCCATTGACAATCCTGCAAATATCTGATGGAATTAAAGATGTTTTAATACATTATAGAAGTTGGCAACAACGACACTCTCAGGCATTTAAATCTTGAAGAGTTGTTACTAAGATCACTGTATTCCTTGCATCAAATTCGATAAAAGGTATTAATCGAAATTCAAAATGTTTACCTCTCAAAAATGTTTGGTGCATCCACATCGCAATCATAGTTCACAAAGATATCAATGATTATCTGTGGATCCTGGCAAATCTTCTCTAGCAAGTTAAGAACTGTTATTTTCTGCAAGAAACTAGGCTGAAGCACATTCTCAATGACTCGTAGAACAAGCATAGGGAAGAAAATTCCAATTTCCTCTTTCAAGCCAGATCTAAATTTTGACAACAAGCCTGTAAAGATTGAACATAAAAGCTGAAAAATACTCATCACAGACAATGCGCTATTTTTCAACAATGATAAGCATAGGTATTGCTTGATAGCTCCAAGAAACCTGTGGAGGACAGAGTCATAATGATGAGTAACTGATAACTATCTCAAAGCAAAAAAGAAAAATAATGTAAATATATGCCAATATGCTAATGTAAATGATAATATCACCATCAGAAAATAAAGCAAATGAAAGAGGTGAATGGTAAAACCTTCGATGATAATGAATGAGTTTTCATGGCTGCAAGAAGATTGAATAGCTTTTACAGACATGTCTGACTTTTATATTGAGCTAAGATGGTTCAAACCAACGGAATTTTATTTAAGTACTAGTTGGCTTTGATCTGTTCAGGCTGGAAGCAAAATTTAATAAGCTTTTTAAATGGATTAAAAAAACTCTTGCTTTGTAATTATTACGAAAGGAGATTATGCATTAAGCCCCGCTGGTTCAGATTACAGACAAATCATTTTGGAGTTGCTAATTACCATCACCATCACCATTGAGATAATTTGAACATAAGGATTGCTAGCTAGTCTAGTCTATCAACGTTACCACTTTGTTCATTAGTCCCTAATAGATTATGATTCTTGAAATATGTAGTTGTCCTATCAGAGAATCTCAAAAGCAAAACTAGTGGCAATAAAAGCACAGGTTCTGAGCATTCCAAACCATGGAACCTGATAGATTGAAGTTACAAAATAGGTCTGTTTGTCATTATGACATTATACACGACACATGAAATCATTCTTCCACCTGAACGATGCATCATATCAAAACCACATCAATACTTCAATGTCTTTGGAATCTCTTCAGTCTTTTCAGCTAGACAATAAAGTTTTACCAGGAAGCTAAGATCTGAAGGGGTTGAAAGTGTTGTGCAGAGGTCGACAATGGTTCTTTCTAGCCCATGTGAAGTCACATGCAGACATTAGTTTCCGGTTCTGGAATGTTGCAAAATCCAAGCGATAAAGTATTATGCATGATTATATATATATATATATATATATATGCTATATGCTTAATTTAAAAAGCCAATCTCATGGATCCTCTAGAGTAATGTTAATTTTCTGGTTCGACAGCATCCTCTGTTAACTTCCTACGTTGTAAGTCAGGCTTCGCAATCCTCCTATCATAAAAGGGTACTGCTCAGCTCCCAAAACCAACCAAGTCCAATTCTAAACAATGCATAGGTCAATTAGAGAACAGAAAATGGTTCAAATTAATGCAGAAATTTCTCATAAGCCTAGCATTTCTTATGTGAAAAAGTGGAAAATGCACTGCCACTGCAGGCCAGTTACGCAAAGGGTTTCCCCACGGTAACATATATATATATATATATATATATATATATATTATATATATATATATATATATATAATGCAGAGCCACTTGGACTCACTTGTCATTTGTCCGCCAAATGGGCCCAGCATTGTCAATTACCATCTTCAGCAGTTCCAGGGACAGCACCTTCCCCCTGAGAAGAAGCGGGTCTTCGGGGTTATCGGGTGTAGCAAACTTCATTGAGAACTTGCATAAGTTCCTAAACAAAAACATGCCATCCTCTCTTATTCTGCTTGTTTCATCATTAGTAGCATCGCATTCTTCAACAGTTGTTGAACCACCGCCTCCTTCCATTGCTTCATTAATGAAGCTCTGAGCGGCTTGAACAAGATTAGAATCATTAAGGCTGCGATCAGATAGATCTAAAAGATCAGCTGCTGATACAACAGATGCATTAGCCAGCAAGTTATTAGCTTCTGCGCGAGTAAAGACGATCTTGATTATCATTGCCAGGGATGCTTTCGCGCAGATTTGACTCAATGAGCTACTGCTTCCGAGGTAGATATTATAACAGCTCTTTACTATGTTAACCAACGCCTCGCCTCCAATAGCTGCCGCAGGAGACCGCACAGCAGCGACGAGGACGCGCAGAGATATTATCTCAAGCGATTCATCACCGCTGTTGCTGCTGCAGGCGGATACGTTGCCAAGAAGAAGGGGAGTCAGGGAATCTGTGGAATCGACATGATCGGTGGAAACGGAGGTGATGGGGCCACTGAAAAGATCGCGGGAGAAGAGCGTTAAAGCGCAGTGGAGGGCGGGATCTGCGAGTTTGGGTGATGAGGCGTCGAGAGCGGCAGCGAGCGGGCGGAGGGCGGCGGAGGCAGCGGCGGAAGGGAGGGTGGAGATAGGGGAAACAGGGTCAGAGACGGGATCGGAGACGGCGGAGAGGAGGTCGAGCGCTGACTTGCAGGCGGCGACGAGGGTGGTGTGCTTGCGCCAGGTCGCGTTCTTGACGATCTTGTCGAGGGCGGGCCCGAGCACGCGACCAGCAGGAGTTGTGCCGCCAAGAGGAGGCGGAGCGCCACCGCTCGTGGCGGAGGAAGAGGAAGAGGAGGACATGGTAGTTGTCTCAGATCCGATCCATCGAATGAATGTAAGTTACCTGAAAATGGAGAAAAGGAGGCAAAGGGTAGAAAGGGAATCATGAAAATATGAATGTACGTACCAAATAGTCCGGTGGTCAAACATCTTACACAAGTTAATCACTGAGACTCGGACACATACATGTGACTCCGAACAAGAGACAACGAAAAAATTCTATAATAAAACATTTACGCCGTCAGCATTTTTTTTTTTATATTTAAATTAAAAAAATAAATATTATAAATATTTTTTAAAAACTTTTTAAATGAAACTTATAAATTTTGATGAAACCTATAATTTTAATGTTCAAAAAATTTTCAAAAAATACTTCCAAATAGATATTTTAGGACTCCAAAACTTAACGGGTTAAACGAATTTTTAAATCGTTTTTAAATCCGCTTTAAACCAATTAAATTTTGGAGCTCCAAAATATATTTTTAGAAATATTTTCTGAAAAAATTTTGAATATGAAAATTAGAGATATCGTCAAAATTTACAATTTTTATGTTAAATTTTTTTTCAAAAAATACTTCTAAATATATTTTTTTAAGGCCGTTACACGGAGTGACGTGGTGTAACAGTTACACGCAAAAATCACTCAGAGACAAAGATGATGGCCATGTATCGCTGCATATGAGCTAACCTCAAAGGGCCTCTCCGTCAAGTAAGATTGATTACAGACAGAAAGTATAATAACTTCAAAATGAACAAGATCTAAGATCTCATCTAAAGAGACTTTGCTCAATATTCTTAGTTGTCGTGAACTCAAAACAAAGCTTGAAGTTATGGTACATGACGACGTATAAGTCTTGAAATTATGCTTGTTCTTGAGTTGCTAAAGACAAGTTTTCATCGGTGAATACTGGATTGTAATAGAACCTATCATAGACGAAATATGAAGCTTGAAGATATTCATTTGTTTACACAGGAGATATCTCCGACATCTGTGATGCAATGTTCAATAACCTGAAAAGATACATGTGGAGACCTAAAACCCTCTTCTTGAGTACTTGTCATGTGTTTTTTATAAATGTGAAATTGCTAATTCTTTTAGAAGTTAGATGATAGTAAAACACACGTAGATGGATATATTTGTAGTTAAAATAAGACGTTAAGCTACATGCTCCTTTCAAGCGTTCAAATAAATTTTAAGAGAGAGATCTTAGAGATGGTGATGTCATTTGCCCGCGGCACCGGCACGGCGATCGGCTTCTCGCCGCTACTAGGCCGAATTAATGTACGCCACCTCCGCTACACTACCCCATCTGGTCGCCAACTCCATGCAACATCTATCTGTTCAATGGACCTCTAGGCTTGTCCGCCGTAACTCACAGCCCATCCCTGTGCTTATATGATAAGCAATGAAGGAAAATTCTACAATGAAACATTACGCCATATTAGTATATATTACTTTCGTGTTTAAATAAAAAAAAAATTTACAATTATTTTTTGAAAAAACTTTCAAAATAAAACTTATAAATTTTAATTAGATTTACATCTTTCATGTTTAAAAGTTTTTCAAAAAATATTTTCAAATATGTGTTTTGGGCTCTATAGTTTAACGGATTCAACAGATTTTAAAACAGTTTTTAAACCCGCTTCAAACCTGTTAAACTTTGAAGCCCCAAAATATATTTTTAGAATATTTTTTGAAAAAAAAAATTGAAAATAAAAGTTATAGATCTCGTCAAAATCTAAAATTTTTATATAGAATTTTTTTTCAAAAGTTATCTCTAAATATTTTTTTTAACATTACATAGAATAATGCGATATAACTGTTACAGTTAAGAATCTCTTGAATTGTATACGCAGTAACTGGCCTGTCCGCTGCCGCCAATAAGCAATGAATTTTATATGATAAGTCTGTGGTTCCTGTGAAGTTATGAACTACTTCTGAGCATAATTTTAGTAAATATTCGTATAACTTTCTAGCTAAATTCGTGTTTTTTCCTGTTTGAAACAGCCGCATCCTTGGAGCATCATCGTCGTTGCTAGTTTTCGCTTAACCTCTCATGAAGAGACTCACATTCTGGGTATATATATAACAGACACCACTCGATCAGTATCCTATCACCTTTATTAGGATGGTGTGTAGTTAGAGGGACCCTGATCGGATGATCCAGTGGTCATCCTCCCACTTTATTCTTCAGGTGTGGTTTGGACTCTTGAATATGATACAGTGCCCCAGGGTAGCTTAAATGATAGGATGGGTGGTTTATGAACTATCAGTCATAAGTTTGAGTTCCCACGATTTTTTTATGAATTTTCAGAAAAATATTTTGTACATGATAACATTTATGCACATCATATTTTGTTTGTTCTTACCATGTCTCGTTCCCTGTTTGAAAACTTATGAAATAGCAGTACTAAAATAGTAATAATATTTTGATGCTATATCTGGCAGATATAAACCATCCATGTGCTATGTTTTAAGATACCCACATTATGTTGTGCGCTACTTGGTTGACCTGTCTTAGTAATTTCGACCAGCTCTTATCGTTCTATTGATAGTTATGGAGTTCTTCTTATGAATTCTCTCTTCAATGAGTTGTTCTTTTATTTCAGATTTACAATCACTAAGTGGTTTGAAGCTTTGATCTTCATAGGAGTTCTACTAGGCAGCTTGCGTCCTAACAAGTATAGCGATCCCATCTACATATCAATTTACGTTTGGTTGATAATTGATAAGTTTATAATGATAGTGGATAGCAATATAAACTCTAGATTTGATTTTTCACATCATCCATGAGAGCAGACAGGCATTGGGTAGACCTACGTAACTGTTGTCTCGTTCATACGATTATTGGAGATTAGTAATCGAGTTTTTCTTTAAATGTCTGGCAGTGATATCTTCCTCTTCAGTAAACTTTTTATAGAATTTAGGATAGATGACTATCGTTAATGGAGGCTCTTTGAAGAGATGCAACCCTTTTAGTCTACATCAACCCCTTGTTCAATGTGTTTTTTTTTTTTTTACCTGTATCTTGATATTTCAACAGAGCTATTTATGAAATCTAGGAGAGCTGGAAGTTTGAAGACTTGCAGTAAGATTTGGCACATCGAAATTCCATTTGCTGTTCTAATATGGGGTATAGTTGATCAAAGTGTAGATCTCATAAATTATTACACCCCTGACCCCTTACATTTTAACAATGTGAATTCAAAATTTTATTAAGTTCACTTAAATAGAAAGGCTATATTTACAAGATACTATTACCAAAATTGAGAAGACATCAGAAAAATCAAAAGCAAGAAGTGTCAGTCAGAGAGTAGCTTGGCCACCAAATGAAGGAGCAGACATCACCGATAACACATCGGTTACTGAAGCCATCGAACTCAATGCTGCTTTTAGAACATCCTGTGAGCATCCCGGCTTGACATAGCTTCTTACCTGTATATATACCGTACAAAGACTCGTTAGTTTTCTGATATGCCTGCTTGATTTTAAAGTACTTAGAATTTTCAAAGAGTTATATGTTTGGATAGTACTACCTTTTCGAGGTATTCTTGGAGCAACTTAATGCGTCCCATGTAGTCTTGATCTTCAACGGACAAAGTAAACGTCTTAGCATCAGAACCTGGTCCTTCAAATTGTAGTGGTCCTGGATTCCTGTAGAGATCATCCATCAAGTAACTTTGCACCTTTTTCCTCAGTAACCTGGGAATAACAACTGAAACTCTTAGCTCCAAATTAAAGCACCAGCAGCAACTGGTTTCTTACAAGCAATTATTTTAATTAAATAGACCTGGACAACATTCCCCAAACAACTTCAGCTAATTTTGGAACTTAAAAGTCGCAACTATATTCGAGTTCACTGCTAATTATCCGATAATGTGCTAACTATCTGACTCGAATATAGTTGGTTTGTGGGTTTATACAAAAATTCGAACTTATGTGTTATTTGAAAGTCTAATATAACAAACTACCTTGCTTAACATGAGTTGATTTTAGATTTTGATAAATAAACAGGAAAAAGGGACAATGGTAACACAAAAAAGTGACTATATGTAATAGGAACTTAGATATTTTTACTTAGTCTGCTGTCCTGTTACAGTTATGGTATTTATTTTTCTAGATAACGACTGCCCTAAGATCATTAAACACCGTTTATCAACTGAGACAAGTGAAAATTCATATTAGGGAGCACAAAGGTTGTACATGTTCTTTTTTTTATATGAGATGCACTAAGCAAATCAGATTTTAGCTGCTTGACTTTTTGAATACCAAGTAAATCCAAAGCAACAATATCGGTACACTAAGAAAATCAGAATTAGTTGCTTGACTTTTGAAACCAAGTAAATCCAAAGCAACAATATCTGGTACACTAAGAAAATCAGATATTAGTTGCTTGACTTTTGGAAACCAAGTTAATCCAAAGTTTATACTTGGTATTAGAAGAACAAGCAACAGTATCAAAGACTTACTCGTAAGCTTTTCCTTTCAGATCAACTGTTGCGGGATGTACAGCAGGTTTCCCAATTGGTGTGGCACCTGGACCTCGTGAGTATCGTTTCACTGACATCATTGCCTAAAAATACATTAAGATATATTATCTTTGCTTCCAATCTTGGTCTTTATTATTATTATTTTCCGGTTTTTGAATTTAGCATATCTTCATCTCTTATGAATTTGTGTCTATGATTGTAGTTCATACCGTAATTGGCGCAGCACCACATCTCCACTTGTTTACATGGTGTTTGAGATTTGTTACAGTTGCCATATAACCATTCAAACCAGCTGCTAGTATGTGATAGCAGATGTGCCCCAGGACCTGTATGAGTTTTCTTTTAGTTATATATAGTTCATATGGTTGCAAGAAATGGAAAAGTGATAGGGTAAGTACATATGCGTAATCGCAATCAAATTTTGATGGCAAGGACCCACGTGCTTGGTAACCGAAAAAGTGGCAGATGGCGCTGAACTTTTTCCCTCTATATTTACCTTCTTTCTGAAAAATTAAATGAATGTTAAATTTAAGTGAAGATACTTAGGTAAAAGCATATATTACTCATAAAAAAAAAAAAAGATGCTAAAAGAACAGCGATTAATAAATCTTAAGTGGAAAAGTACCAAAAGTAAACTAGTGAGCAAAATTTCAAATTGCATAAAATAGCAAACATTGAGTTGTAAATCCATGAATATCGAAGCTTAAACTAATGCATACCATACGCTTGTCCATCTCTTTTTCAACCAACTGAGCTAAGAGTTTCTCTGTTTCAATCTGTAAGGAGATATTAAGTTAAAACATCAAAAAGAAAACAACTTGACTAGTAAACTTTTACATATATCGAACTGTTTACCTGTGATAACTGTGCAGACTCATCAGATTCTGGATGAAGCAACAGCTACATATATAGTTTGTTTTCAGATATTTTCAGCATGCCCAATGACTAGTTACAGAAAACATATTCAATATGTGTTCGCGCAAGGTTTATAAAGGTACCTCTTTTTTCATAAAATCTGGTAAGAATTCAAACAACGCAGACGCCCAAGGTGAAAGATTAGAAGAAATATTCTTTGTTGTAAAGCCTTGATTGTGTAGCCCATGAATTTCCTTTTACAAGACAAGCTTCACTCTTAGTCAATATGTTTCAAATTTGCTAGAATTATTTATTTAATTGATAAAAGAAATGTAACCATTTGCATCAACTCTCGGCAAGCCTACCTGTAGGAGTGCATATAGTTCTGGAATGCTTTCTACTAGCCCTTCAGGAATTAGAATGACGCCATGATGCTTATCTGAAACAGAATATACATTATAACTAGCAAACAAAATAGTTTCACACTTAGTAAAGGAAGGTTCAGATTTTTTTTTTTTGGTAACTAAGTAATTTATTAGCTCAGAGATCTAGCCTTCCAATTACACCAAACATTTCGTCAAAGAAAGTAAACAAACTAAACAATAGAATCTAAACTAAAGACGAATGGATCAAATAAACTTTATACAAGGATGACGGAATCAAAACTAAGATTTGAAATTTCTGTTATTTCAAGAGCTAATTTCACCGAACCTTTTTCACTTCTTGCTTGAACTGCATCACAGATTTGTCTTGTAATGTCAGCAAGAGTAAGTTTTGACATGATCACCTCCTCGCCTAGGATGACCTGAAATTATACTTATCATATAGTCTCTGTTTTGAAGTTTAGCACATAAGGAAATACTAAAAGTTATGAACTGGCTTGGAAATCTTACCATGTTTGGATGAGATTGAAGAGCACATTCTAAGGCAACGTGAGATGCTGTCCGACCCATGACACGAACAAAATAATAGTACTGTAGAATGACAGGGAGAAGGTCGGACAAGTTTGGTAATGACATATAATTACAATACTGGGCATTGACATGTAGTTATGACATATAATCTATTTTTTACTTATGCTTTTAGTTTATAATGATGTTAATGTCAGTTTTCTGAGTGGTAAAAGTTCATGGCTAGTGACCAAAAAGGTCATGGGTTTGAGGCATGGATATCACCTTCTGTAAACAAGGTACAGTGGTCTACATTAGGGAAAAAAATTATCTGCATCCTTTCCAGAGGCTATGCCTACACACGCGGGTAGTATGGGTAGTCCTTTTTTATTTACCTTATTTATTTGTTTAATTTCATTACCCTGTTTCGAAATGATGTACAAATACATCCTTACCTTCTGCGCAGAAACAGCATCTAGGCAGACATTGCTTATAAGCTGTGAATTGACCTGAAAGAACAGCACCATAATGGCAAGGTGACAATCAGTGATCGAAAGAAAAAAAGAAAAAAAAGCTAAATCATGAGAAAGGTGCTTTTTTAAATCATTTGGTATGCTGCTAGTAAATCAGAACATTATGACATATGAACCCATTGTTAGAACAGTTTCATCTGAATACTGAAAAGTGTACAGCTACAACAATACCTTGCAAATTGTATCAAAACCGACAGTAGCTTCGACAAACTGATTCTTTAGATCCCCATTCAATGTAACAGGAACACCAACTACCTGTTGCAGAAATTTTATATCTTGTTTGATATTAGAAATTAATTGAATATTAGAAATTGATATAAATGGCTAGCACACACCTTTGTTGGACAATTTGCATCAGCAAATGTCTCAGCTAATTGTGCTGCATCTGTGTTGGATGTTGGCCCTTTGAAGAAAAAAAATGGAGAAAGAAAATGACATCAGTAACTTGTCATTTTCATTCTTACTAATAAGAAAACTGCATTTTTATATCCGCAATAATTCAAAATTGCAAACATATCCCCTCCTAATTCTAAATGACAATTTTATTCGCCTTTGACCGAAATGATAAAACTACTATCGTCAAGTTAATTGCTCTTCTTTTTCAAAAAAAAAATGATAAGTGTAATTTCGTCATTTTCACAGGATCAAGAGGTGAAGACATCATTTCGAATTAGAAGGTGTAAAAATACAATTTGGAACTATGAGGGTATAAAAACCAAAATACCCCAAAAAACAACCTCCAATAATGACAAGACCGTCTAGCTTCAAAGCTTTGCATGTATTCATAGCGGCGTTGACTTGTTCTGTTGTTCTCACCAGATCTTTTGACCGACCAAGCATGTCATAGCCACCTGAAGAGACCAAAGTTTTCACTGCCGAGTTTCGATGAATTTAGATTTCAATCATGTCAATAATATAGTGCCAATCATGCGGTTTGCATTGTATCAGTAACTTACAGAATATACGTACCGATCGGCACGTAAAATCATGATAAGACAATAATGATCGAAAGCAAGGTTTTGTTTTGTAGAATAATATAATTACTGTAGTAGAAAATGCAGCTAACCTTGGTTCTTGTAAGATGAGAGAACGTCATCAGTGATCTCCAAAGCTTTCGTTGTAAAAAGGCCTTCTGTGCCACCTTCATATGTACAAACAAGAATATATGTAAATTCAACAGTTTATTTTATTTTATTTTATAGATACCACGTAGGCAAATGTATCTGCCAAGTGTTTTGGGTTTAACATAAAGTAGATCATTTAGGAACAATTTGTTCATATCGGCAGGGCAATGTGCTCCCTAGCATATTAGGCCTGGCCGTATTTGTGCAAGTATTCATCAAAACTTCATAGCTTGTGACTAAGATATATAAATACACGTTATAGACAAATCCGTGGTTGAGTCACTTGAAATATTCAATCTTGAGAGTATTGTAGAGAGTGGTTCTCGTAGTCGTCCTTCTTCTTGCCATCTATGAGAACATAGTATCGCCGCAACACCGCCACAGAAGTAAGCACGAGTGCATATTAATCTAGAGTTTTTGCAAACACATGAACTTGATATAATCTGAGATCTCTACTTATGGTAAAATTTATACTAGAATTCACTAGATTTCCATAAGTTCTTATATCAAGCGACAAGTTTGAATATTAAAATGCTCTAAGCAAAAAAAAAAATAAATAAATAAAATTCTTTTTTCTACTTAGCTAACAAGTGTTGGCTCAGTTGGTTAGCAAAATTAGATTCTACGATTGAGGGGCATCTTCAAAAGGTCAGTAGTTCAAACCCACAGTAAGCACTTATTGAGAGAAAAATTCTCGAAATGTTCTATCTCCGAAAGAGATTAGTCTCATCCTCTATGGGTGTGGGGATGTTACTAGAAAAAAAAAATTTAAAAAAAGGCATTTCTACTTGAAAATGAGCATAAAGTGAGATATAAAAGCTTACCAAGAAAGCCAAGCAGCACATTGTCAGGGTTGTGAACTTTAAGAGCATCATGAAGTCCCCATACTACATTATGCCCGCCGGGAGATTGCCGACCGCAAAATACCGCACCCACTCTGCAACAAGGTTAGAAAACATGTATTATTCCACATTTTTTAATTTAAATTTCAAAACTAGATATCTTTACCAAAGAACTATCTCAAGTTTATTGATAACTGAGCTGTTGTGCATGAATTTCCAAATATCTTGCGTAAGAAAATAACATTTCATGCATATTTCACCAAGTAAAATCCCTAACATAAGTTTATCTGGGTTTGCACCACTCAGTGCTTTTATCCGTTACGACGATCGCACGAAGTGGGCCTGCTATGGGTGATTTTTTGAGATAATAAGGTGAAACCTTTCATACAGCAAACACCAAATTGTTTCGCTGGACGCAGTTTTCTAACCACAGTTTTAAATTATGGTTAGGGAAGAAAATTCCGAAAGTGCGTTGCTCCTCGACATACATTTTGAGTACATGCATCCAGAAAAAGTTCTATTCCGCATCTCGACGGAAGTGACTCGAAATCGTGAATAATGGTTCATGAGCCACTGTCCCACCAATTGAGCTATCCCATCATTTGCTTCGGTGAGTTCTTTTTTACGATAATTTAAAACATTTACCAACAAAATAGTTTCGTTTTTCAAGCATCACCAACATAAGTTTATTTACCTGATTGGCGGGTGCTCTGTTATGATCTGAGCATCAGGGACCTCTGCTGTTGCCCTTAAAAAATGCACGAGAGGCTGCCCATATGTGTATGGAAATGCAAGATTGATTGCGTGAGCACTTGCTGGATCTGCTGTTGTTGTTTCATCACCAAACTCCACCCTCACAGTAGTTCCCTGCTCATCACATACAATTTTACTCATGTTTTCCATCTCCTTAATAATGAATGATATTGGTTAAAAGTCAGTAGAATGGCCTTTCGTCACTTAAAATCATAGACGGCACTCGGCACATCTCTCTTTTGACAGTTATCGATTCGGCATGTATGAAAAGCCTTATATATAAATATAAACTAATTTTAAACTTTTTACTTTTAGTTTTTTAAAAAATAAATAAATGTACATTGGAATGGCCAGCGTGACACCTCCGATACGGTTGACACGTGCCAGAATATGGTTTACTTGGCACCGACAACCTTTAAAACTAAACTGAAACCCACAGCCAAGATATTGCAACTTCAACACAGCTATACTTACACTGCACTCTTTCAATAACTTTATCTCAAACATACTATTGCTAGAAAACCCCCTTTTTTTAAAAACAAATACTATACATCCAAAATTTTTACCAAAAAATTTACCCACACACAATCCACAAAATCTCTATCTCACTACCCTCCTAGTGCTCAACACCAAACATCAAAACTAACCACTCAAAAATGTTGCACATCATCATTTCATGAAATTTTGGGGGTGCATTTGATAGCACTAATATTATTCTTTTTTAATTGCTATCATTTTTCCCCTTTTTTTTCTCTTTTTTTTTTTTTTTGATTTGTTGAACATGAAGGTCGATCTCCATCACCAACTAAGACAACAGACATGGTTGATTACTGAGTAGAATGGACCATGAATAACACGCTGGACTAATTAGTAACAAAAAGCATGCCGCAAAAACTTTTTTTTTTGCCAAAACAGAGAAATATCATAAAGATTTATGAACCAGCAGTATAAGTTCATAAATAGGTTAAAGACCATAAACTTTACTAATACCATTATCTAGATCAAGTGATTAGAAAGGAGGACGAAGGAAATGTTTAAATCAAAAGCATCAGAATTTTCTTAAAAATAAGTTTAAGTGTTGTGCCAAAAATAAAATTTTTAATAAAGAAAGAAAAAGAAAAAAAAAACTAATGTTTGAGCAGGAGAACCTGAAGGCATGGTGGGAGCTCTGGATGGTACTGAGCTCTCTTCTTCTGCAGCTCAGAAAGCTCTCTCGGCATCCCAAAATCTGAATCCATTCTCTCTAATTACTATTTTCTGTTCTCAAACTCTTCCTTTTTCTGCCAACAAATATATAGCTCCTCAAAGACTGTTCATCTGTAGAAATTTTATGGGAATAGAACTCAGGGGGTCTAATACAAAATTTTATTCTGTTGAAACTGCCAAAGGCGTAGAAAGATTTATTCCTCCCATACTTCGTGTTAGATAATATATGTACACTTGCACAAATTGAAAAGTTAGAATTTTTTGACTATTAGAGCATTGGTTGGTGTTAACCGTGAGTTCACCGCTATGAAGTCGGACAAAAGTGGACGGATTAAAGGTAAAGATTTTTGGATTAATTACGTATTAGTCCTTCTATTTTCAGGGGCTAAACCAATCACACACCGTCACATTAATTTTTTATTTTTTAGAAACTAATTTATTAATTTCTAAGAAGGATGATATTCAACTCGCCAAAATTTCTTTCACTATAATCTTAAAAAAGGATCTAGATGAAAAGGACTGCTGCAGTTGGTTGGTTAATGGTTACAATTCTCTTTTTAACTTTATATTTTTTAAATAAATATTAAAGTTCATCAAATGACAATGTTGCATTGCGGTATTGCTTCAATTTCAACGGCTGCCCGCCAAGGCCAGTGGTTTTGTTTTTTGTACCTCAACCAAACCAAACGCCTCATCTAAAGTGCCCCTGGAAAGTCAAAAATACTTTTAAATAGATTTGATAAGATTTTAAAATTTGAACGATTTAGCAAATTAATTTTTAAATTAGTTAAAAATTTAGAGTCTCAAAATACTCATTTATAAATATTTTTTTATAAAAATTATTATTCAAATTAAAATCTATTTTTTTATATTTAATTTTTTTAAAATAATTATATAATAGTAAAAAATGCTTGTAGAACAACTTTCGAAATATGGATGATTCGGAAGGATTTTGAATCTAATTACTTATTTGTAAATAGATTTTAAATCAAGCTGATATGCAATTATCCGTCGTTTCTTTTTAATCTCAACCAACCAATATGCCTCATTAAAAGTGTGCTATTAGAAAGCCAATTTTCAGCCTATCGAATTTAATTTTTTGCATACTAAAATCGACGACTAGTTCAACTGATACAAGTACTCCTACAGTGATTACATGTTCGATTTGTCCTCTATTTAGTGAAATTTGGGAAATGGTTGAGGTTTATCTATGCCCGAATCACCGTCCATTGGAAGGTTTAGGAGCAGATTTATTCTTGGTATCTCATAGTGCAGAATACGACTTGTGTAAAGTTCTTTCTTAAAAAAAAAAAAGAATTGCGAGCTTTTGATTTGAACTCCGACTCTCACATATAATCCTTGTATAGATTTTTTCTTTTCTTTGTGATATATTGGTAATGAAAGTTGCATTTGGTTTAGAGCTAGCACTTTAAATTGTTGCATTGATGGCTTCGTCAGGTTTACGTAAACTTTTTTTAATCACTAGAACGAAAAGTAATTAAATTTAAGATGTTGAAAAAAATGGTAATACTAAAGAGAACTTGGATTGGTGCCACGTAAGTTTACTGGCGCCATATTTGGTTTGCGAAGGATTTAAGTTCCCATATTAGTCTTTCGAAAAATAAGGTAACAAAGAATAACAAAATGTTGTAGAAGCACGCGCAGAGTAAAATATAAAAAAATAATGTTAGAAAGTAAAAAAACTAAAAAAAAGAAAAAAGAAAGAGAGAGGAGGAGAGAGAGGGGTCAAATGAATATTTCAACTGAATGTCTGAAACAAAAAATGCATGTTGATCCATGTGAGAATGACAGAGAAAGGAACACATCAGAAAGGCTTTAAATGTAATGTAAAAGCATTAAATTTATATTAATTGATGTGTGAAATGATGTCAACTATCTCCTCAAAATAAATTAAAAAATTTAAGCTCATATATTTTCAGGTGAGGGCCTGCAAAAATAACTTTCTCTAAAATATGACTACAAACATTTTAATTTTTTATATTTATAGCTGTAATATTATTATTATCGTTATTTTTTGCTAGGCATGATATGCCCACATAATAGATCATATTAAAAAGATTTGACGGTCCGAAAGTAAAATATCGAAAAAAAACATCTATCAATTCTAAGCTAAATATAGAGATGTTATAGAAAAGCAAATCAATTGTTGATTGAATTAGAATAACATGGGTTTTCCAGTCATTGGTTTTGAAATTTTGGCTACAGGATTATGAGTTATGACATTTGCTTTCAGCCTTACAATTTAGTTGGACCTTAAGACTTCTCGAGAATCAAATAATTAAGAGAGATTTCATTTTTTATGTCTTTAATTTGAAAATTATGTTTTTATACAATTCTAACTTAAAATGGTATTTTTATATTCTCTTGATTATATAAAATAATAAGGTTGTTCTTATCTTCTTTTTTTTTTTGAGGATGAGAAAATATTAACCTGACGATGATACTTTTAATTTTATACAATCAATGAAATATAAATATGTCATTTCAATTTAAAAAAATATATTTTTATAATTTAAGTTATTAAAATATAAAAATATAAATATCTCGATAGTCAAACAATCTAGAAGCTCACTGTGATGTTGAATGGAATTTGAATGCCATTTGCCCACCTCTCTTCCAAAATTGCTATGTTTGAAAAGCTTACATAATTTTGACATTTCAACGTTCACCTAAGACGGATGAAAAAGCTTCCATCTTATAAAAAAAAATATCGCGTTTAAATTTTACAAGCACTTTCTATGACAGTATAGGAGATTTCTCTCTGAACGCGATATACGAACTTTCAAAATTGTTCAGATTAAAAAAAAATATATGACTATTCGATTTGTAGAAATAGATCAGTATCAATGTAAATTTAACTGTTATAATGGTCCACAAAGAGAATCAATTATGCATTGATTTTTTTCATAATAATTTGTAAAAAAAAGGAAGAAGAAAAAAGAGAGAAGTGCACACAAATTTGAATCCATTTTTTATATAGCTGTTTCATATGTATGTACACCTATCTGACTCCTATAAATTTGTATACTAACGATGAATGGATTTTGGTAAAGATCAATCTTGATCAAGATTCAAGACACTTTGCACCGTTCGCGTATATATATTATGTGTTGTTATTACTGCATAAATAAAGGATTTATCTGGCTTTATTTTTGGAGCATTTGGATGAAATTTTAGGTACACATCTCAAGGATCATGTTTTGGTTTGGTTTCAATAGAGGGGATGATAGCGGTGCAGAAAAAGCCCGTAGCATGCGGCCGGTACCCCAGCTCGGCTCGCTGGAGCCGGCTGTGGCCCGTCCCGCCGTCGTAGCTGTACAGGTTGCGGGCCGGCCCGTGGTTCTATCCGTGCGAGCCGGACTTGAAAATGTGGCCCGTTGCCGCGGGGCGGGGCTCGCTTGCGAGTCAGCCCATAGCCCGCCCGACGCATACTTTAAAAAAAAAATGGTAACATGAATTCAAAATTGAATGGAGATGGTTCCTATGCTCACCTATTTACTGCAAGATCCAGCCATCCCATTAATGAAAAAGGTAATTATTTTAACTAGATGGCTACAGCCTTTGGGCCTCTTTCCAGGCATACTTAGACTTGACTAATGCATGACCTTTTATTGCTTTGCCTGCAGAATTTAGCATATTTAACTTATTGTTCTCAGATGCTTAGTTTTTCTTTCTTTTGCTTCGACGACCGACTAATAACAAACACTTCAACGACTGATCTTGTTATCGCTCATTGATATAATCGGTGACCAGTTTTTGATGGGAATAGCAGCAATATCATGGATGACTGACTTTAGATGCCAGTCTAAAATGGAATGCTGATGCAGTAATGGATAGTTTAGATGCCATAGTCCTATTCATTTGCTTAAGTGTACAAGTCCATTTTTTTATGATCATCTTTCCAGTCGCAGTTTCCACTTTATTTTGTTGACTCAATAAGTCTTTATTTTCATAAACTTTTTGATACATTAAAAGTCTGACAAATATGTTAATGTTTATTGGCAATTTTAAATAAAAATCAGAATTAGAAAAAAAAAATACACTAACATCAAAATAGAAATAGATGATACTCTTATCATATTTAGTTCAACAAGAAACAAAACTAAATATCTCTACAAATTACCGTGAAAAAACTCGGAAATTAAAAAATCCATAACAATCTAAATCACATTCCCAATGGAATAAAAATAATTTTTAAACATGACGATTATACTATAAATAAACTATCATCACTATCTTTTACCCCATACAGGTGGAGCCCCGGCAGAGTGATGTCTGAAAGAAATACACGTACGATCTTTGCAGATACAATAACTAGAACAGACATTAATTAAGACAAATTAGAAGTCAACTTTCAAAACCAGTACAGTACAATGAATGTTCTAAAAGGTAACTATATAGTGCTAAGTAAGCTATATATTGCTAAATGTAAATAATGTACTGCTAGAAATTTATAATACTAGCCAAGTTTAGCATTGCTATAAATTTATTGGTTTATGAGCATATCAAGAACATTTGCAAGTCCCACAAAACCTAACAGCGAGATGATTAACATAGAACCAAAAAGGGAATCCCACAAAACCCATTAGTACTTTGATCACACATACAATTATAAGCAGCTCTTTCAAAAGACGGCTTAGTTAATTGCATTTAGAAAAGCAAAAAAGAAAAAGAAAATACAACTGTTTATTCTGATATATAAAGGTCAGAATCGATATTACACACATATATGGAGGATGCTGTTCACAAGAATGAATTAAAGGCTAAAAGTTCAAAATTATTACTGCACTACTACTACATGGAAACAGAATGATAATAACAAATGCATGATGAACCACAAGAAACTCATAACATTTTCCCCTAAAGATTAGGCGTTAACCACATTCAATGAGAATACTAGATTGATCTTCATTCTAGACCTCATGCCCCTGTATTTCCTCATAATAACGGAACCACATGGCGGATGAGGACCACAGTTTTTATTTGCAGGTCCCACCACTTCGATGATTCCCAGAGCGGGACCGCTTCCCAGTCTGCTTGTGTCCATCTGATTTAGGTCGCACAGGCTGGGCACGAGGAATAGGGACACGATGCTCACGAGCCAAAACAGGGAACCCAACAGCAGGGATTCTGGCAAAACGGAAAAGCACAATATGTGAGGCATAACGCACTATTTTCCTAACATCACAAATCTTCCCATTCAACAAAACGAATGATATAATTGAAGATTCAATAACATATTTTCACGACATAGCTCAGTCATCCAAAAGAAAACAACAAAACAGTACTAGGAGGTATATAACAAGTAAAGCGAGAAACAGACTAATGGAACAAATGCCTGATGCACCTGGCATACTCGGATAGAATTTAATTGCAAATAGTTGGGATAGTAAGACAATGCGAGAATCACTTCAACTGGTCAACTTAACAAGCCAAATCATCCACGCTTGCAAGAAATTCTCCAAGGACAAAAAAAAAGTGCTAGTGTGTTACATTCTAAAGGCCATATCATCAAATAGACACTACAAGTTAAATCCCGGATAATTTTTTGCATAGGGAAGCATTAGAAAGAAATCGTAGTTGCTAGTTCATGCAACATTATTACTATATAGGGAGATCAATGCTATGCGATCACATGAAAACAAAACAACCCAGGTCTAAACACAGAAGATAGTTAATTTTTTGTAGAGGACTCAATTAAGATAATTCAATCAAGGTAATAGCTCTTCATTCTAATAGGGTTCCTTACAACCAAATTGACATGGAGTGAGGGACTTACAGAATTTGCAACCTTTTTTTTTTTTTTTTTAAACTTCA
Organism: Xerophyta viscosa; assembly: GCA_002076135.1. Lineage (NCBI taxonomy): Eukaryota > Viridiplantae > Streptophyta > Magnoliopsida > Pandanales > Velloziaceae > Xerophyta > Xerophyta viscosa. The sequence continues at coordinate 266,985 of MJHO01000066.1, forward strand.
TTCAAAGTTCCATCACTTAGCGCTGTTTCCTTTGATGAATATGGCAGAGCCATAGTTAGACCCTTACTTTTTTTTAAGTACAGCATCTTAGACCATGTAAAATCTATAAAAATTACTTATATTGTTTAGCCTATTATCCATTCCGACTACTGTTGGATCTACATCGACATTTGACATAAATCAAACTATTGAAGTTAATTAAACTGTATCGTACTTTGTATCATACATACTAAGAATGCATTTTCTATGGGACTTTAAAGCATCAAAAAGTATGAATTCGCACTTAGTGCAGGGAAGTGTTCAAGCACCCCATTGCTTACTGAAGTTGTCTACAAATTGAGTTAAAGCAGCCTAATAATCGCAAGAAGGTCATTGAGCTATGCTCAAGAAATCTTAAAGTTGATATTAGAATCATACATATAAAGAATATATGCATTACTTGAATGAGTTAGTTTGTTGGTACTTGAACTTTAGATACACAAGTGCCAAACTCAAATCAAGCAACTACATAGAACACCTCAACTATACACGGATAGCATCACTACTGCTCACAAACCATGTTCAATATTTTCTTCTCAAGAAGATTGCGTGCAATATTAATACCAAAGGAGCAAATACATAGTTACTAGTTTTGATTGGCATACATGTTGTAGAAAATGCAACTCAAACAAAAGCAACTATATAAGGACGAATAAATAAGGGACAGATAGCATAATTAGATATTGATCCTAACATCATAGAGCCTACAAGTTTGGCATGCCGTGACACCCCTAAAGCCATAGGAGATACCATCATCTACAAACTATCTACTGAGCAATTTAAACAAATTTTTGTCGTAAGTCAAAACTTGTAACCATGTGGCCCTTGAAGTGCCAACAAGGTGGATCAAGATTGATGTCTTACCCACAAAGAGTACAGCAGACTCCTGTCTGGCTCTAAGAGCACCTGGTGCCTTTTCCTTCTGCAAGTGCTGGCGGAGTGCCATGTTTTCTGCTAAGCAACAACGTAGGGTTTGGTCAAGGCGCCGGCACTCCATCTCAAGGTACCTGCTTTTCATCTCCAGTTCATTTATATACGTTTTCTTCCGTTCCCTTGATTTCATGGCAGAATCTCTATTCCTCAACTGCCTGAGAGCGGTAATGCCATAGCATCAAACAACCATAACCAAGTAGCAAGATATAACATAACCACCAAAAGTCACAACACTTCATCAATGAAGTTATACATTTCGAGTTTGTCCCTGTGCTACTTCAGATCTAGTTACTTCTTCAATTTTAACAATATTAGAACTAAATTCAACAGTTAAAAAAAATGTTTCCAAGAGCTAATTCCTTAAAAGTGAAAATTGTATTTGCATGTCAATGTAGATACGTAACTTCAATCTCATACGTGAACCAAACAAAATTTCCTTTATAAGTATGTGAACTGAATTTCAAATTAAAAAGTTAAACATATGGATTCACCTGCGCTTTAAAATAAACAACTAAAATGTGAATGCTTAAACTTACAATAAATGTCTTTACCCATCAGATTGTTTATAATTGTACATAACATCTGCTTCATATTTCTCCAAAGACTCAAAAACTAAGAACCCAAAACATTTCCAAACTGTAATAATTATAAAAATTCAAGGGAAAACAATATAAGAATCAATCTATTAGTACCTTCTTCGTTTCTTGCTGGCTGTATCCTCATCGTTTCTCGCCTCCTCAACGTTTACCGTTTCCTCGCTTTCTGCTCCATCTCCCAAATCCTCATTTCTCGTTTCTTCCCCCTTCGTTGTTTCCCCACTCTCCTTTGTTCCGTCGCCGAATACTCCTGCGAAAAACTCGGCGTTGAACCCGTCCTCGCTTCCTAATTCCCCGTCGTCGCCCAAGAGAAACTCCTCCAGCTTCTCGGCCCACGGCGGCGACGAGTTCGTCGACTCGTCGGAGAAAGCCGGTGACCCACTAACAGGTTCTATCGGGTTTACAACCGAACCGCAATCCGGAACAGGATCCGATAAGAATGATTCGAGATTAAATATGAGAGACGGATCATCGATGCCCTGGAGTATAATGTCTAAGTTAAGATCCTCAGCAAGATCAACGTCCGCCATGGAAATTCAAGCTTTTGGATTTTATTTTTATTTTATTTTATGTCTGTTTTTTCGTGATTTGATTTGTAGGGATTTATATAGACATATATATACGCGGTTGCTTAAAGGGCAAGGTATGAATTTATATAGACATTATATAATATATATCGCCGTCATCCAACGAATGGGAGAGCTTCATTTCGTGACAGGAGTTTCTGGAGAAGACGCACAGTACGGAGAAAAACCAACCATTAGATCTTTGATGAAAGGCATAAGAACAGCTCCGTTGGCAGGCGGTGGCTCATAACAAAATATAAAAAAAGAAATTCTAATTTTCAGAAAAAATTATAGTATATATATGTATATATATAACAGCATAAAAATAATATATATCCAAAATCTTATTTCTAATTATAGTCTCTAAACCATAATTTAAAATATATTTTAATAAATATTCTTATTATTATTATCAAAAAAATTACATTGTTATGTTACAAGAAAGATATTTTTTCTTCATATTTACTCCATCGTCATTTCTATGCCTATTCGTCCCATTATTATAGAAGAAGAATTTTAAATAGTAATATTAAAATTTAATTTCCAAAGATTTAAACTCTGTTTTGTGTTGTCTGTTATAATTCTTCTTTGAAGAATTAAATTTAGGTACAAATATCAATCACTGATATTACTAAACTCAATAGTTTTCTTTAGAAATATTTCGATCACTTACCTTTAAATACTGATGTGAGAGTGTCTTGAAGTCTCTATAATGCTCCATAGATTTAGGGCCACATTAATAGCATGCAATATTCTTTTTTTTTTTTTTTTGGTAAAAAAGGGAGGGATATAATCCCTTAATTCTTTATTAATCTTTATTCTTTTTATCCGCTGTAATTTCTTTTTCTTTCAATAATTAAATTCATGTATTATTTAGGGATGACCTAAAGTTGGAATAGAAAGTATTTTACGGAAGAAGAGTTTTAAATACTTTAGATTCAATCATGTAAGAAAATAAAATAAAAATAGGTCGGTGGTTCGAATCCCAGCAATATAAAATTTACTGAAATAATGAATTAATTAGAAAAGATAAGGGATTTAATCTCATTAAACTATACTAGCACTGTCTGCTAATAATAAGCATTTAAAGGCGATTAATAATTAGAACATATCATGGGAGTACAAAATTCACTATATTTTGGTATATTTCATTACTTGTACCAAATTCATTAAAATTTATAATTAGATATAGCTTTTGAAAACAAAATTTAAACTACAAAATTATTAAAAACATACACTATTTGATTTTATAGCTTAAAATATTTCCAGAATAAATTATAATACATAAAATAAATAGATAAAAATATTATATATAAATTAATAAATATACTACGATGATAATTTTGACATATTTTATGATGTTTTAAATTATAAAGTTGTATCATTTTTAACAATTTGTTAGTTCATAATATTTTTTCAAAATTATCTTTAACTACGAATTTTCGTGAATTAAGTTCAAGTAATGAAACTATACATGGAGCATTCTAAAGTTTCTGCTAAAATTATTCCAAAGTTGATCTACAATTTTTCTTCAAATATAATATTATAAAAAAGCCAATACAGGAATATCTACTTGCTTGTATTATAAGTACAACTAAGCCAAATGAGGTTGGTTATGTTCAAACACCCATCTGAGATGATTGTAAGGATGTGGTGTGATTCCCTGGTTGTATGATGATATACATTAGATTTTATGCCTAACCTTGCACGAATGTTCGCGCGCATATAAGTTGCGGTAGTTCGATGTACACAAAATCTCGAAATTTCATTTTACCATTTTCTTCTATGAGAAAATCAGGTAAAAATACACCCAACTGAACGAAAGTCGGTCTCATATAACCCGTATATGTGAATACGGTATAAATTTTGTTAAATGCACGACCCATGTAGAGTGATCATAAGAGGTGCATGGTACACGTCAGCTGATAGACGAAAGTTAGGTTTTGCTCCTAACGGTGCTATCATCTTCATCGTACAATATTCGTACTTCTATATGAATTTGTGGTATTTTGGCATCCACACCTCACAATATTTGAATCAACTTTTTTTTTTTTTAATCTTTAAGAGAATGAGGCAAAACTCAACTATTACATTTCCCATGATAGAAATGTAGCATAAAAAAATTGAGCTGTATTTATAATAATCTCTTATTCGTGGATATTCTTTGGTGTATATCCAGATCGGCAATCTTTCATGTAGCTATAGCTACACCTAAGACGCTACTTCTAATTCATATCATATCACCTTCGGAGAGGGATATGAATATATTATGGGTTATAATTAGGAGCATTCAACACCAGCAAGTTTGGACACGTCGAACTTTGCCTTGTTATATTCGATGATATCTGAAAAAAATAAAAAAGAATTATGGGAAGCATAACATGTATGATAGGAATGTCGAACATGTATGTCTGTATAGATTTTTTTTTTTTTTTTTTGATTTTTTTCTAAGAAATTTGTTTTATTTGTTTTAGAGAAGAAAAATTATATATAGTAGTGCAGAAAATAGCAATAAGTAATATTATATAACTATATTTTTTATTTTTGTTGATATAATTATATTTTTGTTATTTAAATATCTAAAAAACATAAAATATTCTATTAAGTATGAAATTTATAAAGTATTATAAAAATATTTAAATATTTAATATAAATTATTTTTAAAATATTATATATTTGTTATTTTATCCGAGTACTATTCATATTTTATTTTTATTTTTAAAATTATATTCAATGTTGATATTATGTTATATTTTATACTCATATTCGTTTCAGTACTCTCTAGAGCGAGCGTGAAACACTGAAACCACCCGATTAGCCTGCTCGTTCCAGACGATACTTGAACCCACCTCAACAGCAAAAAGTTAGACCTCTTCCTAAAAATAGAAATCATAAGGTTGTAATCACAAACGTTATGGATACGCTTTTATTTTCAATTACACCTCTAACTTTTCAAAACAGTTCAAAATCTCACCTTTCTTTACATTGCCAACGTTTCTTCGATCTCTCCTCTCTCTTTCCTTCCAAATCTCGCGAAAACCCTCATAACCTTGCTCCGCGCCATTAGACTCTCAGATACAGAAATAAGGAGAGAGAGAGAGAGAGAGAGAGAAGAGGAAGAGAGAGAGAGAGAGAGAAGGGGTGGTGATATGGAGGCATTGTTGGTGGAGAGAGTCGAGAACAGTCTGCGTCAATTCATGCCCCGCAACGCCATCTTCCTCTGCGAGCGACTCTGCGCCCACTCTCCATCCGAGGTTTCGTCCTTTTTTTGTTCTTTTAACTTGTTATTTGAGTTAATTATCATAAGACCAGTTGTAACTTAGTTAAATTCTAAATTCTTAGTTTAGATGTTGTCTTGATTGCCTGTACTTTCAGTATCAATTGCTGGTTCTAGTGGAAATTGTTCTGAATTGGTTACATTTTGATTCTTGGCTGTTATTTTTTCTTCTGTGCCACTGTAAAGTGCTTAAGTTTGGTTCAAATGTGTGGTTCAGTTATTCACCTTGATTTCCCCTCTTAAGCTGCTTTTTGTTTAAATAATTGCACATTAATTAATATTTCAAATCTTGTTCTGATGGATATGACTGTTAAATAGTCATACTTTTGGGGTACAATATGCAGTTCACTAGCTTCATTCTATCAGAGACAGTTCTGAATTAATTAAATATTCAATCCTGGATCTTGATATTCTTCTCTTACTAGCCTTTTATTGGGACTGTATCACTCTTTCTATCCAGCTTACGATGATTATTATATAATATAGCTGTAGGCATGTCTTATTGTTTTGCCTTACGTTGGACTAGCTTTTATTGGGAATCTTTGGATGCAGGCAAATTTGCAACTTTTGGCAAGGTGTTATTTGCGGAATAATCAAGCCTATTGTGCTTATCATGTCTTGAAAGGTAGGCAACCCAATAGTCCGAGTACAAATTCTGTGCTTTGATGTATCTATGTCATTTATTTGACTGTTCATTACCTAGTAATATCAAAGACCAAATATAGTAAATGATTTGAGAAAGGGAATTCGGTTGTAATTGCTGTTTGAATGCTCAAAACTGCTTCCTTTTCTCGATTGAAAAAGCTTCAACAAGTTTGCAAGCACCCATATTTAGGATCAGCATGTGCTATTTCCTCTACCACCTTATGTTGGAGTTGCTGTGCTCTGTTAGTGTATAGGTGGAAAAGTAAAAAAATGTCTTGCTGCTCCTGTTTGGAAATTTGCCTATGTGGACTGCACAAGGAGAACGAGCTCACTCATTGCACAATATGAAAGAAATGCTACTCTCCAATGTTGTCACACACTGGCACCGAGATATTTCAGCTTTTCTTTTGTACTGGTTATAAATTATCACTCTCATGTGGCTGGTGGGTTAACCAACTCTCAAAAAAGCAAAATTGATAGTAGAAATGTGGTTATATATTTACCTTAACATCCCCTCACTCACCGGTTGACTTTTTGGATTGGTGTGTGCATGATACACCTAAATCTTTTCTACCATGGCCAAGCACTTTTGTTTCATAATTGCATGGTCTAAGCGTTGTTTGATACCATGTAGAGACAACACCCTTTATTTGTATTTGTATTTGATAGTACAGATACGGTGTATTTGTGTATTTGTTTTAGTATATAATACATGTATATGTGTGTATATACGCACGTGGTTGTATACACATGTGCGTCTATATGCATACATACACTTGTGGGTATATGTATCTGCATGTGTGTGTGTGCACATACAATTCTTAAGTTGGACTGGAGTCTTAGTGTGCTTTTGGTGTTAAATGTGAAGGGAAACAGATGCCTCAATCTCGCTACTTGTTCGCTGTATCATGCTTTCAACTGAATCTTCTTCATGAAGCAGAGGTTGCATTATGCCCTCCAAAGGAGACCAACTCAGAGGTACTTGATGATCCTTCATATAGCAAGAGTTAGGATACTTTAATCTATATTTTAATTTGTGAAGTGAAAAATGTGCAAAGAAGTTGAAATGCTACTTGATCTTAGGCCTTTTATACACATACACATACATTAAATATTCACTCTATATATATATATATATATATATATTATATATAGAGAGAGAGAGAAGAGAGAGAGAGAGGAAGAGAGAGAACGAGAGAGAGAGAGAGAGAGGCTGTTCTCAGCTCGGCTTGAGAACAGCCTTAATAAGTTAACATCTCAGCCGTTGATCTGCTTGATCTAACGTCGGAGATTTAATTTTAACACTCAACGGCACCGTTAAATACTTAACGGCATGAATCGGTATTCCGTTAAGTATAAAATTAAATCTCCGCCGTTAGATCAAACAAATCAACGGCTGAGATGTTAGCTTATTAAGGCTATTCTCAAAGCGTCGAGCTGAGAATTACCCCTTTTATATATGTATATATATATATATATATATATATATATATATTATATCACTTAACTAATTGTTTAGAGGAAGTTGGAACTTGGAATAGATGTACATGTCAGACTCGCATTCCTTGTTGGTTCTTCGTTCTTTTTATCTTTCAATGTGCTTTTTGTTAACATTAATGCATCTGTCCTCGTTCGCCCTCTTGACAGGTTCCCAATGGAGCTGCTGGTCACTATCTTCTTGGACTTATTTACAGGTTCTTATATTTGTTTTAGTATTTCTTTCAGTATGTTGTTTCTTGTGCATATTCTTTCAAAGATGCTCTATTTATTATGCTTTGAGACTTTAAGGACTTGGACAGAAAAGTACAAAAAGTAATTTGGCGTTCAATGCATCAAAACACACTATGCTGTGGGTGGCTCTGTAAACCTTATACCTACCCAGGTCCCTTAATTCTTATTAATAAAGAGATAATTAGTGAATAAGCAAATAATACTGAATATAGTTTTGATTTTTTTAAGAAAAATAAGAAAAGTACTGTATTTGGTGGAAACCTGAAAAGATTGGTTGGGAATGGAAGTAAGAGAGAGCATGGGTCAAGGGATTTGCTTGGCCCCTTTAAGGATGCTACTAAGTACGTCAATTTGCAATTTCCTATTCTTTTGCTATATGTTATATATCTACTTTAGTTGTAAGGTAGGAATTTTGAATTAAGTACCAATCCAACATGTACTTGTCGAACTTTCCAAAAGCTAAATCCCTTAACTACAAAGGTGATGTGCGGTGTCTCCACTCTAGTAATGATTTTGACTCTTACAGTTTTAGTAGAAGACAAAGTGAGGTTATGTTAGTACCTATGAGGATGTTATTGTTAAAACACTAATGCACGTATACCATATTAAAATCAAACAAGATAGTTGGGATCAAGGTTCGCAATGAAAGAATCAGGATAGTTATCGGCTATATTTTGTATAATACTTTTATTGGAATGCATGAGCGATATATGAATGGTATCAACAATATCGACTCTTTGTATATGATCCATATTGACAAGGCGATGTCGTTATGGTATTGCCGAAATTGGGATCCATCCTGAAACTGAAATACATTCTTCATTAACAGTCCATATACCCAAAAAAAAAAAAAACAATATTTACAAAGTACATGTAATCCTTTAGTACTAGGTGAGCACTCGGGTCAACCCGAACGAAGTAACCTAACCAAAATTTGCAAAGGCCTACCCATAACCAAATTTAGTTTTAATTGAACTGGCTCGATAAAATCTAAATGTAACCGAAACTGAATCGTAGTAAATTCGTTTGATTCGGTTCTGTTCATGTCAACCTGAATTGGGAAGATATGTGACATGTCCCGTTGCTCTGCCGCTCAGCAATGCCTCTAATTTTATGTTCACCTAGCCACGTACAGTATTTGCACTCAGGGGATCTGGAAAATTCGGTTCATCCAAAATATGGGCTCCATATTAAAATGGGCCTAGCCTTTGGAAAATACCTTGTTTTGCCGCAACATTCACGGCCCATTGTTGCAAGCGCACAAGACACAGTCACCTGAAATTTTCAAAATTTGTGGTTCAGTCACTTATCCCTCGCACGCTGAAACTTCAGTGACAAGTAGGATTCAAAAGCAAGTAGAGGCTCACACTCTGTACATATTTTCTCATAACTTGGATGAAGAGTGATGAGTCTACTTACAAATATAACAATATAGTAGTTAATAAATAAAGGGGTTCAAAACGGACCTTAGCTGGATATGTTTATGGCAAACCTAAATAAATTTGTAGAACGAATTATCCAGATCTGGAAAACAAACTGTAATTGAACTGAACTAAACCGGTAATATTTGACAGTTGCTGGTCGATTCAGTTTGTTTTTAATTTGTTTTCTTCATGTAGTTCACAACCTTACCTAAATCAACTTATTACACATTTGTTATAAGTATTTGTTACTACCTATTCAAAAAGGGGTTAAATATTGGTCCTCTAATTTGCTAGCAAAGTGCTATTTAGTCCCTTATGTGCAAAATGAGCATTTATATTCCCTCAAGTTCATGTTGAACTACGATTTGAGTTGTTGAAAGAGTAATTTGAGTTTCTCATATAGACACCAAAGTTCACACATACTAATCTATATCTAGAGGATAAAACGATAAAATATCCTCACCTAGATGGTGTTTATGTGACGAATGAGTGAAGTAATGACTTAAGGGCTAAATTATCCACTTGAGGAGCTAAAATTGTTTTCAATGCACCTCATTGCGTAAACTATACTTTGATATGTGTCCTTAGAGGGTCAAAGTTACATTTAACGATTTAAAAAAAAAAGAACCAAACACTGTGAGTTCAAGTTGCGCTTTTGTGTGTCATATATGTGCTTCTTTCCTAAATTGGAGTAAAATTTTGGCTAATGGTTGGTTTTTTGATTTCAGATATACTAGCAGAAGATTACCTGCAATTGATCACTTCATGCAGGCTTTGACGTTAGATCCTCTTCTATGGGCAGCATTTGAAGAATTGTGTATACTTGGTCAGCACGAATAATATTTTCATGTTTTATTGATAATTGCTATGACTTGTTTGCTGTTATGCTTCCAAAAAGGCTTTACCTGTTCATGCATTAATATAGCTTTTCAAATGTTCTTATGCTTAGACTATTCACATGTCTTTAACTATATATCATATGCTTATCTGTTTTATTTTTCTCACCTTACCTGCTAGATGTGACTTTAATCTGGTAACACTGGTATGTATTACGATAATTCTGACATTGTTTGTGGATGCCACAAGAACTTATAATTAGGATAGTTCCCTGTAGCATATTGGATGTCTAGAAAATACGTTGGCTTTTCAAATACAAGATTATGATGTGAAAGCTATGTTTTGATGTCACCAATTATGGCTTCTCTCGGATTAGATTAGGTTGTGTTCATGACTTGCAACAATGTGTTAGCAAGACATGCACAATAAGGTCGTGTAGTAATATATTGTTGTTGTTTATGTGTGATAGTTGCTACTTAGTGCATAGCATGACCAATTCTGCTAGTTTTGGAATATCCACTTGCTGAACTATTACTGTAGAAGTTGCTTAAATCCTCTTTGAAACTGAGCACTCAGACAACAAATTTAAGACATATTTACTCAATCATTGAAGATTTTTAATCTCTTATTCTCATTTATTTGGTACAAAGCATGTAACTAAATGGATGGCGTTAAAAATGTGCTTTTATTTTTAAAACCAAAAACTTAAACAATTGAAGATTCCTTCATGCACACTGAGGAAAAATATACTATTTCCTTATCACATAATTTTCTAGTTACTGCTTTTGGGTACACAAGAAAAAAGAAGTATGTCCGTTGATGGAGCATTATCTGTCGTCACTGCCTTGTTTTATGCAATCTATGTGGAAACGCTCTTGTTGATAGCATTTATTTGTTCTTGTTCATCCAGAAGGACTATTTCTTCCATTTCCTCCTTTATTGCTAAACACAGATAATCCCTACCTAAAATATTTGTTTAAACTACCAATTACGGCTTTATATTGTTCAGGTGCGGCTGAAGATGCAATCGATTATTTTAATGATGCAGCTGCCTTACGGATCCAGAGGCAGCATTTAGCTGAATCAAGTTCTCAGATTTTTAGTGTTGGCAATGATGATGCCAACTTATCATCAACTAGGACAATAAACTTGAATGACCTGAGCCCAAGGCAATTGAAGCAGATGTATACCAACTCTATGCAAGAGGTTCCTGGTCATCTCCATCAAATAGCTACTTCAGGCCAGGCTACAAATAGTGGGTCTTCTTTTTTCAATTTTTGTAATACTCCTTCACCAAATGCTGCGCAGGTGAGTACATCACGATCTTCAATCCTGTAATTATCTGTTTGGGAATACGTTATCATGGTTTCTTATCACCATTGCATGAATTCTTTACATATACATTAAGGAGATCATGAACTTATCTATCAGACCTTAGAAGAAATATTCTTGGAGACGTGAAACTATCCTAGTGGTCCTCTTTGCATGTTAGATAGTGAGGTTTTGATAAGAAAATGTGTAGTTTATTTTCTCATTAAACATCAAAGGTAGTTTGGCCCTTGATATCATAGACACTAGTGGATTGAAAGTATTTCTCCTGTTCATGCTTACAGTAACAAGGTTTCGTTCAGTTTACTGGAAGGAATAATAGTTTGCTTTGGTCCTGTGGTAAGCTTCAAGGCTTTCCATACCGTGCTGTACCAGTTTTAGCAAATCCCAAACTCAAAGATTTGCCAAGCGTGCCGATCTGTACTTCTTTTAAAAAAAATTAATTAAAAAGTAAAACATAAAAAATAATATAAAATTATAAAAATTAAAAGCTAGCTCTTCTTCCTCGTTCATGAGCGAGGAAAAGAAAAAAATAAAGGCACGAAGCTAGAGGGAGGGAGGAGAGGATGGGGGGCGGGAGATCTTGGCAAAGATGACGGTGGGTGCAGTGGCTTTGTCTTTTTTTTTTTTTTAACGTGCTGAATGCCTCGCACGGCACCGGTCGTCCGTGCCTGCCGGTACGGATGAGATGGGTCGATACGACCAGAAAACATCCATTCCTGCCGTCTCTGTGCCGGATCCAGCACGTAAGTGATGGTAAAATACTGTCATTTACTGAAGTTTCATGGTCTTGTAAGTTCTCATTTGGTACACAGTTTTGTTTATATTAATGTTCATTGGTACATAACTCATATTGTCCTTATCTTTCCAGATCTCAGGCTTTGCTCCACCGCCCATTTGTAGAAATGCACAGCTTTATTCAAATGCTAATGCAGTTAGTGGAGATGGTTCTACCAGGCCAGTTGTGAATGCAGCAGTTCAAGCTCCAAGAAGGAAATTGTTGGATGAAGGAAAGCTCCGAAAGGTGAATATATACTATTTTTTTAAGAAATTATATACACACGCACACAAACATACACACAATCATTCTAGGTTGACATCTCCTGCAGTATCTCAACTACTTCTAGGTTGCTTATCATAGCGATTGGCTTTTCATATAAATATTTGCTTCCGATTCTTGGCAAGAAGCAAATTATGATAAACCTTTTATAATTTGTTGTTGGCAGCAATTTGTCCTCCTATTTTTGTGTATATCAGATAGCATAGATATGCACTTTATATATTTTGTTTGCATTTGTTTAGTTGCTATGGTGCTCTATATCTGATTTTAATTCCTGTAGATATATGACGCTAAAACAATTTAGTTATGGCATTACAGTTGATTCTCCCATTAACGATATATTTTTCTTTCTACATATTTAAGTGAAGAAATGGCTCTAACCAGAGCTCTATGGTGCCCAAGGATGCATGTAACCGATCATACATAGTTGGAGAAGGCTACATCCTTATTTTCATATTACTATAATTCTTACTTCTGTTACTTCTTGATGGTTCGCAATTGTGATTTTGTACTACTAGTTTCATCTTTTTCTGATTCTTTTCCTAAATAAGTTACTGGCCTTGCAATTCTTATCATATTGTACACAATGTCAATCTTCAGGTTTCAGGTAGACTTTTCTCTGATTCAGCACCTCGACGAAGCACAAGACTTTCTGGAGAGTCAAAGGCGGAGAATGTGCCACAAGCAGGAGGGAATGGAATAAACCATTCTTCTGCTAAATTTCTTGGAGGATTCACATCTTCGTCTTCTAAAACTGGCTCAAGTGCCTTCCGTTCTGTGACGCTTCGCAAGGGACAATCATGGGCTAGTGGAAGTCTTGATGAAGGTTATTAAGTTATAAGCTTTTAGCTAAATTATATGATTAAATTTTATTACATGAGATCTATCTTAGCAACTTGGAACTATATAAATATATATGTGCCGGGTTAGATTAAACTCGTCGAATTGGTAGAACTGCCAACCAAAATTGCATACCCCAAGAGAATCCAAACCATCAAATATGATATGAACGGTTAAAGCACCAATAAAAAACATTGCAAATGCTTTTGATGTATCTTTCTTAGGATTTTCAGTGTGTATCTCAGGAACCTCATAGAAGTGCAAGTATATGATTCAAGAATCCGTTTAACACAATATTGTCTTAGTGAAAGTTCTCTCTAGGTTGTCTATTTATATAGATTATGATGGAAGACTGGAAAGTAACTTTTGATTTCCAACTACTTCTATGCTTCATGGAATGAAATGGAATAGTAGGACCATCTTTTGCTGAATAATTTTGTCATAATCCAAGCTGTATAGGAGTATTCTCTTATAGACCGTTCTTTACTTCAATGAACATTTTGTTCGGTGCCTGTTAGAAGCCCAAGGGTTATTAGGTGTATCTTATTCTTCTTCTTCCTTCTTTAAAAAGGGGTTGAGGTCTTTCGTGGAATTTTTTTATTTGGCTCCATTGGGAATTTTGTGAATATGCCTATTCTTTTTCTGAAGTAACTGTAAAATTGGTCACTATGTTGTATGAAACTGTACCTTTTGCTTCTTACTTAAGATATGGTCAGAGTTGTTATGAATATGATTAAATATGTTTGGGTCTACTTTTTTTTTTCTTAGGAAAATAGTTGTATCTTAGACATAGCAAGTGTATCAATGCTTTCCCTCCACCGATTTGTCGTGTGCGGTAGTGGTATTTACTTATGACTTCGGTGGTTCCTGTCCTAGATCTGAATAGCTAGACTAAATTGTTGTTATTGTAATTTATTAAGCATTATATTATAGGAGATTCAGTTAGATTTGGACTTTCCATATGGCCGAAGTTGTATTTTGATAGTCTTAAGCGGGGAAGATGTTGGCCATTTGGTGGTCTGTGTCGAGATCTCTAGATGTATTTTGGAGCATTCTCATTTATAGGGTTTATAAATACTTTGTTGAGGAGAGGAGGCGCGTGAGATTTAGATAAATCTTCATTAAGTAAACAGGATTAATTATTTCTATTTTACAAGCCTGATCTATTTCATTGATTGTAGGGAAGAGACTAGAACTTTTAGATGATTCACGGTTGGATAGCATTGGTACAACTTCATCCTCTATGCCAGCAATAGTTGGTGCTAGAAGTCTTGAGCAAGATAGGCCTAATTCACAGGTTAGCGGGAACGTACACGAGATTTCCAATGGAATAAGAGAGATTTTGAGTCTTTTGCGGATTCTTGGAGAGGGATACAGGCTTTCTTGCATATACAGGACCCTGGTAATGGAATTTCTTATATCTTAACGACAGATGCTTGCTATAGCTTTTTTTTTTTTTTTTGTTTGTTTGTTTATATATCTGATGTGTTCAATTCACCAAGCAGGATGCTTTGGAGATGTATCAAAAGCTTCCACAAAGTCAATACAACACTGGATGGGTGCTTTCCCAGGTAGTTCACCTTAGTTGGTCATAGTTGTTAGTTTATGGTGCAATGTGGCTGGATGACTTTAACAGTTCATAGTGCACTTTTATAATCATGCTTGGGTTGTCATCTAATAAATTGGCTTATTGGATTTGAATTTATTTACCAATTGTGTATCAAAGACCAATCGGAATTTGCACGTCAACATACATAACATGGTTTCTACAACCATGCTAGACTGCTCTTGGGTCAAGTGCAGCTGACATTTTTATGGAAGTTAGAGTTTGATGGTAAAAATTCATACTTAATACTTCGAGACACATTAGAAACCTTTAATGTTTGGAAAAACTTATGTTTAGCTAATTAGAAAATTCTATATCCACTTGTACATCTATTGCGTCAAATTAAAAATTCTCTGTCTGTCTTTCTATTGCAACACTATATTAGGATATAGAAGATAATCTGCTTCCAACTACATTAGATATACAAGAAACGAATTTCTTCTTCCTTGGATTAGTTCTTACTTATTGCAATGGTTTTCAGAATCACCATAGATCCTTTGATGTGTAATAGGTTGACCATGTGCTTGATCAGTTACTTCAGATTTCAACCTGTAACCTAAATAGTTATTTTTTTGCAGAGTCTATTGTTAACATTTTGTGCAGTGCCAAACTGCTAAAGTGCTAATTTTTGGTTTTTTCTGTTTTAACTGCAGATAGGCAAAGCACATTTTGAATTGGTAGACTACTTTGAGGCTGATCGCATTTTTGAGCTCTCACGCCAAATATCGCCGTACTTGTTAGAGGGAATGGACATATACTCCACAGTTCTTTATGTGAGTGCTGTTGTTTTATTCTGACAAACCAGTCGCGATACATGTAGTTCTCTCTGTTTTGTTGTTGGATGCATGTCTTGATGGCATGCACTTTCATTTGTTATGTCGTAAGGAAGCAGTATGATAAGATAGCGCAAGCCTTAGCTATAATTTTTCGCTGCAGTTCTTGACTTTTTTTTCTCTGTTTTGGAAAAGTTCCTTGTTATATAGATAAAAGCAGGTTATCCTTGGTCCTTTGGTTATGAAGTCTCTTAAGAATTACTAAAACAATTTTTTTAGAAAGCTGACTAATGGAGCAAATTCGTGGGAAAAATTGAATTTGAAATAAAAATATTATGTTTATTAGGCTATAAAAGCAATTTCTGCTATTTGAGTAGTCTCCTGAATAACATGTTCTCCTTCTTCCAGCATTTGCAGCAGGAAATGAAGTTGAGTTACCTAGCTCAAGAACTCATCTCCATCGATAGACTGTCCCCTCAGGCATGGTATGCAGTTAAACATATAAAATTAACGATTGGAGACCGTGCTATAATGATTCTCTTATATACGTTAATATATTATATTCCAAAAGTTGGAGTATGCTTTGCAATCTCAATGCAAGAAGCACCCTCTTAATTGGTGTAACACATGTTAGAATTTTGACTCCCGTATTGATTGTTAAGCTTTTTTTTTTTGTTGATCACAGACAACAAGAAAGAAAATTTTTGACTGGTCCTTATTTATATGCCAAAGCATAAAATGGTTTGACATCAACTGCATGCAGATATTCTCTGAGATGTTTGTCTACTTCACTTACAAAGAAAGGAATTAAAGAGTCTTCAATTTTTAGGATCTTGTGTAAAACACTTTTCCTGCAAACTCAGGAAAAGTATACCAGTCCCTCAAGTTTGAAAGTTATATTAATCTCGGTTTACCTTGGATGACCCATAATATTGTAAAGCTTTGAATTTTTTTAAACGTGTGTTATTTATTTATTTATATATTTATTTTGTCTTACTTGTTAATAGAATTTAGTAAGCTGCCACTCGCTGACTTAGTGGATGTTAATCCTGATATTGTTAAGAACTTTTTGCTGCAAAAATGTTGATGTTATGAGATATTTTGATTAAACATCTTGAAGTTTAGTGTACTTTAACATTTTAGTATAAGTATCACATGGAGCTAATGGTAGCAGTGGCATTATTTTTATGAACTCATCTTATGCTGGCCGAAAAGCAAGTTTCTTTACCAGTTATTCCTTAGTATTAATCATATTGTAGAGGTTTTCTGGAAAAGCATCAACTGGCAATAGGATGGAAGCAACTAACCGTGCGTCTGAGAAAACTGAAGAACTTTCCCAGAGAAGATGTAGGTTGGTGTGCTATTGATGCAACTAAATGGGCTCTACTCACCAGAAATTACTAGAAAGTAAGAAGCTAAGCACCACAAGAACCATATGAGTGAAAGACTAGATAATGATAGGATTAACACTTAGATGAGCATAAGTAAAAATTAACAGATAACAAAATTGCAGAGGGCTTAAGTTTTCATAAATAACTGATTTTGCTAATACAAAAGCTTAGAATGTAAAATTACAACCAAACTGGGGACAAGTGGGTAACTGGGTGAGTGATAGGACTAAGGCAGTTCATGAGAAGCTCGTAAAGTCCGAGAGAAGCTGGAACTGGAACCAATGGTGAGCCACCTCTTTGGATGTTTTGATGATTGGGATTTTTACAAGGAGGCAAAAGACTTGGCTAATTTGATTATTTAAAAGGAAGAGAGAGAAAATCTAAGCTGGAGGAGTTTGGATCAAGCACTTTGGAATCCTCTAGTTAACTAGACGACCTGGGCCCCTCTGAAGTACAACTAAAATATGGACTCAAAATTATAGCTCAATCCAATTAGATCTACTTCAAACTGGAATACATCTCAGGTTAATGATAGTATGTGAGTCTGAACTGAAAACTCAAATCTTGTGCACATCAATAAGGTTCAATGATGCTATTTTTTGTCAAAACTTAACTCTTGAGAGTGATTAAGAATCTGGCTGTGATACACGAATCAAGCTTGTAATGCTTTATTCCTTCCAATGATTCACTTGCTCGAGGTTAAGGTAGTCCTACCCTTTTTATTGCAGTGCAGCTTTATGTCATGTCACTATCAATGATTCATATATGTACTTATCAGCGAATCTAGTATCTTTGCTCTATACTAAAGAGAGATATCTTTGTAGGTGCGCTATGGGTAACTGCTACAGCTTGCAGAAAGATCATGAAACTGCATTAAAAAATTTTCAACGAGCTGTTCAGTTGGACTCCAGGTTCACTTATGCTCACACACTTTCTGGGCACGAGTAAGCTTCTGCTATTTTTGCATTTTCTTGGATTTAGTTAGGCTTTTCCTATAGTAGTATAATGGAAGTGAAATGGTCTTATTGCATCTTACTTTTATGACAGGTATGTTTCCATGGAGGATCTTGAGAATGGGATCAAATGCTATCAGAGTGCTTTGCAAGTGGATGAAAGACATTATAATTCTTGGTATGGGCTTGGAGTTGTATTCCTCCGCCAAGAGAAGTTTCAGTTCGCGGAACATCACTTCAGGAGGGCTTTTCTTATCAATCCGCGTTCATCTGTTCTTATGTGCTACCTGGGAATGGCTTTGCATGCATTGAAGGTCAAATCCTGCAGCTTAAATTTGTTTAATTGCTGTATCGTTTGAATATTACTTCATGCAACTCCACCAGTTGCTTTGCGAATTTATCCTTGATCTTCAGTTCCTTTTCATACACCCATCCCAAGGGGATGAACTGCAATTGCACCCTTATCATCCTTGGAGCGATTGGTGGAGCAGCAAAAGTAACTATGGTTTATAATATTTGAAAAAGATTTGTAAGAATGCCATAATGCTTCTTACATGTCATTCTTTTGTAAAATTTGACTTAATAATATACCCCTCACCTCTGATTCATTTAACACACTTAAAACAGAGACATGATGAGGCACTTAACATGATGGAGAGATCAATACTAGCGGATAAGAAAAATCCTCTTCCTTTATATCAAAAAGCAAGTATTCTTTTCAACTTGGAAAGATATGATGAAGCCCTGAATGATTTGGAGCAGCTGCGAGAGTTTGCTCCGCGTGAGTGCAGCTTATATGCTTTAATGGGTAAGATATATAAGCGGCTTAATATGCATGACAAGGCGATGTTCAATTTTGGTCTTGCCTTAGACATGAAGCCTCCTACTGCTGATGTGTCTATCATAAAGGTATATATATTATAGAAATATGTTCTTCATGCTTTATTATATCCATATTTGGCAGAAATGCTATTGTAAATCATTATCTAGTTATGGGGGAGTTCTTCTAGTTAGTTTCGTCAGTAACTCACTTCATGGCTAATTTGTTGACTCATTATCAGTCAGCAATAGAGAAACTATATCTTCCAGACGACATCGAGGATGTTTAAAGTTGAATCGGCTCAAGGACGAATTAAAGCCCCTCGTGCTTGTGGACCGCAAGCTTGTGCTGTCGGAGAGAGAAAAAGGTGCCTCTGCGTCATCACTATCCAGTTGGCACAACATTTTCCGTCATGGTGAGAGTGTAAAATGTTATATAATATCATCATTATTTTGTAGGTTTAGGTAGTTTTAGATAAGAGAGAATTGTCCAAGAAGCTGAAATAGATAAAATCATTCTAAGACCGTTGTCATAATGGATAGTAGCGACTTCTGATGTATCATTTTTCAGGCATCTAATGAGTTGGTAGCATCGGCTGACCAAAAGTTGTTAGTGTTGAGCTCTTGCTATTCCTGCAATACATTTTTGGGATGTAAAAGTTTGAAAACTACATGTTTTTATCGGCGATTTCACGCCAAAGTAGTATACTTATATTTTTCTTCTCTGTTCCTTTGGCTTGAATGTTCTCTTATTCTTTCTTTAAAACAGAATGATCTTGTGTGATAACTTTGTTTATTCATGACTATTTGCTTTTGTATCTAAGCGTCCGCAATTATTGCTAAAATTTTACTTTTATCACTTGTTCTTTGTAAAAAAAAGAAAAAAATAGCATCTTTTGTGATATTTTCTTACCTTTGCATTATCAAAATAAAGCTTTTCTCCTTCTATACCCTTTATTATCAGAATACAGCTTTCTCCCGTCTCTTACCACTGTAATAATATTCTTTCTTTAAGTCTTTTCCAATGACCAAGATTTTTGGACCTGTACAAAATGAAAGTCTGGTACTTCTCACATGATAAAACATGGTAAGTACGAATTTTGAATTTATCTATTTCAATGATTGAATAATAGTGTATCGCATCAAAATGTTTCGCAATAATCTTAAAAAAGACATTCCGGAGCATTTCTTAACTGTTAGACTCCGTTTAACGCTCTGCGTTTGTAACTCAAAACAACCTCCTGTTCTCTCTTTGCCTTTGCATCTTACTCCCTCTACGTTCTCCTTCATTTTCTTCATTTTCTAATATTTTATAAAAGTAAATTCATGTCGCAGCTTGATCAACCCGATGCCAATAGGACAATCCTCATGACATAAATTCGTCAGTTTAACTGGCAATCAAAGTCGCAATTTAAAACGAGTCACACTGGCTGACTTGGTCGCCTTGTAACAGAAGATCGTGGTGCTCGTTATAAACCATAATTTTCCATTTTCTTCACTCATTAGAAGTTCTCCCCTTTGAAATGGATGTGACGCTAGAATTGGTAGCTACCCTTGTGGAGATCAAGACTAGATGGCTAAGATGGACAGACCATAGCTGAGATGAGGAGCGGAAAAATACATTCAAGTTAAAGCGAATTTTATTTTTAATTTTAAAATATTTTTTATAAAAGCTATTTTTCAATTTTTATAAACTTAAAATCGTTTCGTAGTTTGATCGACTCAATGTCAAAGACATAAATTCATCAATTTAACTGACAATTGCAATTTAAAAACGAGTCACACTGGCTGGCTGTGGTCGCCTTTGTGACACCGAACATCGTGGTGCTCGGGTATAAACCAAAATATTGGAAGCTAGTGATAGAGAAAGAAGGATTAACAAGATGCTCGATTGTGCAAAATCATATCCAATCTTCTCAATCGTATACAGCCCCAGCCAAAGCCAACCAATCAGAGCTCCTCTTCAAATTCTGCGAACATGTTATCCCACCATCCCTTCTCTTCTCCGCTCACTTCACTCCATAAAATCCCTCCATAACTCCATCTCCATTCCTGTCTAACTCTCTCTCCATGGCCGCTGCCAGCTCCCTCAAATCACTCCACCAGTCGCTCCTCCGTTCTCGGCGCCGCTACCAATTTCACTCTCACTCCTCTTCTACTTTTCTCCAAACACAGTTCCCTGTAAAGCTTCAGCGCTCCAGTTCTTACACTCCTCTTACCACATCCCTCGCTTCTACTTCTACAATAACTCCTGCAATAACAAGTGTTCTGTCTGACGAAGATAGTTGTTCGTTCAGCAAGCTGGCGAGCTTCCTTGCGTCCGGAGATTACCGCCTGGCGGACGAGGAAACACGCCGCCTGCTTATATTTTTAGCCGGCGAGGCGGCGCAGAAGCGTGGCTACGTGTTCTTCTCGGAAGTGCAGTTCATATCCGCCGACGACCTCCGCGCCATCGATGCGCTCTGGCAGCAGCACAGCGGCGGAAAGTTTGGGTACAGCGTGCAACGCCGTGTATGGGAGAAATCACGCCGTGACTTCACGAGATTCTTTATCAAGGTTGGGTGGATGAAGAAGCTCGACACAGAAATTGAGCAGTATAATTACAGAGCTTTCCCTGATGAGTTTATATGGGAGCCAGCTGCTGTCTCGCCGGAAGGACACCTGCCATTAACAAACGCGCTTAGAGGAAAGCAGCTTTTGGAGTGCATTCTTACACACCCTGCGTTTGAAGAGACCATAAAAGAAGAACATGGCAAGGATGGTAATCAGACAGAAATGGAAGGTGAAGAGAAGAAGGAAGAAGGTAACAAGCAAGGGAAAGAGAGGTTTAGGCTTCTCAAGAGCTTCAAGCCAGACTACTCTTTTTAGAAGAAGAAGAAAGACAGACATCTCTTGTTGCTTTTATTTATTTTTTCTTTTTTTAAAGAAAAGTTTTATATATATATATATATATATATATATATATATATATATATTATTTGTATTGATTACTTTAGGGCAAAGGATTATAGTAACTTGACTGCAATTGTTTATGTTTAGAATATATATATATATATAGATACACACGTCTCTTATGAATAATGACAAGCAAATAGGTCTCAAATAGTAAATTTTTAACTTTAATAAGCATGGTAGATGCCTAGATGCTCTCCAGATAATGTAGTGGTTTCTGGACGGGCGAACTTATTAATCTTTTTTTTTTCAGTGAGAATAAAGTAGAACTGTCAATTGTCTGGGTCAAGTCAGACCTGAGTACAGCTCTTGGATGGGTACAAGAGTGGTGCAACTACACTAGTAGTCTATAAACTGAGCAAGGCCGGGCTTTTTCTTATATATCATAATACTAGCAGATTCTATATCATAACAACCAAAATAAAAAAATTTTAAACACAAAATCTTAAACAGAAAAGTTAAAATTGGAGCCACATAAATACTCTGAGTAAAATAGAATATTAACATAGGAAGAGAAAGATAGAGAGAAAAGAAAGGGCGAAGTGGCTATGCTAGTAGAGGGAGAGAAAAAGTATGCTAAAGAAATAAAAATAAAATAAAATAAATAGTTATTGTTATTTAGTCATTGTTTGTTTAAATTTTAATCGTAGAAATTTTTAATGATTAAATTAAATAGTGTGTAGTCGCTGAATTCTTTTTTCTTTTTTTTTTTTTGAAGTGGTATTTCAGTTATTGAGCTATTTACGTCCATGGAAGGAGGAAGCTACCAACTCTATCGGTGCTGTCTTAGGATTATGATAAGATGTAGCAACAGAAAAGGTAGAAGAATGCAATAAAAAGGATGATTGTTGGAGCCTGGTGTGAATTCACTTGAGGGTCTCTAATCTATGCTATCCAACTTCTCTCCTGGACTGCAAATTCTAAATTATGCGCCGCACATATAAGTTTATCTGCACGGCATACAATTATAAAAAGAATGATTAGTATCTTTTTATAAAAATTTTATAGATTTTGATGAGATCTATAATTTTTATGTTAAACATATTTTCAAAAAATACTTCTAAATTAATATTTTGAGACTCCAATAATTAACGGATTTGAAATAAATTTAAAATTATTTTTAATATCCGTTAATTTTTAGAGTCATAAAATAACTATTTAGAGATATTTTTTTTAAAACATAAAAATTATAGATCTAATTAAAATAAATTATTTTTATTTAAAATTTTTTCTAAATATTTAAAAAAAAAAAACCGCGCCGCGCAGATAATTTCTCTGCTTGGGCGGCTTTGCCTACCTCTTAAAGCAAAGGCCTGCTACCTGTCCCGAGTCGAGGTTCATGCCTAGGAGGAGGATGCGACTGGCTCCCCTGATGCGTTATACTTGTCCCGAGTCGAGGTTTAGGCCTAGGAGGATGTGACTCCCCTGATGCTAACGTATCATGGTGTAGAAAACGGACGGCTGAGATCGGCCGATCCAAAAGAATACGGATTTTGAGATCTCATATAAAATTTTCGTCGACTTATTTGACCTATTTTTAAATATTTTTGGTAAAAATTTTGAATTATAAAGTTATAGATTTTGATAAGATCTACAATTTTGTAGTTAAAATTTTTTCAAAAAAAAATATAAAAAAATATACCGAAATAATGATACTAATTTTGCTCCGATCGATGCATGGATATTAATCGTATATAATAATATACAAATAATCAGCAGATTAACGGATTGGATCAAAAACTCATTAATATTTCAGAGTATCAAAATATCTATTTAAAAATATTTTTTGAAAAGATATTAAACATAAGAGTCGTAAATCTTATCAAAATTTATAATTTTAATATTAAAATTTTTTTCTAAAAAATATTGATATATTGGTTAAAACGGAAGGACACAAAAATCGATAGAGAGGCTGAAACGGAATAAAGAGAAGTACAAGGCTGAATCGGTAGAGCTTTAAAAAGCAGGGCCTGAATCGGTATTGTCCCGAGAAAAGCATTGTTTAGTGAGCAGGGAATAGTGGAAAAAGATGAGTAATATATATTAAATAATAATAATAATAATAGTTTAGTAGAACTTAGTAAAACCGAAAAGGCCACACTATCGGCGACTGGATCTATTTCACCCACGCACCGCTTCAGGAGCTCCTGAAAGAGGGCCTTCAGCAAATACTTTCTCCGTTACTTTTGCCGGCCCGCGCGCGCTGCCGCCGTTTTTTTTCTCTCTTCTCTCTCATTTTCTCCCTCTCTTTGATCATCTTGGTGTAATATATACGTACTACCAAGAGATTAATTTTTGGTTTTCTAGAGATATAAGGATGGGGAAAAAAGTGGTTTACCTTTTTTACTGCGAGGAATCGGCGGAGCTCGCTAAGAAAATCGCAGATCACTGTGAATTCATTCAACTACAGTCCATAGCTTGGAGGTCTTTTCTTTTTCCCCTTTTTTTTCTGTCATAACCATTAAATAATTTGTGTTGGCGCTTGATATCCACCTAAAGTTTGGAATTTTTTTTTTCCAAGTTGAAACTATGCTATGTTGTATTCTGATGATTAGCCTCCGAGTTCGGGTTTTTCTTGAATTTATGTCTTTTTAATAATGAGATATTTTGGTTTGCATTTTTCTTAAATCGATTTTTTTGGTATTGCGGTTTGTTATTGGATGCTGCGTATTTCCACTGGAAATACTTTGCTACTTATTATAATGTGATATTCTATATCAGCAATCAAGTTTTATCTTCTGTCATTCTTAGTTTATTGTCATGATATCTTGTGTGGGTGCTTGGAATTTCAGCTGCCAAGTTGAAAACACTACTTTGTATTCAGGAGATTAACATCTGAATTAGAGTTTATGCTCGAATTTATGTTTTTTCATATATTATTTGGATTTTTAGGTTAATTTTTTCCTTAAAGGTCGATTTTTCATGTTGGTAAGTGATCGAATGTGTGTCTTTTGCAGTGGAAATACTTAGTTGCTTACCTTGTTGTACTTCGTTATTGAAGATTTTCTTTTTTTTCTAGTTGGAGGCTTATTTTCATCATGGTATATGGTTATGCTTTCTCTAATTCAGTTATTATTATGGCCGAGTAAGTTTAGAGGAATCTTTATCTAATTCTAATTATGGTTCTCCACAAGTATTTTTTTACGTGAACTTTAGATCATTTCACTCGTGGACATCTTTATGTCATAACGTTCTGAATCTGATTAATTAAATGACAGAGGAGGATCATGGTATAAGAAAGTGATTTCTTTTATCAGCTCGAACTTGGATGATTGTAGTTATATGTAAGCTATAGTATAATTCAGCTTTAAGAAGAGAAAAGAAGGTTTCAAAGTGCTAGCTTCTTTTTTTTTTTTAACTTTATTATTATTATTATTTTGTTATTGTGGTGGTAGAATTTCGGGAGACCTTATGTATCCTTTGTTCTCTTCTCATCTCCAGAAGCTTTGATGATGGATTCCCCAACCTTTTCATCAACAATGCACAAACTATAAGAGGCCAACATGTTGCTTTCTTGGCCTCCTTCAGCTCCCCAGGAGTCATTTTTGAGCAGATATCTGCAATCTATGCTTTGCCTAAGCTTTTCATTGCTTCCTTTACATTGGTGCTACCATTCTTCCCTACTGGTTCTTTTGAGCGAGTGGAAGAAGAAGGTGATGTTGCTACTGCATTCACGATGGCACGAATTTTATCAATGATACCCAAGTCTAGGGGTGGTCCAACTAGTTTAGTCATCTATGATATTCATGCTCTGCAGGTATTTGCTCAATTATACTAGATTACAAAGTTTGCATTTTGCTGCCTAATTCTTTAAGAAAGAATTTACTAGGTATTCTTATATCGTAATTTTGCAGGAAAGGTTTTACTTTGGAGATGATATCTTGCCATGCTTTGAAAGTGGGATTCCCCTGTTGCTTCAGCGTCTTCACCAGCT
This sequence comes from Xerophyta viscosa, assembly GCA_002076135.1. NCBI lineage: Eukaryota > Viridiplantae > Streptophyta > Magnoliopsida > Pandanales > Velloziaceae > Xerophyta > Xerophyta viscosa. The sequence continues at coordinate 292,690 of MJHO01000066.1, forward strand.
CCCTGATGCCAATAACGTATATAGCATAGCCTTACGTACATCTTTACCTACCTGTGGTTCTTGATAACAATTATAAAAAATTGTGCATCAATGTCTTAGAAAGCCACAGTAGTGCAGGAATTCGATCCTACTTACTCATCTGGAGCTAACTTCTTGGTTGTGATCCTTTCAGATAACAATAGCATTTCCAGATGATGGTGCATGGAAGAGATTTCACAAGCAGCTGCTGCATTTCCCAATGATTGTTTGTGCTAAGGTGCGTGAAGGTGATAAGAGGATAGTCCGAATCAAGGAGGGAAACCCCGAAGGTCGACATGTTGTTATTGTAGATGATTTGGTACAGTCAGGAGGTACTCTCATTGAGTGCCAGGTAATGCATTCCTTTTTATAATGCAAAGTAATTAGATACCCAATTCCAAGCATTTCTTGTTTTCAGCCAGATTTAGCATCATTTTTGCTACACAATTCCAAGCATTTCGGTGTTTTTATTTGTTTTTATTTTTTTCTTGTGTGTGCGTGTGTGTGACTGAATGACTGTAAATTGTAGATAAGTGAATGAAAGAATGACTCGACGTGCTTGCTAAGGAGTCAGACTCCACCTGTATGATTTTGTTGAATTGGAAATCATGTTGTTCAGCTGTTGTCTCCAGATCCTCACATTTTGCAGCCTTTTTCATTTAAGTTACAAGATGTTGATATTTATTTGTCTTTCTTTTTGTTTTAGATTGGGTTGGAACTTGGTGTACTTAATTCGTAGTATTTAATGGGTGACTCATGTTAAGATGTTAGCTACACTTTCTTTTGTTGTCCTTAGCCTAGCATTCTTTCAATGAATATTTAGGTTAGACGTATGACCTATAGTTCTAATGAAAGTTATATATACAAGTCTTAAGTTTGACACGAAAAATGGAAGCGTTCGAGCTTGTTTCTAGTTCGAGATTTGATTATCAATGCGTTATCCAAAATGCTACAACAATTTATAATTTTATATAATGGAAATGCTCCTGCCTCCGGTTTGTCATGATCAACTACATCTGTTACAGCTGCTGTTAATTCATAACTTTTAAAATTCGATTTAATTCAGTTTTTTGTAATATGGTACTGCTGTATTTATTGCTTGTAATATGTATTAGCTGGTATTCGAAAGAAAAGAAGACATCTTGATGTTTACTTTGTTATGCAGCAGCTGGTGCATCCACTGACCAAAAAAATTTGCTTTTGCCAGATTGCTTTCATATTCACTTTCATCCTTTTACCTTCGTATGTTTATGTAATCCAACCTGCTAGCCTTCGGTGTTTTTCTCTACTTTTGAGACTTTATTCTCCATATTTTTTTTCGAGTAATAAAGATCGATGTTCAATGCTCTAACGTTTTTAACAACCTGCTTTTACTATCAATAATGACATTTCATTTGCTGTTGCTCAGAAAGTGCTAGCTGCACATGGTGCTGCAAAAGTTAGTGCGTACGTGACACATGCTGTATTTCCGAAACAGTCGTGGCTTCGGTTCACGCAAGATGATTCCAGTTAGACTCATTTCTAAGATTATCTTTTCAACTTGGTTTTAGTTTTTGCAAAGGATCTAATTATCTGCTTTTTTATTTTCAGATGGTACTCAAAGCCCATTTTCGTATTTTTGGATAACAGACTCCTGTCCCCATACCGTGAAGGCCATCGCCAATAGAGCTCCATTTGAGGTGCTGAGTCTTGCTAGTTCCATTGCAGATGCACTCCAAATATAGATTTATATGAAAGATGCTAGATGCCCCAAAGTAGCACTAAACAATCCCAAGGCACTTTGTGATTTGCGAAGGATCAAATCCTTTGGATCACAGCTTGAGATTCATTTTAACAAAAAATCTTGGGTCATCTAGATTCATGAGACTGCTGAATGGCTGCCGCCCCTCTCTCTTTTTTTTTTTTTTTTTGATTAGATTAGGTTTCTACCAAAGTTTTTAGCTTAACGATTTACTTATATTATTTTGTTTTGCTGCAAATGTTGTGGTAAGCCAAAAATTTTCTTTTCAGTATGTACCATGTTGTTAAGCCAACTTATGTTCTAAGGATATAAATGCGCATGTATGAGACTTTAATCTGCTTTTGCATATGCTTTTGTTTGTAGCATCGAACAAGTATTTGTTTCTTTTTCTTTTAGAAGAACTCGTTTCGGCGGTGATATGAAGCTTAACAAAGTAACTAATGATACTTTTTGCTGTGTTTTAACAGTTTTTTTTTTTTTTTTTAAATTTTAGATAATGAGAGAAAACTTCACCTGTTTACTAGCATGTGGCTGTAAGTTACTGGACTTGAATCCTATTTACGTATAATTTGTCTCTAATTTAGCCTGCGGAAGTGTCATGATGTCAAAGCACTTGTGTTTCTAGTTATGCTGCAGGTACTTAGATATGCGCAAGGGTTAATCTTATGCAATTATACTTGAAACTTAAGACTGTTAAGAAGATTTGAAGAGGTGTTGTTCTGTATGATCGCTGTTTTATAATTAGTTAATGTCATAATTAACTCCACAACCCTGAAATTGCAACAAGAGGTCATGACAGTCAGAGGGCTCCTCAAGTCACTTAGGATCACGTTATCTTCATGGAAAATTAATAAATTCGACAGAAATAACAATGATCAAAAGCAAATAATAAGAAACTGAGAACGTTAAAAGTCAGAAAAATCTCTACAATTTTTTTTTGACAATCTAGTAATAAAATGGAATTTTTATTTAATTTAAAATTATTTTGCTTACTATTTATATTTCTAAACAAAAAATAACGATTACAAATCTAAAATCATCTCGCCATTCAAAATGATGACATTTGCCAGCAATCAGCACACAGGATATGTGCTACAAGCGTTGCAAAAGTCGTCAGTTGGAATGGCAACAATATATGTCGCTATTCTATATAACGAAAATAGATCTGGTGGTTAAGATGCGCAACATTCACTCAATATGTCTCAAATTTGAATATTTTTATGACCTTTTTTTTCATGTCACCAAATACTACAGCACTTCTTTTGAGAATTTTACAATAATATTATAAGAAAGTCAAATATTTATATGGGTTACTAACTTACTATGTAATGTACGCCGAGTCACCAGCACGTTAATGCTTTTAAATTTGAAGTGGATACATTGTACTTCTTGAGGTCAATTTTTCTTCTTCTCGAATTTCTGATTGAGGTCAATACTATTTGTTTAGATACCGATGCATGGGATGGTGTATAAAATCCGGTGCAGATGATCCTCGTCAATCTGCCACCGCCTCTACATTCTTTTCTACCAAATTATCCTGTCCGAGAAAAGTTGTATCTTCAAGATAGAACTTGAAAAGGCTTATAATTCCAGTGATGGATCCTTTCATATTTCAAACCTAACATGCACGAGGCTTCGGTTCAATTGGAACAACTAGATTAATGATTACATTTTGTCTCAAAGCTTACTAGTCTTATCAATGGAAAATCCGGAACTTGGATCTTCTCTACGAGCAGTCTGCAACAAGGTGATACTTTGTCTCTAACTCTTTTTATTCTTCGTGTAGATGTGCTTGCAAGAATGCTCATCGAAGTAAGGAATAACGGCTTCTTTTTAGGTGCTGCTCATAAAGAAGATATATGTCAATATGTCTCTACAATACGCTGGGCGTTCTTCAAATCAAATCCTAATATGATTTACATGTTTGAAACATTTAATTGATGAAGTTGAAATTAAAACAGGTTACTCCTATACGTCTCATATATGACAATCAAGCGGCTTTTCCAATCACATTCAAATTCAATTTTTCATTAGAAGGCCAAGACATTGCCTAGAGAGAAAGAGAGAGGATACCATCTAAAGATAATCACTTCATTTATGGAGTCTAATAATCATTTAGCTCAATATTGACCAAGTCCTTTCGAGGATCTGGCATGAGTTACTGCAACAAGCCATAAGCATTTGATATATATATGCTCCAACTTGCGGGCAATGGTTAAGAGATTATGGGTATTTGAGGCATTATCAGACTTGTATACGAACATATATACAGTACAAGTACTGCTATAAATAAATGATAGATTCTCACCATATAAAGTTACTTTCATTGGGAAAGAAAGATGCATGAGCACAACTCTGGTTCAGAGAAAGGCATACAAGTCAGCCTAAAGTCTACTGCACATGCAGGGAACTGTTTCGATGAAGTCGAGTGCTTTCACTGTGTAAGGACTCAGTTTAGGTGATGCATATGGATACCTGCCGCAAATGATCCCTTATATAGTGATGCAGAATTTGTGGGCCGGGATTGACCCACGTACACTACTGCCTGTGGGCTGCCCGTGGAAACAAATAGCGGCTTTGCCCGTGCATGACTAAGCGCTAGCTCGGCTCGGGCTGATGGCCCGCGGAGGCAGGATCCATGCAAGCCCTCTGCACTGTTCTATTTTTTAAAAAAAATCAAAAAAAAAAAAAAAGCTGCTTGATTCTGTTTAAAAATAATAATAAAAATGAAAAAAGAAGTACAGCTCCTAAAAAGCTCTCTCAGCCGTTGATGTGATTGGCCGTTGTTTTGCAACGGCCAAAAAATAAATAAATAATTCAAAAAAAAAAAAAAATGCTACACGTGTTTGCTCGGCCGCACGATCGGCAAAGGCTGATATGAATCAACCATAACAACAACTACAAAATACAAAGGCTTTGCTATCCACCTCAATAAACTACACAAAAAAAATACACATGCTAACTTTATATTTTTAAGAAAAAAATTTATATAAAAGTTATAATTTATTTTGACTTTCATTTTAACAAATTTTATAAAAACATTCGTAAAGTTTTTAACTATTTAGATTGGTATTTTTTTATTAATCAGTTCAGAACTTTTAATTATACCAATAGAATGCAAGTGAGCAAAAATAACACGATGCACCGTCGAGCATTAGAGCGATGCGCTAAAATAATTGATGGTACGATGCACCGTGTGCTGATTTTCAAACAAATCTGTTTCTAAAAATATATTTCAGGAGGTTGATTTGTTAGGTTTCAAATCTAAGAGGATTTACGGTGAAGCCGTAAGGAAAATGGTGCAATAATTTTAGGGAAAATGCTGTTTGGCCCGATCAATTAACCCGATCCGCGGCCCGAACGCGTGGGAAACGCATTTCCCACGTGCGAAACGCGGTTTTCCTGCGTTGTGAAACCGTTTCGCCACGTGGGGAACGCGTTTCCCACGTGTTCGGACCGCGGATCGGGTTAATGGGTCGGGCTTAACAGCATCACCCTAATTTTAGTGTGTTTACGTCATCCTTAATATTCTCATAAATGGCGGAAGAATTTCAAATTCTGCTGGAGAGAACTCAATTTTCTTAACTTTTATGCTGAAGAGAAATGACAAATTCAGCTGAAGAAACTCACTTAGATCACCACAGCTCGATCTCTCAATACTTGAGAGGTTACCTGAGCTAAAATGAAGGATATTCGGAATGCTAAAGTGTTGTTGAAGATTCAATGATCACATAGTCTATAACTTGGTGAGATTCAATATAAATCAGGCATTCATTTCTTATAGATTTCTATGGCAACTTGTAAATCTTCAATTGTTAGAGCTGTATGGTGCTCGACGAAATGTCAAAATGAACTCAGATTCTGAAACTCTCAACTATTTCCAACCAGGATCCACTAAAAGATTCGCTGTTAATGTTATTCATAGAGATCATCATTGTTGTTACCCAATAAATTTTGTTACTTTAAGGTCTGCATCTATTGATAAGTATCTGTAATTTTATTTTTTAATACTTTATGTTTCCTAAACTTCCTTAGGTGTAGATCAGGGGCGCCATTGTTGGCATGGATTACCATTCGATGTTGATGTATCCATACTACAGCACGGGAAAGATGGAGCATGTTAGCTTGTATGGACTTCACCCGGCCTTTTGCTCCAAGGCAAGCATCAATATAAACCCACTCTTTTTATTGATATTTTTACATGATGTACTCATTCTGACAGGTGTAGTTCCTAGTAGACTTATGAGTGAGATGACCATGCTATTGTTGCAGGCATGATATGGTGTCTATTCTTTCTGCTTTAGTAGTAGAATAATTTTCTTAATTATATATCTTAAGAAATGCAGTCTATAATTTCCAACTATGAACTTTATTTCCAGTTGTAGAGGCGGGCATCTGGCACTGGCAAGCTTTCATATCTGGAGAGTAGAAACCTTCCATGGATTGCTACAGGTTTTGGGTAAGATTTAATGCGTAATATAATGAATTTTGAGCTTGGTTGGTTGAATTAGGGATGGCAATGATTTTCCATTTAATTTTGGAACTAATTTATACAAAGGTTCTAGCATCAATTGTTAAAATTGTATATCTTTCTGGATATGGTTGAACCAGTTTTAATACGACCTTCTATATCCTTGTCGAAAGAAAGAAGAATACGCTCCTTCCTGGCCTGTTCACTTTGTCTTTTTTTTCTTTTTTTTTTCATTTAGGGGGCTAGTTCCAATGGAATGCATTTTGGTAGCAATAGTGATGTCCAATTATAATAAGGCTGAGAAGTCTGGCATTTTGTTCAGTACTATCGCGTTATGTTGATCAGTCTATCACATTGGATAGTCCATGTTGTTATAGTCTGCTGAGGCCTCTGTTTACCTCCAGGACTTCCATCTGTTAAACGTCAATCCAGATTCGGACCTGTCTGGATCTAAACTGCAGAGATCGTTCAAGACTTATAATGAACTTTCTTCGGTTTTGTAGAGTAACTTCTCTGTATTTTCAACTTTACAATAGGAAAGTGTTGCCATTTGTAGACTTGCTCAGTTGCATTTAATTTTTGAAAAAAGACAGTTATTTGTAGTATCCTAGTCCATCTTTGCTTTATCTTACATTGGTTATGAGGATAGAAAACCCCATCCATATCTAACGCATGGTAGGCGGTTTTTTAGTGCTTTGTGTCTATCATCATAATTCATTTAATTCTTATCCTGCTCATCTTGTTCATCAGTCTGTATCTGGAATTAAGCTGCGGCTTATACATTCTTGGAGATTCATCACCATTCGCATGGCAGAATTACTCTCTATCATCTCTTCTGATCTGCTTTAATTATTTTTTAGCTTCATGCATATCCACGCTAATTACGGAAAAGAGTTGTTTACTAAAACTCCATCGTCTATGTGGATACACTTACTTTCTTAGTTTTATAACCGATGTACATATACCAAAAGTATGCTGAAGATTAAAAAAGGGGATCAGGAGGAATAGTTGGACTCAATTGTCATGTGCAAAGAAGGATTGAGCAATATTTTCCTAAATGTATTAGGCTTTCATAGATCTGTTAGACACATGAATTTTGGATTCTTTTAGTGTATACATGAGCTTCTGGTTAGTGAAAGTTGTTCGCTTGGGTAGCATCCATGTTTCTGGCCTGTTTAAATTTTTTTAAGGATTTTTTAATATCTTTTGTCTTAATAGATAGAGAATTAATCATTTAACCAGATCCAAATTCTAAACCCATAAAGTACCAAATTCAGATCTCTGTAGATGGGCGGATGCAAGTTCTTGAAAAGTTCTTGTCCCAAAACCCTTTGATTATAGTGTCAATCTTTGAAGTCATGACATTTGAATTACCCAATTGTACAAAAGCATTTTGGGCATGACCATTAAGGCTAGAAGTTTGGTGGCTATAGTTTCATCTTCCATTGGGAAAAAAACAGACAACGAATTCTGAACCTGACGTAAGTGGGATATTCATATATAGTACAAGGCTATAAGTTTCTAACTTTTATAATTCAAGTCATTGTACTAAGACAGCAATGGAGATGGTCTCAACAATGGAAGGAAATTCTTTCAGGATCGTATATTTTAATCTATGGCCCAATTGATGCTTTTATCAATTTGTTATGAGTATGAATTTTCAAATTGGAAAAGATTTAAAGGATAAAGGATCACAGTCCAATTTCACTGCAGGTGAATTAAAGCAAATGCCTCTTCGAAAGTCAAATTTTAATTAAATCTCTCTCAAAAACTTATGCGTGAATTTGCGTTACCGAAATGTACGCATCGATCTGAAATAATTCCTAATTAGACAATGAACAATAACTTGGAATTGATGTCTAACACTTGACACATGTAGTCCTTTGTTTTCTCTTTTAAACGAACAAGTGGTTTGTTCTTCTTTATTTGGAACTTTGTACAAAATGAATTATGCATTTTCACAAGAAATTAATGATGATTGAATGTTCACGCATGCATTCAATCCTTACTACAAAATAAACTATGTTCGGCGCATGAGACACGATGCCGGATATCTTGGAAGTCAGAAATAGATTCAGCCATACTATTATATAAGCCCCTCACTCATGTATCATTCATCTTCTTCCTACAAAATCTTCAAGCCTTTCCACTTATCTAGCCTTCACCATGGAGGACATTTTTCAACATCTCGGTATGCTTGACAACCAACCTAACATTCCTGCGCTCGTGCCTTCATCCAAGGAGTCATCTTTCGTTCATCCATCATCACAGTTCAACTCCGCAATACATGAAGAACCCGTGATTTCTCTCACTGAGCCCCCTATACCTATCATAGAGAGCGCATATGCTTCATCAGAGCCTAGCAATCACTCTGATGCTAACAACCAACCTCTTCCTCCTCCTATGGCACTTCCATCTGAATCCTTAAATAACCAGCTTTCATTTATGCCTACGCCTTGCCTCCCTTCCAACGAGGCATTTGCTTCCAATACTGAGCTCGGTTTTAGCTCTCCTATGGTGAACAATCCTATTATTCCAAGGCAGAGCTTCCCAACAATAGATAGTGGCAACTATTACCACCACCCAGTTCATCGGAGTAATGTACCAACACAATACATCGGCATGTTGAACCAAGCACCATTATATCACAACCAACCTTTCAACATGAACCTATATCGGCATGCAAGAAACTTGCTTCCATATGGTGACTCTGTAGAACACGACTGGGAGGGGATTGTGTCGTACTTGAATGGACAAGTTCGGCCAGGTCCTGACGTTCCTCGTATTTACAAGTGCAGTACCTGTTTATTGGAGTTTCCCAATGCACAAGCCTTCGGGGGCCATATGAGTTCCCACAGCAAGGGAAGGAAGAATGATCACTCCGATTCTTCAACTGGTGGTTCATCCAAGAGAGCTAAGGTAAACAAGAAAGTAGAGTCCTCAAAGAAAGCAAGCAGTTCCAGGACAACAAAATTGGAGAAGAAGTCGAATGAAACAGAGAAAGTGGAGGTAGATGGTGACATGGGAAAGTTGAGAACGTGGCAGTTTGGGAACAGAGAAAATGGAGAACATCGGGGTACATAAATGAAGATTCTAGGATAATAATTGCGTTCATGGTTAAGCAACTTCTTTGAGGTGATGGAGTTCAATAATAAATGCTCTTAATTTAAATTTTTTTTTTTTCAAGTTCTAGTCATTTGCTTTTGGTTCTAAACAATGGTGTTTGTTGTCTCAAACTTCCATATAGATAGTAGCATGTCTTCAATCTGGTATAATGTTTTTATTTGGAAATTTTACGGATATAAGGGCTGTGACCAGTTCTACTTCTATGACAATTGCTTTCCTTTCCGAGTCTTTCTTACTATCTTATAATTTGTGATCAACATATAGACATATAGTAGTATACTAGTATTTTGATTTTCCTGATGTTATTATGTTCACAGTAATAAACTACTAACCTTTGCTCAGAGCCTGAGGCACATAATTTTTCATTTACTTTCAGAATGTTTGAATGGTATCGGAACTTAGGAACCTGCTCTCAAGAGTTATCATCTGAGTATCGAAGAACATACCCGAACTACATTCTGTAACAGAGTGAAAATGTCAACCAGACTTCAACTGCAGGTTAGTTAATAGACCCACACGTGTTTAAAGACACATTCGATGGTTCTTTCATCTCGGTTCCACCCTCTTTCTGCTGTGTGAACTCTTTATCTCATTGCAGATTCATTGATATCTAATGTGAAATCTTTTTAGTGCAAATAACTTACAAATGTAACCAATTATCCTTTACAAATACGCGTCATCCATGCGCGTTATTGCAATAAATGTCGAGTTATCTTTACGAACCTAGTTTTGTTCAAATATGGTTAGCAATCAGTATTGATATGGAGAACAAGATTTTGTTATCTGAACAAGGAAGTTCTCTTCATGCATTGTGGACATTTTACTGATTCCTACCAAGTTTTTGGCAATCGACTAGTGCCCATTAATAGAAGGTAACGAAGACTAGGATTTTGTTGAATTCTAATTAGAATATTAATTGAACATGAAAGTAACTGCTGGGAGCCGTTATATTCAAACGTGCTACCGTATCAGATTTTCTGTGCCGAGCTGAGCCGAATTTTGGTAAATTTAGATTCTGGCATGTGCTGATGTTACCATGCCGACCGTACCGATATATTTATTTATTAATTAATTTTAAAAATAAAAATAAAAATTCAGAATTAATTATAAATATAAGATTTTCTTTTTCTTACGTGTCATGTCAATAACTGTCGGAACAGACATGTGACGTAGGGCACGTGCTATGCTGACTGGTAGGGATGTCAATTTCCACAGGTTCCGATGGGAAATCCGATTTTTCACCCCGAAAAAATCGGGTTTAGGGTCGAAGATGGGGATAAAAAAAAATCCCCGTCGGGGACGGGGATGGGGGCCCTATCTTCGGCCCCGATCCCACCCCGACACTCAATTATATAGATATCATATATGGTATAATTTTTTATTTCTATTAATATTATATTAAATATTTTCTTTAATTTTTTTTAAAAAATAATAGGGAATGGTATTTTCCGTCTCCCACAGATCCCCGCAGAGGCGGGGATGGGGATGGAATTTTCCTCTCCGTCGGGGTCGGTACGGGAATGGGGAATGGGGAACGGGGAACGAAAATTAAATTCAGGATAGGGAACGGAGAATAATCCCCAGTCCTGTTGACATCTCTACTTACTGCACTTAAAACCATGTACCATACCTATGTCAAATTGGTTCTAACATGCTACAGTTCTCAAAAATTATGAAATTTTCTTCCGGACATATTACGGTTTGGAATAAACTTTGTGCAGCGCAAAAATGAACTACGAATGTTCAAAAAGAAACTTACTCAATTTTTTTGAGGGGCCCGAGCTACTGTCTGGACTATAACTCTATCCGTATAACGCACCCATTTGCTCTCTCAGGAGGACCTCCCGCTTAAGGTGTCACATATTACACGAGGATGTGAAAATACTTGGATGCTGTGGCACCAGTCTGGTGGGATTATACTAAAGTTTTAAATACCATTTCGTGTCGAATTTCGATAAATTTTAAATTCGAGATGTGCGACTGTGCCGGTCGTACTGATAATAAAATATATTATTATTATTTTTTCAAATTTTTAATTTTTTTTAAAACTTTTTAAAAATTAAAAAAAAAAAGTGTAGGCACGCGACCGCAGCTGCCGATTACCTTGCGTGCGGGCGACCACGGTCGTCTTCCTCCTTTTTAACGCACTACCTATCCTTTACGAGGATATATTGTGATCTCGCTCAACACCCAACTTCGTAATCAACTGGACTAATGCTGGTTAGTATTGATATATTTGGAAGCTTAAAGACTGTTTACTTCTTCACCATAAGTGACTGGTATATGGCTTGCGCACTGTTAAAACTCAGTTTACATGATTCACCTTTGTTTTTATCCAACAAGGATGATTCGGATTCCCTTTGATTAATAACCTTTCTTAAAAAACTCAAACTTTTTCCCACACTTTTCGAAACTAAGTCTATGATTTTCAGATTTGGCCTCCAGTTCCTTCCTTTTGTCAAAGAGACTACCAATCCTCAGGCCAGAGATCATCATGCTGAAGGCAGCCAGCCAACGAAAGCTCCAACTCAGAAGCATATGACCTACCATAGACGACCTGGAAACAACATACACAGCCTTCATGGTTACATAGTTTTACAATCGGTGTAGTCTGTACCGGACCTGACGACACACCTCTATTCCAACGACTATCGGCATGACACAGAACATCACAACATGTGCTGAAAAACTTATTTATGTTTGTTTTAGATTAAATTTGAATTTTATATTTCTCACGACACTATTGACCAGCACGTACAAGTATCTGAATTTACAAAAACTGCATTGAAAACCTTGGGTATACAAAACCAACCTCTAAGCCAAGACACACCAGTGAAGAGACCAGAATCTGAATTTACCGAAACTGCATTGAAAACCTTGGATATTCAAAATCAACCTCTAAGCCAAGATACACCAGTGAAGAGCCAATGATGATATACTTTTTGTAACTAAGAAGGATACAGTGCACTTAGTTTGCCGTTTCGAAGCATAACCTCTAATGTAAAAGTAGGTCTACATTCAGCTTACAAAACCTGGTCAAGTTTAATATCATTCTTTTTACACACTGAACAACATAAAAACTGCACACAACATTATAGGAGTATCATTGACCTATTTGGTATCAAGACTAAACACTCTGAAAGCCATAGTCAACCATTCAACTTTCTGCACAGACGCAAAAGTTACATACCACCAGGCTTGCGAGACGAGATCAGTGGAGGGTAAGATGGAGCACAAAAATTCAGCAACCATTAGAGACAACAGCCACGAAACAAAACCACATCGATCATCTCATCATAAGTATGAGGCAAACACAGCTTCCCAAGGTGGTCCTCCTGTAACAAGATATAATGTTCGTTATTAGGAACTCCGATAGACTTCAATTTATGTGATGAGCAGTTATCATATCTGATTACTTAAACGGCAAGCATGGAACAGAGTACAAGCAAATAGGTGCTCGAAGTTGATAGCATGATGTAATGCTGCAACACAATCACAGTTCACATCATATGAGCTCAAGTATGAAATTGCCAATCGCCATAACGTTTTCTGCTTTTCTTTTTTCTTTTTTTTTTCTTTCTTTTTTTTTTTTTTGTGAAACAGCAAGACTGATGTACACCATCCTAATAAATGATTCTTACTGATTACAATTTTGACATATTCCAAGTGCTAAAAGAACCCAGGCATTAGAAGAAGTAATTATCTGGCACATGGTGATACGTATTACCTTAGCGACTCATTAATCCTTCAGATCAGATCATAATCTGCTTGGTTATAATTGCTAACACGATCATTATTTGCCAAATACAGTCTCCATTTTTCTTCTTGTCAAACAAAATTTATAAATAGGTATTGATCTAACAAAACCACCGAAGATCACCTCAAACCATTTCAGTTTCTAAATAAATCATGGTTTTATGTTTCTGGAGAAACGTGTCGGATCTGTGGAGATTCAGTACCGACATGGTGCGAGCTGGCCGGCATGGCATCTCAAGATTTTTTTTTTTTCAATATGTAGCACCATTCATCTTCCTTGCGAGGATGATGAACATTGCTCTTAACAGGTTGCGTGCCGTGGGACCCATTTCGTCGCTTCGTAGGCGCGAAAGTTAGGTTGTATCAGCAACTTGTCTGGTCGCGCGCCGGTCCCGCGCCTAGCGCGCGACCAGGTATTTCAAATTTTTTATTGCATTTGTTTTTTTTTTTGTTTTAATTCAAGATAAAATAAAAAATATAATATTTTATTATCGGCAAGGTCGGCACGACACGATCAGCACGTCTTCAATTTAGAATTTCCTGAAATTCGGCTCGGCACAGCATGAAAAACCTTAAACTAGATATGACTACTTCGAATAACAGGATATGTCCTTCTGCAAGTGAGCTTAATAGGAACTTTTAGGTTACATACAGTATATTAATATACACAAGTATCCTAAAACTACATGACAGCAAAAATTATGTGAAACTGATATAATTACCTTAGCCACCAATATGTATCATGGGCCTATTTGATGTCTTTGCAATGTCAAACATCCCTGCATGTGCAGCCTTCTTCCTTTTAACCTGAGGGAGAAAAAAAAACCATAAACGTGCTCAGTTAAACAGAGGGGCATGATATCCTGCTATGACTAGAACAACAGGCATAACATTCACTTATAGGTAATAACCACTTTGTTAGAACCAGTCAAGTAGTGAAATGCTTGCTGTTTCATAATGAACCACGGACTTTGAGAAAGAATAACTGGACAAATAAGAAAAACAATTACCGCTGCTCCAATTATTTCCTTTAGTCCATGATCATCAATGCCAGAACGTATTGGATCCCTCAAACTTACCTAAAAAGAACAAACAAATATAGATGGCGTTAAATACTTTATAAGCATGCACAGAATTAGCATCACGAATATAATGCTGCTCCGTGTGATGAGGCTGCCATAAATGATTGCACCAAACGTTATGAAGCCAATGCGCAAGTGCATAGCATATAGATTGTCCACTATGTATTTCCTAAATTTCGTGAGAACTGTGCGTCGAAGACTCATACACTTGGTTTCAGTACTAAGCTTCGGAGAATATAGTGTTATCGTGGTTCTTCTGTGTAGTGAATCACTCCTGAAGCGAGTAGCAGCAATACAGACTCACCTATTCCCTCCTACCACCTATAATAGGTAAGCCAAGTATGACCCTATTTCTCAGTATACGCACTGCCTCGAACAAGAGAGTATACTCAAAATGAAGTGGATCTCAAAGACAAAGTGGGCACCTTCTTTCAAACCTTGTCGAGTGATGTGTCTGAGGTCGCTACTAATGTCGTCCTTTATGCTGCTCTCTGTATTCTGTCATCGCCAGCCTTCAGCATGCACAGGCTCTTAGTATATAGTTAAACAAGAGGATCGATGAAGCACGAGGAAAAACAGCGCTAGCAAATTGCTAGTGTTCTTTAAGGAATAAACTTGACATAGAGCACAAAATATCAATATTGAGCATATCCAATCCATCTCTGAGTTACCAAACAAAACTTGCTAGGCAGCAGAAAAGCTGCACAAAAACTTGCACATTTTGGAACGAAAGAACATAGAAGGCTGACATATCCAAGAGAAAGATCATCTTATGGATCTCAATAGCGAAATGGACTTTTAAGAACTTTGGATAAGCAAAGGCAATCTTACCCTAACACATAACCAGCCTACAAGACATGAGATTCCAACATCCAACTAAGAGTCTGCTGCTACTTAGATAGATATCTAGGACCAAAGAGCATTGATGTTATAATAATGCAACTTGTTAAACCCAGATAAACTGTTCAATAGAATCTACTGAAATATAGGTAAGCAATGGCGTACGCTATGGAATATGATAATAACAAAAAGACACACATATAAGTGCAAAGTTGTATAAAAATTTTAATGTAGATCTCTACTCAGACGAAAGGAATATCTACATGGGCCAGTCCCAGGAGGTATGACGGCTCATCGAACAAGGTCAGATGGCTGCAAGCGCTCTGAATTATCACTTTTTCTTCTATCGTCTCCTTTTCAGCTTCGGCGCAAGATACGACAATGTGCTGCGCAATGTGAATAGTAATAGATCGCCCCGCGAAGTGTCGCCATCTATATACCCTTGGTAATAGTCTCGCTCTAAGATACAAAGGAAGACCTACGAAT
Source organism: Xerophyta viscosa (assembly GCA_002076135.1). Lineage (NCBI taxonomy): Eukaryota > Viridiplantae > Streptophyta > Magnoliopsida > Pandanales > Velloziaceae > Xerophyta > Xerophyta viscosa. Next base: position 308,210 of record MJHO01000066.1, read on the forward strand.
AACATTGAACGATTTTCCATCCACTAAAATATGCGTCTGCCACACTTCATGATGGGCATACCCCAGCACCGCGATAAGCTAGTGCTACCACGTCTCGCAATTGAGGAGATCGGTCGACTATAGAGACGATCGAGTCCAACATGTCTCCCATTGGTGTAACCGCAGTCCTCAGATATGCCATAGTTGCATACAAACTTTTATGCGTGTTGTCTCTTGGCTGTGGGTTGGTCCCAGAGTATCGCATCTCTTAGCGACCACCAGCCATAACAACGTTTGCTTTCTGCGCTTGCGGCGCTCGTCGAAATATAGTTACGATATCTGGTACATAGTACCTACGGTCACGTCCATAATTACCCATTTTTTTATCTGCCCCATGCCGGACAATTATTAAGACAAACGATATCGACGCGAGGCGTAGTGTGCGCATCAGATGGAGAGGCTAGATAATACTGAATCAGAATTTACTTGGCGACGCACCGCATCTTCAGTGCCAATCGGCCCATCGCTGCTATAGACACCAGTAACCTGCGTGCTTTTACACAGCTCTCGCCGCATAGCATGATCCGCAACCGAAGGCTATGAATCTCTTCGATTAAATATATCTTGTATTCATATTGGCTTCATTTCACCTTGTCATTTCAACAGAAAGTTACAGACGGTAGTTTAACTCATTTCGCTTAGTGCGGCGCCTATACGATCCCAGCGAATTGCAACCAGGACATCAAGTGAAGAATGAGCACAACAATCCTAATAACTATTATCAGCATAAAATGGTCTAGAAATGTGTAGTAGGGTGGCAAATCACCCAGCAATAGTTATGACAAGGCAAGCTTAAAATTATATATGGAAGCATAATCAATAGCCTGTTAAACAGGATTTAAACGCAAGGTCGAGCTTAAGCAAAGGGTGCGTTCTCAATTCTCGACTCCATAAACCTACCCCAATTGCCCTTTCACGTCTAGTCATAGATATTTGTCGAAGTACGATTGGGGCAGAGGATACCAACTAATGGTTGTCCCAAGACTAATTTCAGCGGCATTTAACGCTCTCACATTTCTCTTCTCACAGGCGTCTTTGGGGAGGTCTGTCTTGGCTCTAGAACACATATTCCCATTCTAGTAATGGTCATGCGCTAAGATGTTGTTTCAAATCCTTTGTAGTCAATGAAGAAGATGCAGAGTGGTTCGTGGCGAGTGAAATATCTTCACTATATTTTCTATTCGTGGGTTCAACTCCTCGTCGTCCGAGTGCGGATTTTGTCTTAAACACCAGATCCGAACTAGCTTAGCAAAACATACTTTGGCTAGCGCCGAATTATCATCTTGAGATAAGCAAGATATAGCGTATAAACTAGGAGTCCTTACTACTCCTTCAGCAGGCATGCAGTATTGACATCTAAGGTTGCATCGCTCTGTCAATGCGATCCTCAGGTAGGTATGCTTCCTTCCAAATGAATCAATTAGCATGTCTGCTGTAAGAGCATCGTTCGATGATTCAGGTAAGCTAGCATCTTTGGACAATGGTTCAGACAAGCTAGCACATGCAGTTGCAAAGTTCCTGCACATTGAAGAGCTATGGAAATCACGAATATAACATGTACTTTGAGATGAGGATGAAGAGAGAGAACTGGTTATGCAGCCAAATCCAACTGTAGTTGAACCAACCTGTGGCAAAAAAAAATTAAAAAATATATAAAAATTAAAAATTAAAAAAAAAAAAAAAACAGAAGTTAATGGATGGAACTACAAATCTGCAGCATCAGTAGTGAATTAGTAAAGACGATGGTGGAATTTCTGTTCTAGGAATCCAGTAACATCGTATTAATGGTACTACCAAAAAAAGGTGATGGTAACTGAAAAGAAAAATGCTCTTAAAAAGTCAGCGAGAAAACACAACATAAACCTAATGAATAGTACCATGAACAAAAACCACAAAATATAACCAAAACATTCATACATAAAGTGGAACCAGACCAGCTGTAGTCAGGAGTAAATGCTTAAGTTTGATCACATTGCCGTCAGGCACGCAACTACAGTGATATTTTGATCATATTACATGAAACTAAAAATTCTCGAGTTCTTTGCCACCGTAACTGCAAAAGCGTATTTCTTTATAACATAAACATAAACCACATGCGCATTAATGTTACTATAAAGATCACGATGTTATATATGAGATGTCAATATCCTAGGTTTTTGCAATTAATAAAGATATCATTGTAGCTTAACTTCTCAAGTGTAGTTATATCAGTATATCGCCCTGCAAACAAAGGCCCGGCAATGAAAGGGAGGCAGCACTTTATACATCAGCAACAACTATTACCTAGTGATATGTCCCGCCTATGCAGAATCTAGGGAGGGTAAGACGTACATAGAGATACGCCAAAGGAGGCAGTTTCTGTAGACAGCACTACTGTAAAGTTACTTCTTTATTCTCTTTGAGAAAAGTTAATTAGAAATATCAATCTCAAATTTCAACACTACATACTGCCATAACAATCGAATCTCAAAATCACGTGTATCGTGGCAACAGCTATGCTTGAAGTGGAAAAAGGATCTTAACGTAAAATGAGCAACAAGCTTACTACGAGTCAGGTTTCTACCATATTTATTCACGCTGTGGGGGGGGGGGGGGGGGGGGGGGCGAGGGGCAGGGGCGGGGGGTGGTGAGGGGGGGGGGGGGGAGCGGGGTAACGAGCTGGGGGTGTTGAGCGAGTGCGATGATGGAGGTGTGGGACGGGAGTCGTGTGGTGGCGTGGCGAGGGTGGGGTGCGTGGATGAACCAGCCGGCGAGTGGAGCGTGTGGCGGGTAGGGGGGGGGTGGGGGGGGTGGGGAGGGCGGGGGGGGGAGGGGGGTGGGTGGGTTCGTTGAAAATGCCGAATGAGCTCTTCGACCAGTATCTCTTATATTTTTATGTTGATCTCTATTATACTGTGATCAACACATCGATCAACACCTAAAGAACAAATGATAATAGTAAAGGTCAGATACATTGCCATTAAACAAATTGTGTCTATAACTTCAACTGGAATCACGCATTACTATTGAAAGGCTGCCAATACAAGAAAAACAATAAAAAAGTATTTTCAGAAAAAACGCATCTGAACCTCTTGATTTAATTAGTTGTGGAGAAAGAAAAGAGAATAGTATCTATCGCCTCTCCAAGCATTAACAAACTTCATTCAAAATTAAGAAGAAAGAATACAAAGAGACAACCGCCAATAACATGAAAAGCAAAATCAAATTCGCTACGATACGAAAAAGACCAGTCAATGGAAAGGCCTGTAATCCAACACATTCATAAATTATCATCAGAAACACAACCAATCATAGAACAAATGATAAAAGAGCATTTCAATCTCGTTAAACTGCTTACATTCACGCTAGGAAAGATGAAGAATTGTACGGAGTTTCCTGCTATATATGGCAGCCGTCGCAGCAGACGAGAGAGAGAGAGAGAGCAGAGAGGAGCAGAGAGAGCTAGAGCGAGACAGAAGTAGAGAGACGATGAGAGAGGAGAGATTCAAGATATCCTTAGTAGCAACCAGGAAGTTTTGAAATCCAAAGAAGAGAAAAAAAAAAGGGGTCTTTTTAGGCGCTATGACTACGTCTTCGTCGTTTGGTAGCTGATGAAGTAGTGCCGATAAAGTAGTATCAGATACCTCCGCAGAGAGTAGCCCAGAGGCTGCACGACGGGTAGGCCTTACCGAAGCGGTCGTATCAACAGGTCAGATATATTCTCTGAAAGATCGTCATAATATCGCTAATCAATAGCCGTACCTTTATCTGTTATCAGTATATGCAGTGAATTATCCAATTCTTTATGTTAATGTGGTGCGATTATCTTGGTGGAAGCATCTAGAATAATGTAATTACTCGTCCGTGTGCATCTGGCTCTATGCAGCGCGCTCTGCCGACTGTCTCATATTTGGAATGATAGGCTTTTCTAACAGTAATTCTGCGTATTCTGGTCCTCGGAGTTGAAAGAATTTCCTATAAGCATAAAAAGATCAATCTTCAAGAGAGCGATTCGCGTGATTAAGTGAACGCAAGCAAGCTCTAGCTAACCTGAATAGTTGCTCATGAACGATTAATGTTAGTATTTGTGTTCATTTGTCTTATACTTTGCGCAGAAGTCCAATTCTATGTTCTTCAGTATCGCGTCTCAAAGTAAGATACAGAGTCATTTTTGGTGATTAATCTAGAACACTCCGAAGACAAAGTTACTTCACAAGCGCTAATAGTTCAAACTTGTCAATGCTCTTGAGGCGGCGTATATGGCGTACACTAGTAGAGATGACAACCGTGCTGCTCATAGCCGTACATATGAACGTAATTAGTTATCATCTAAGTGAGCGATCCACGTATATAGATTCCAATCGGTCTTCTCCCCCTCGATACAATATAGTCCGTATGTCCGAAGAATGGCCGCAGCGAACTCTCAGGATGTTTTCAGAACTGATAACTCAGTACAATCTCAACTCTATTCCAGTGCTTATATATGCTCTTTGCACATTGCTCGCAAACTCACTCACAGATAAAAATATTATTTCTTTTTTTATATTTAATATAAAAAATGATGGTTTGCCAGCTTTGCTTTATCTCCGTCGTATATTTTAGCATTTCGTGGCCTGTTATCCTTGCAATACTTTATTCCTGAACCATAAACTACTCCACCAGTTACATGTCACCACTTGAAATTTTATTCTTTTTCCCCCCTAATGAAGAACTAGCGTCGTCCTCACCTCCGTTTGTTACTGTTTCATTTGTCTGTAGTTTCTCTTCCAAGTCATTGAAGTTAAGAATGATTATTCCATACAACAAGGGGATGGTGGCTGAGCACGAAGATGCCCGGAGACAGCGGCGGCGGTACGAGCTTTGCTCATCGGTGGTGGCGGAGTCGACGGCGTGCTGCAAGGCGAATGGAGCACGGTCGTGTTGGCCGTGCGGCGCCGCCGTGCAGGACACAAATCTACGCTATGGTACTCTGCTGGACCGGGCCTCGCTACATCGAAAGTTCTCTTCCTTTCCTGCCTCAGGATCGAGGACATCGATCTGGGTGATGATGGTGCTGAAGCTTTTGAGGGTAATGGTGATATAGATGAGGAGAAGATAGAGGAGCAGGTGGTACCGGGGAAGGCGACGGCGCCATCGCCGGCTTCAAGCTCGTGCTAGTTACATTTTTGGGGGAAGCTCGCACCGCCACCGCTGCGGATGAGCAAAACTCCCACCGGCGCCGCCGTTGCCGTCATTTTTGTCCTCCGCCACCATCCCCATTGTTGTATGGAATATTATTGTAAGAATTTAGTTATTGAAGAATTCTAAAGAAATTTTTTTGAAATGAAATAGCTACGAACGGACGTAAGGATGCGCTGATTTTTCATTATATGGAAAAAATTAAAAAGTACACATGGGGAGAGTAAATAGTTAGGCAAATTACTGTTCAGCCCTTCTAATTTTGGGGTCGCGCGATTCAGCCCTCCGAAACGCCACGTGACGGCACGCGCGTGCCATTACGTCGGCGAAAAAACGCGTTTCGGGAGGCTGAAAAGTCAAAAATGAAAAACGGAAGGACTGAATAGTAATTTTTCCTAAATAGTTAAGTGATAAGGAGTCAACGGTCAGATCATTCAATTTTAATTGTACAATTTTGTTAATTTTTATTTATTTATTAAATTTATTTTGGAGCCATCTCCGTTATTGTATGGAATATTATTCTAAAAATTTAGTTATCGAGAAATTCTAAAGAGAAAATTTTTAAATGAAATGGCTAAGAAGGGACGCGAGGATGCGCTGACTTTTCGTTAGATGGAAAAAACTTAAAAGGTACACATGGCAAGTCATAACTAGTGGAGAGTAAATAGTTAAGTGACAGGAAGTCAACGGTTAGATCACTCCGGAACGCAGTGATTGACGGCCATGAGCGGCTAAATCGACGGCGGCAACATTGTAAAGTCGCCATCCCCAAGAAAAACAAAAAAAAAAAAGAATTTGACGAAATTAAAAATTAAAAAGAAAATAAAAAGACTAAGAAAAGTTAAAAAATGTAAGTAACTAATTTTAAAATATTATAGAGTGCCACATAGGATAAAAATAAGCCACGTCAGCGACTTAACAAATATAAACGAAAAAAATTGACGGTAAGATTATTGCGGGAATTTTTTAAAAGTATATAGTTATAGAGGCCATAAACTAAAGTTTAGGATTATAAAGATATATTTTAGTAAAATTCAGGAGTTAAAAAAAATATTTTGTCTATAATATATATATGGTCTATGAACGATATTTGTCTTGCTTGTTAGTCATGTGGTTCTGTTTATTTATAGGTATAAGCATTTGTTTTCATAAAAAAAATAAAAGGTATAAGCATTGGTTATATGGAAGGGCTGACTCAATTAGATCTCAACTTGGTCTGGCATCTTACATTCTTAACATGGGCTGTAGAAATTTCAGAAGTTGATCAAAGGTTCTACCGTTCGATTAAACGCCACGTGGTTTTCTTTATTCTTTCAAGCGCATTACGTGAACTAGCCGCGCGTGTCCAGCGTTAGTAAGCGTACGGTCCGAGCTATGTCAGGTAGGGCCACGGACACAGGGGCAGCGACACGACACGGCACGATATCGAGATACGGTAATTTTCAAAAAAGTAGGACACAGGTACGGTTAGAACACGATAATAAAAAAATATAAATAAGTAAAAAGTAACTTATTAACGACCACCTTACTTTAAATAATCTATTAAATATAATAACAATGTATTAATATTCGGGATATGGATAAATTTATATAAAATATAATATTTTATTTTTTTGAGACAATTAAATAATCAAATTTTAATTATATCAACTTAAAATAAATAAACAATAATATTTGAGTATGTAAATATATTATTTACTTCATTAAGTTAGTTATACATAATATTGTTTTTTAAAATATGATATCATATTTAAAATTAAAATTTTAAAATAAAAATAAAATAAAAATAAAAAAACGGATTCGTGCTCGGCACTTCTGCCGCGATGTCCCAGATCGTGGTTCGATCTTATATTTTTTATTTTTTTTTCTGGACACTTCATATGGCGTGTCGGACACGTGTCGGATACTGCATCGGGGCGATTTTCGGGGTGTCCGTGCTTCCTAAGGTAGGGCTCTATTTGTTCAACGTTTATGTTAATTTTTTTTTTAAAAATATTATATATAAATATTTTAAAATTGGAAGTTCTTATTTAGTTTAAAATTTTTAAACCTAAAAAAATTAAAATATATTTAATTTTCGAAAATTATAATTATAGAATTATTTATATTTTTAAAATATTTATATATAAATATTTTGAAGTGACTATTTAAATTTTTCCGAAAAATGAAAAAGATTATTTACAATAGCTTTGCATAGTCGAGGATTTTTTTTTTTTTTTGACCAAACCGTGATTGGATTCCAAACGATCGTGCTTTTTGGCATTGATATTTTTAAAAAAAAAATGAATATATTTTCCATCTTGTGAGGCCAAGCGACCTTATTTATTCCAAAAACAGATAATATGAGAGCCATCATGCCAAATTAAGAAGATAAGATATATTTACAAAATACCTTATCTTTTCTCGTTTAGAGTTCCACTGTCTCTCTCTCTCTCTCTCTCTCTCTCTCTGTGTCTCACTCACTCACTCACTCCCGGCACCATCTCTTCCCGGCGATCGCGCCGTCGCCATCTCTTTCTGGCAATCGCGCCATCGGCCGATTGAGATTTCTTCATTCGACCCAAGAGCACGGTATTAATTTTTTTAATTATTCTTTTCTTAATAAAAGTTTTTTTGCCTGTTACCATAGTATCAATTTATTTGTAGTGATCCACCCATGATGTTCAGCTTAGATATTTTATGCTGAATTAGGCACTATTCAATTATTAAATTCTTTGTGTTCAAATTGGTTCAGACTAATATGTACTTTAATTTATGCATAATTCAGTTCTCTGGTGATTTTTTCCCTTTTTTTTGCGTGTATGTCTACATGTCAAATTCCGTAGCGTTTATTTCCACATTTCACAGAGAATGTGTAATCAAGCACCGCGAAGTGTAGACTCTACTTCAGTGATCCTATAATTTCTTACTTGAGGTGCATTATCTCCACTTAAAAAGGATAGAGATGCGGTAGCAAGATTCCTGATACCTTTGCCCGTTTGTGTCTATGATATAGTTATTGTTATTAAACATTGTTATCGTAACGCACCATCTCATAAGCTTCTGACTGGCTAATCTCATGCCAATCTCTTGTGTAGGCAAACACTTGAATGGCCGTTGCTCAAAAAATTGTCCCTCCTACTAAGCTTTCGCAAAGTTCAAATTCAAGCCACACTCCATCTATAGTCTCTTTGAGCCCGCCAACTATTCTTATCAATAGGTGCAAGACACTTAACGACTTCCGCCAAGCCCACTCTATCCTCCTCAAGTCAGGATCCCTTACCTCTATTCCCACCGTAGAATGCTTCCTCAAGCACTCTGCCCTTTTCGTTGCTAGCCCTGTGACCATCGCTTATGCTCTTGATTTTCTATGCTGCCTTCCTTATCCTCACACCGAGGCCTACAACATCGTCATCCGCGCCTTCATCCTGTCCAACTCTCCACATGAGGCCCTCCTACTATTTTTTGAAATGCTCACTAGCTCCTCGGTGATCCCAAATGCCTACACCTTCTCGCTTATCCTTAAAGTGTGTTCACGCCTCCGATCTCTTAGTGAAGGGATGCAGGCTCATGCCCAAATTCTAAAACTCCAACTTACTTGCGATGAGTTTGTGGTTAATAGCTTGATTCATATGTATGCTAGTTGTGGGCAGCTTGCAACTGCATATTTTTTGTTTGATAAAACTCCCAACAAGAGCATTGTAACATGGAACGCCATGTTTGCTGGGTATTTCAAAGGCGGGGAGTGGAAGAAGGTTGTGGGCTTATTTCGGCATATGTTGGAGATCGGAGCAAAGTTTGATGAGGTAACTCTAATAAGCGTCGTGACAGCTTGTGGACGAATAGGCGACTTGGAGCTAGGTGAATGGATATTCAAGTATGCTAAACAAAATGGTCTAGTGCGAGATAGAAATTTGGCTACGTCACTTATCGACATGTATTCTAAATGTGGGCAAGTTGATAAAGCACGATGCTTGTTTGATGAGATGCCATCACGAGATGTTGTTGCGTGGAGTGCTATGATCTCTGGTTACACGCAATCAAATCGCTCTAGGGAAGCGCTTGTAATGTTCCACCACATGCAGATAGCACGTGTGGATCCAAATGAGGTGACGATGGTTAGTGTTCTATCTGCTTGTGCTGTTTTGGGGGCTCTGGAGACGGGAAAGTGGGTTCATACATACATCCGACAAAAGAAGATGCAGCTCACTGTAAACCTTGGCACCGCCCTCATGGATTTCTACGCCAAATGTGGATGTGTGCAGAGCTTTATTGAAGTTTTTGAAAGCATGCCAGCCAAGAATACTTGGTGTTACTCCGCCCTAATCCAGGGTTTAGCTAATCATGGACAAGGAAGAGAGGCCATACGATATTTCGAGTCAATGATCAAAGTAGGTCTGCTGCCAAATGATGTTACATTCATGGCTCTGCTATCTGCATGTAGTCATGCCGGGCTAGTTGTCGAAGGTCAAAATTATTTCGATAGGATGAACCATTACTATGGTATAACACCAAAGATTGAACACTATGGTTGCATGGTTGATATTCTAGGCCGAGCTGGACTTATCAATGAAGCACTTCAGTTTATTGAGGAAATGCCTATCCAACCAAATGCTATAATATGGAGAACATTGCTTGCCTCGTGTAAAATTCATAAGAATGTTGAAATTGCTGAAGAATCACTGAAGCAACTTGTTAAGATGGATTTGAAACACAGTGGTGACTACATCCTTCTGTCCCATCTATATGCATTAGTTGGTAGAAAAGAGGATGCCATGAGGATTAGGAATGAAATGAGAGAGAAAAGAATCAAGAAAATGCCTGGATGTAGTTTGATTGAGTTAGGAGGGGCCGTCCATGAGTTCTTTGCGGAAGATGTTGATCACCCGGAGTCAAAAGAGATATATGACAAGCTCGAAGAAGTTATTATGAAAATCAAGTTGATTGGTTATAAGGCTGACATAGCTGAGGCGAGATTAGATGCAGAGGAGGATGAGAAAGAACTCTCTGTCTTACATCACAGTGAGAAGCTGGCTATAGCCTATGGCCTTATAAGATCTCAAGGAGGAGAACCCATCCGTATTTGCAAAAATCTTAGAGTGTGCACTGATTGTCACTTGGCTGCTAAGCTGATCTCTAAGGTTTATAACAGGGATATTATTCTACGTGATCGGAATAGATTCCATCATTTCAGAGGTGGTTGTTGTTCTTGCAATGATTATTGGTAGCCAAAGCATATGCACTTTGACTGGTATGGGTACCATATTGGGAATACTAGCTATTTTCTTTGAGACTAGACCATTTAACTTATTTACAACCGTTAGTAGTCTTTAAACTACATGTTATTTCGCTGAGTTTATTATTCTTCTTTTTTTTTTCTTTTTTTTTATATATGCTGCTTTTCGGATTTGTATATACAACTGGTGTATAACATTAGTTGAGATTGCTGGTATCATAAATACGAAATTGAATAAGACCTAATGTGCTGCCAATTGCACTCGTCTCATCCTAACATGAGTTTTGCTCGATTTCTTCAACATGAATTGATGACATTCACTTCCCTTCGGTTAACAAAAACTTATTAGTAGGTCCAACCGACTTTGTAATACAAGTTAATAAATGGTCTTCTTAAGTTGGATAGGTTTTGTTGTCTCTTTTGCGGGTGCTTCTTCTATCGTTCCATTTGTTTTCCCTTTTAAAAGAATCTAAACTGAACTCAATGGGCAGGTTAATGTCTGCGCACGAGATGTTGGTGGTTGCAGGCTGATGCTGAAAGGAAAAGCTCTAAAAGTTAAAGGTGATGGTGTCAAGAAGAACAAAAACCAGAAGCACCATCATGAGTTCATGACGGTGATGTTTTAGTAAGGAAACAAGTTCCCAACTGGTTGGAATTATATATCCTTTTGTTCTGAAGAACGCTCGCTGCCAAAGTTTTCTGTGCCGCACGGAGCAGAATTTTGGTAAATTTCAAACTTGAGACGTGCCGATGCCTTGCCGACTATACTGATCCAATAATTGGTTCATCTTTTTAATTTAAGTGACCAATGTTAGCCGGCTCTAAAAACACTGCATTATATTTGTATTTGCTATAAATTTTCTCATGCGGATAAATGTAATTTGACCTTCACGCATTCTAATCATTTCTTTATTATAGTAGCTAAAAAGCATTATATTTCCAAGGGAAGAACATATATGACCAAACAGCAGCGTAGCCGTATCAGCAAAATGCATAAATCGGTGGAAATATAATTTTATGAGAAATATATTTTATTGTATGAAATATTTAATAATAAAATATATTTCAAAGCGAAGAAGGATATGCAACCAAATAGCAACATAACCGTATCAGCAAAAGCATAAATCAGTAGAAATGCGTTTTCATGAGAATTATATTTTATTATTGAAGTACTTAATAAAAAATATATCATTTAAGTGAAGCCATAGACCATGAGATTGTTTGGATTCTTAACGAGAGGACACGGAATCATTTTCCTGTTTTTCCAAATCAGACAAAACCCAATCAGCCTACCAAGATTTTACCAACTACACAGATTCAATACCTCAGGGACAACAATCATAAACATGTAAAGACTCATTTTTATATGTTTTTAAGTTAGGCTTATGAGAGACGCTATAAATATATTCAAATAATTCGTGACAATTTCAAATAATAATTTGTAATTTAAAAAACACTGATATGTTTTTCTCGCTAAAATATAAACCGCAATAGATTAAAAATACTAATCAATAAACTCGAGGTAGTAAAGAATAATAAACAGAAAAACAATAAAAATAAAGGATCAAAAGTGTTGGGACAGGCACTCCAAGTAAAGAATTTAAAAATGTCGAGCATCAATCTTCACTGGAAATCTGCAGAGGTCCCTTCCTCTTCTTGATGCTGGTGGAGAACAACATCGGGTACCACTTCTATGCTCTCATAAGGCTGCCACAGGTTAACCGACCATTTGAATGCACCATATCAATAATGCTTGCAACAGTTACGGGGGAAGAAAATCGTGCAATGAAATCTTACCTGCCACAATTCCAGGAGGCGCAAAAGCAAGAAATTGAGGATCATACAGAGGCAAAAAAGTTTGCCTGCCCAGACACCGCATTCGAGGTACCTATACATCAAAGATGATGTTTAAAACACAACTTTAATGTTGGAGTTCCACAGATAAATGAAGAGAACAGATAAGAGATCTTTACTCAAATATATTTAGAGCAATAGTGATAGTGATATAACATTTAAGATCACAACAGGTAATAGCGTGCAAGTAGGCGATACTTCTGCCCCTGCCCTGTTATTATGACAAACATGATACTCAAGTTTAGAAGCTTATCAGCCCATCTCATTAAACAGCAATTTACCAATTGGCAGACTGCAGCAACTTCATATCTTTACTATGCACCTCCAAAAAATCATACAAGAAACCACATATGCTGATGTGGCACAATTAAGACCACACATCACGATGGGTATATCTATAATTTTGATATTTTTACGGATCACGAGAGAATTGTGCGAATCACGAGGCGCGTGTGTGGTGAAGATTGGTTGTGTGTGGTTTGTTGGGGATGAGTAGTTTTTTTTCCATATTTAATAATCTGCTAGTTATTATGTCCTGCACCGATACTTTTTTTTTCCCGAAGTTAAAGAAAAATAAGTTGAGGCAATTGCTTAGGAGTTAGGACTGCAGCTTTTAAACGGGCAAATGACTGGCAGAAGATACGTCCCAAAACTGCAAGTCTTTAAGGTTTGAGCTAATAATGAATAGCTATATCATTTCTATGTAACATATTTAGTTTAGGTTACTGAATAGTCATGAAATGTGGCCATCTTGCGTATTCACAATTTCACACACAACTAATTGACCAAATCTCACTTATTTTATAATCCATGATTAAGAAAATAACTCAACTCTGCTCCTCTAAGTGTGGATAAACGGTGTGGACTTCTAACTTTTAAACATAAAATCGCTGAATCAGTGACCCGATTTAATGAGCCTAAGCTAAAGCTTAGTCTATGGTATAGTCTTGAACCCTAATACAAAACATGGTGCATTACATAAAAACTATGATAGGCAGATCAATATTAGACTGGTTTAATTACTGCAAATACAAATTTATCAAATTTTATGCCACCTCTAAATATATATACTTATATCGAGACGTATCAGGAATTAAAAAACTTGCAGCTTAATAACTAGCATAGTTATACAGGGTAGTCTATCACACTCATCCCAGAACCCAAACTTCCGTCAACGTTATTCATAATGATCATTTTTCAGCATAATTTTGAAAAAAAAAAAACTACTATCATGATGGATGTATGGAGCATACAGCATTTACTACTGCTCAGCAATCCAAAACACTTGCACGAAGACCCAAGGGAAAAAAAACTTAAAAAGCAAATGTTGGTGTATATACCGTGAAAGACGTTGCAGAAGATCCTTCTTAGTACTGTGCAATGCTTGGTTGTAAACAATCTCTGTTCTTTTAGCCACATCATGCCAGCTATACAGCCTTTTCATCTATGACATATTACATGTAGATAAAGTAAGATATACAACTCCAAGAAGAAACAATGGTGATGATACATAACAATCAACTTTGAGAACACGGAACGGATACAACGTAAGGAAAATTGAATTAACCAAACAACTAAAGAACGTTGGCATTTGGTTAAAAGGATACAAACCCTATTATGCATCACATGCGGATCAATAGTTGGAAGCATGTCAATGGCCTTTATGACAGCCGCCACCATGTCACTCGGATCAGGATCTGCAAGGACTATCATGTCATCTGGTAGTACCTGCCACATAGAAGCAACTAGCCAATGAATATCTAAAATCAGGTAAAACAGAAAAATTTATAACCAAATTATAGAGGAAAATAAGATAGCACAAAACATGCCTCTGGGACCCCTCCAACTCTTGTGCTTACAGTTAGCAGTCCGCAGCTAGCAGCTTCCAAGATGGCTATGCAAAAAGCTTCCGTTAGAGAGCTGCAAGAGAGGAGGCTTACATATAATGCACAGGGTAAAGCAGCAACCAAGAAGAAAGTGCACCTAAAGCATATAGAAACGGTTGATGACCACCCACTAATGAGCAATTTAACATCAGTCGAAATAGCACTGCTCGATAGTAAGCTCGAGAGGCAAGTCGATAGGGCAACTTTATTTGGTTTATGAAAAATAGCACAAAACTGTACATATCTTCAGATTCTACCACGTAAAGATGCTTCATTCTGAGCATCCACCATTGTATCCCAATAGTAAAATCTGGTTAGCTTAGTATATGTAGTTACTGATAACTAATCACATCCTACGAAAAACTACTGCTCTGTGGAGCATTAAACTTAAATTTCTTGATAACTACCGGTATTATATGGATAGATATCTTAAAATAATCTATAATCAGGTAATCGATACTCAAGGTTTTGCTTGTTATACTTCTTTAATGCTTTCTTGTTGCTACATTCTTTTATATGCTCAACCATAGGAAACCAAAATCCCCATGTCAATACTGTATTTTACCAGTATGTTGTTTCTAACTTCATCTTCTAGATGGCCAAACTCTAGATGTGAGGCACCGCAAGGCACCAAAAGTGATGGCACAGCATTGTAATCCTAATGATGTTCTCTTGAAAAGTTGAAGTTATATAAAAAAGAACAAGATTCATTAAAAGGGAGAAGGAAATGCATGATGGACATGAAAAAACACGCTGGTGATCTTAAAGCACGTCCACATCTCCATTACCCCTCCAAAATGCCCCACCCTGCCTGCCACCAAACAGGAAAGAAAAGGAAAATGAAAAACGTGTACTAACAAAAGCTTATTTAAAAGACAAAAACGAAAAACACAGAAATGGAAACTTCCATTTACTAACAAAAGAGCAGGGTGGGAACAGGGACAAAAAAGGATATTAGACGGCCATGTTTGCATCTGTATTAGCCTTATGAGCAAAAGCAACTCTGAAAGTATATCAAAGAAAAAAAAATATATATCAATCAACCCCTTGCATTTGTTGGAAGGGAAAAGCACCTGTTTAAAAAGATGTGGCCAGATATTAAGACTGATCGCACTTGAGCATGGGGCACGGCGCCTAACATACCAACTCTGTCCTGAAGAGAATGCTTTTCTCTCATTTCTTCAAGGCGCACTCGTTTTGGGCCATCTCCTCCAACAATAAAACGAACCTTATAGATACGCAAGAAAGAGTCATCACCGAATCTTCCTTTCTTTTCACTCGCCAAGCATGTGTATGAAATTAATAGAGCGGAGTTGACAACTCACATTAGGGCATTGTCGGCACACTTCCGGAATGACCTCAACAAGAAGATCTGCACCTTTCCGATAAACCAATCTACTGATCACAACTATAACGATTTCATCACGATTAAGCCGTTCAGGTGCTGGAGTGAACATAGCGGTATCAACAGCATTAGGTATAACAAATACCTTCTCTGGATGTAAGCCAGAGCGTAGGACCGTGTTTTCCTTGCTCGTGTGAGAGACACATATAGCCTGATCCACATCCGCCAAAGTGAATTGGAGCACCTTATTCATATGTATACTCCCAACATCAGCAAAACCATAAAGTGAATGATCAGTGAAAACAACTCTATATCCCATTGTACGTGCATGCATTAAAGCTTCATGACATAGTGTTGAAAAGGCTTGGTGGCCATGAACCACAGATATCCTTTCACGGATGAGAATATTTCGAACAATTGGAAGTGTTCCATAAAATGTTGGCAGCGTATTCTGCATCAAGAATGGCCTCCAAGGTATGTAATATACTTTTAAACCACCAGTCATATACCGCACTCCAGAACGTTTTTCATATGCATGAGTCATAATCACAACCTGAAAAATAACCCTTATGAAGGTCAATGCAACAAAAAATCTACTTCTTGAATTTAATATTATATGCTACGAGGCGATATTTAATTCTTCCAACAGGAAAGCCGAGCCTTGATTTAAGTGAGTCTACTATGACAATAGATTTTTCACGTTTCAACTAAACAAACAACACAAATACTTTCACTTTATGTGACAAGTAGGATTTACAATCTTAGACTGAATACATGGCTGCCAAAGCAACAAAATCAAATTCCCCCAACATTAGTAGTTAATGAAGAAAAGAGAGTGCTCACCTTGTGTCCAAGCTTCAGCAGGCACTGAGAGAGATAATAGATGTGACTCTCTACACCCCCGAAATTAGGATAGAAAAAGTCAGAGACCATCAATATCCTCAGCCTCTGTTGCTCAGACATAAGATGAAAAGGTGATGCAAAGGCTCTATTCAAAGGCACAAGAAAAGTCAACTTTTAGCAAAACAGTAAACTCACATAGAAAAAGCACATAGTAAACCAAGACACAAATGTGATAAACCAAAGAAAAACAAACATTTCTCTTAATCTGAGAGCCGCAAGCGGGTCTCGGGTCACGGGTCCACGACGACGGTGGAGGCGCGAGGCGCGGACAGCCTGGAACAGTGACAGGGGGGCCGCCGAGCTCTCGCCGTCTCGCGGACAGCGGAGGGCGCAGGCGCAGGCGGCAACGTAGGGGACGGCAGGGTGCGGGAGGGGGGCTAGCGGGGCGAGACGCGACGGCCGACGGGGCGAGAGCGAGAGCGAGACGGGGCGAACGTCAGCGCGGCGGCGGCCGTCGCGGGAGAATCGCGAGTAAATAAAGGGGTACAGTCGCAGCGCGGGGAGGGGAGGGGGAGGAGGTGGCGCGGCGGGGGTGGTTGATAAAAAACAGAAAAAAACAAAAAAAACTAGAGAAAAACTAAAGCACGCGCTTCGACTCGCGGTGGCAAGGTACATTGTTGGCCCACAAACCACTCGACCATTCATCCAAAACGTTTATATGGTAAATGTACTTTTTTAAATATATATAACTATATATATATATATATATTATATATATATATAATATATATATATATAATATATACCACTCGAAAGCATTGGGTGTCGTTGACATCTTCTACTAATAGAATAGGTCCGTCTGCTGATAGTAGTTACAAATAACAGTAACTTATACTCTTTAGATGTAAAATAAGTTTAGTTTCTCTTTTAAAGCATATAATCCATCATGTCTCCAATTTTATAAGAGGGGATGAGAATTCTAACAACATATTTGGAGTATTTGAATGGAAGGGACGGTTTAGTCATTCAAATTTTTGTAATTCTCAAGTTTTAGTTTAAATTAGGATTTGAGCGTTGGGAACATCTTGGATAGTACAAACAATTACATGTTGTGAGCAAAAATTGCGCCCGAGAGTATGTCCCGAGCTCAGTTGGTTGAGCGTGTGCCTTGCAAGCACCACACCCCAGCTGCCGTGGATGGGGGCAAACTGCTGAATTTCTTAGCAATTTGGTGGTACATCCGCATGCATACTTTGTACGGTATAGGACTGATGAGAACAAATTACTCCCTAATTTTAATTTTATAATAAATTAATCTTATCTCAAAATTTTTAAAACTATTATATAAACATTGTTTAAAAAATAAATTTTTATATAAAAAAATATATATGATCTATTTTTTAAATAAATTAAATATAAAAAAATAAATAAATTTTTATATGATCTATATCTTTTTTATTTAAAAAATTTTCAACAAATATTTTTAAATAGATATTTTAAAGTTTCGAAAGATAAAGAGTTAAAAAAATTAATATGCTAACCCATAAAAATTTTAAAGCCTCAAAATGCATATTAAAGAATTATTTTACGAAAAACTTTGAAAAATAAAATTAATTTTAATATGATTTGTAGCTTTTTTATTTAATTTTTTTAAAAAAAAGTTACTTCTAAATACAAGGTTTGAGATTTCAACGATAACAGATTGTAAATGGAGGATTTTTTCTTAAACAAAGTTTCTAGGGAGGGGCTGCAAGTCTCCCTACTAAGTTCCTTGCAAAATGCTTAGCAAGCTTCCCATGACTGGCAAAACGGGAAGATATGATCAGATACATAAAAGATAATATCATTACATATATGTACAATATAGGCCCATTAATTTATACATGCCATTAACAAAATACAAGCAAAATCAAAATGATATTCAAGATTAGCATACTTAGGTGCAGGTTTCAGCCATTACAGTCTGCCTTCAATCGAGCAAAACTAGATCGATCTTCGCGTGATTCTCATAACCGAAACAGGGATCTCCAGTCATCTTTTTTACGAGCTGATCTCGAAGCTTTGTTATTCGATCCTGCAAGGCATCAATTCATTGCCAACTCCAACAGTCTGGCACATTAACTGGACAGGATAAGAACATGCAGATTTTGTTACTTTATTTGCATTTTTATGGAAATAAATATTATCTATTAATACGGAGATAATTGTATAGGAATATCTATTAGTTAAGTTTGTAACATACCGTCCAGTCGGTGAAACCGAATCTGAAAACAAAGTGATGGTAAGAGACATCACCAGAAGTTATTTCACTTGCTATAGGAGCATCTTTCAGAGCTGAAACAAATATACGGATATTTTAGAAATATAATCCATAAATTCTGAGGTAAGTTTAAGAGATATACACTTACAAACGAGATGAATCCTTCTCTCATTCAAAGATATTTGAGCTCGGCCATCTTTAACGAGAAAGGAAAGCGCAAATATGTTCTCTACGGTTTGTGCAAATGACATTCTGTTTAAGACGAGATGATCTAATCGCACACTTTTCCTTTCTGCTAGTATGTTTAACATCGTTAACATGTGCATGTCGGTCTCATTCTCTGCTTCAGCCTCAGTATGAATGAGCTGCGCAGAAAAAAGTAATATAATAATCACCTAGCAATCAAATTATTTAGAATTTTCCTTGATAAAATATCCAACAATCACAACAGAAATTCAAAACAATATTAGAACACTTTTTTTGAAAATTGATGAACATTTTAGAACTTCGTATCTTGTGTTGAAGTAGATAATGTAGCAGAAAAGCTTCAGCAGCCATGTAATACCATGATATACCTGAAACAGAGGCTCTCACCCGAGGACTTATAATAATATCAAAAGACCTAAGTAAGATACAATGGTTTATAGCTCCTTCGCGACATGAAAATTATCTTAATGCTAAAGCTTGAGCTGATCTAGTTCTTTTTATATCCAATATCAGATTCTATCGGTTGTTAAAACAAACATGTCATATTCTAATATTGTTCTTATAGCAGCAGCCAAGAAAAGGCACCATCCAGAATTTTTTAAAGTATGGGCAAATACTTATGTAGAAACAAGGAAAAAAAGATAAAAAAAAGGGTAAGAACCTCTACAATTTGGCTTGTCTGAGTTCGCCTCCTTTTACGGTATGTTAAATTCTTGTGATGCTTCAATTCGGTTTTCATCTTCCCAAGCCTAACATGAAAAACAAACAAGCAAAAACGAAAATGCCAATTAACAGAGTAAAAAATCACAATATTTTGACAGCAAAAGAAACAACACAATCTTTAAAATTAGCGGGTTTGGAGATTACATGGTGCAACAACCAGGTACTCCTCTGAATAAACCTGAGACGGTGAACCCGATATCATTCCAAATATCTCTGTTGACAGAAACAGGTCCAAGTTCTCCTCTATCTGATCTACTAAACTTTTTCACTAAACCGAACACGAAATCCGATGGCGTTAATCCAAATATTTGAGATCTGACTGTTGTAAGCAGCTTGTTTGTTATGCTCCCCAATGCTTCCGCATCCGAAACTTGTTCCCTTGGTTTACGAACTGTGGAGATGTTTCAAGAGACAAATTACAGAGCAATTCACACCGAAAATCTCTTTTTTTTTTTGATAGAAGATTCTTCAAAACCAGCATATTGAATGATAAACTAATGAGCAGTCGTAAGTACAGCCACTATACGATCAATTAACAAGTAGATAATTAAGAATTATAAAGGTAATAGCTGCCGTGTTGCTGAAGTTAAAATTACTTATAGAATCTATCAAAAAAAGGAAAGAAAGGTGAAGGTTAAGGTTTTATTCAAGCAACAATCAATTATCAGTCTTTGCTGTTTATTTTTGACGTTCATACAATTTATATCTACAGTCTATGTTGTTGCCTGCAGTAGGTATAACTGAAGGGATATAACCCATCTTCGAGAATGAACACCAAAGTTTAACCAAAGTGGAATATATAATAAACTCCGGTTGATTGAACATGAATTGGTGCCACTCGTGGAACTCTTTGGTTGGTGGTGTACATAAATCTGCCATCCATGAATTTATATTTAACAACAGTCGTACAAAAGTCGACCGGTTACATATGGAGTTTTTCACAGTAATCTAAGAAAGAAATTTGGCTACGTGAATGAAAGTTTACAAGAATATTTCTTTGTGATTTTAAGTTTTTTCAAAAAGTAATCCTTATTTCAGACTTTGGACATATCTGTGGCTACGTGTAACTAATGCAGCTTCCTCTTCCTCCTTGTTTCTTTTCCCCCTCTGGATGAGAATTTCTCTTTTTTTTTTTTTTTAATTTACTACCTCTTTCTTTTTTTTTCTGGATTTAATTTTAAAACTTAAGGTTTAACGTGGAAATTGCCCAAAACAGAAGGGAATTCAGTGATATTACCCCAAGAGTGTCTCAGAAAAAAATAAATAAAATCTTGCATCTCACCGTGCTCATGTAAAGACTCCACCTCTGTGATCGCTACTTGCAACTGTTTCAAATCTTCAACGTCGTCTACAGTCTCTGCACAAGATCAATGGGTTAGTACAGATTCCACAGATAAACACGAACATATTTCAGATCATTAACATTATGAAAATATAGCGTTTTTGAATTTTAGATCATCATAGAAATTAAAACCGTGTTTGAGTGGTCGTTCTACTCTCTACGTAAAGGAAAACCCAAAAAGAGGGAAAAAAGGTAAAAAATTTATTGTTCTGAGAGCAAATAAATACCATTGATGAGGTTCTTCACAGCCTGGTAGCGTGCCCGAAGAGCGCGGCGCTCGTCGGGGCCCTGCGACTCTGTCGCCTTCGCCTCCGCCATTGTTTCCTTCTATGAAGGTTGCAGAAGCTCGTGCAGGGTGCAGCTGAGTGCTTTCAGCTCTCACTGAGTCCTTTCAGCTCCTTCAAACTTCCGAGCAGCCTTGTGCGGTATTCTTCTTCCTAGATGAAATTATGTTAATTACTTTTACACCCATCACTTTATAAGTTATAACACTCAAATCACCTATTACGCCACGTGGCCATTTTTACCATGTACATATTTTTCAATAATATGGATTTTATAATTATGAGAGTTCGAGGTAATACAGAAAAAAAATATGGATTTTATAATTATGAGAGTTCGAGGTAATATAGAAACGCCGAAATTTTATCTCGTGAAGTGTTCATATAGTTCCAATATGAACACATCACATATAGGGCCGAATATTGTCGGACATGTCAGAGATGTCCAAAATTTTTTTAAAAAAAAATCAGATACACATGTCAGATATGTCATACAAATGTCTGACATACTTGTCATATTAAAATGTTCGACATATGTGTTATATTGTTTGACATGCGTGTCTAACATATTGTGTATTATTCTTATTAATAGAAGTATCTATGATATGTGTACTAAAAAATATAATTTTTTTAAAATTTTATAATTAGTAATATTCATCACATTCATCAATTTATAATGAGAAAGTATTTTTAATTATCTCAATTGCAATAATCTATTATATATTATATTTCTACCGAAAAGAATAAAAAATAAATAAATCTTAAAAGATCTATAAACACAAATTCATAAATAAAAGGAATCTAATATAAAAATCAAAATATAAAGAATATAAAAAAAAGAAGATAATTTTTAAACTTCTAACGAAATATATACTAAACAATTTTTCTAATTATTATCATATATGATGATTCGCTGGTCGGCCCACTTTATACATTAACTTCAGCCCACACAAGGCCTATTACAATGAAGTAGCGGCCCGGTATCGAACACATGGTCCAGCATCTGAATCACGATAAAGAAAAATCGAAAATAGTAATGCGTAATAGAATTATTTTAATTTGTTTTTAAAATATTTCTATAAATTATAGTATATATGTGCATGTATTTAATAGATATCGAAAAATAAAGTAAGTTTAGAATTTACTTTCTAATCATAATTCAATGAGTGTGGTTAAAAATCTATGCCTAAAAAGTAATCTAGTATTTTCTACAGTAAAAATAATATATTTTTGTAGAGTATACCAATTTTTTTTCCCATATCATAGTTTTTTTAAAAAAATTAATATATATATTTTTGAATGATTTCGTAAAGTTTAAAAATTTTTATGGGCTTATTTGCAAAGAAATGCTTTTTCGACAACACCTAAAAATGAATGGGTGTTCTTTTTAAGGAATAATTTCATACCAATCTTTACTTTTCTACGGCTTATAAAAAAAACCTCTATTATTTTTGTTATAATTACTAAGTCAAGTCAAGAAATATTTTTAAAGAAAAGTTGAATATAACAAACTATTTTAATATATTCCAAATTTTTTGTATTGAAAATTTAAACTTTTTTTTTAAATATTTTGAGGCTCCCAAATTTTATTATTTGAAAATTTTAGAAGCTATATTTAGAAATGTTTTTTGACAAAAATAAAAAAAGCATAGAACAAACAAAATTTCGTTTTTCGTATTTAATTTGTTTTTTAAAAAATTATATAATTGTGGTAGGAATGATGTGATTATAGAAAAATTAGGGCTTAGTTGGAATCGTTTAACTGCCTAGTTTTTTGGACAAAAACCCCTTCTTCTAATCCAACGGTTGGCATGATGATGCGTATTTCGTCAATCCGCCGTTCGATTAACTAATGTAACCATTAAGGTTAGGAGACGTGAGACTAATTTAGATCGAAAATGTACGACATATACGTGATTACTATCGGCTCTTGTAGGTGTGCGCTGGTCTATCTTGTGCAGCTGAGATCGCTCCGTCGCTTGACGATATATGTAAACTTAACGAGAGACGTGAAATGAACGGGAAAACAAGGAGAGAATGAGAGGGAGCTTGCGAGCTCGCTCGAGCGCTTAACGAACGCGATTCGGAATCCTAACGTGTGTATCAGCCGCCATGGCCGGCGGGTGTCCGACGAAGGAAACGGCCGTACCGCCGGCGGTGGCAGCGGAGGAGATGTGGGGAACGTTAGAGGAGCTCCTGCTTGCGGCGGCCGTGCGCCGCCACGGCGCCGCCCGGTGGGACTCCGTCGCCATGGAGGTGCGGGCACGAGTTCCGGCCGCTAAGCTCCTTACTGCCGAGGGTTGCGAGCGGCGCTACCGGCTTCTAAAGCGTAGATTCGCCGGATTCGTCGCCGGCGGCGAGGCCGCCGATGGTCCAGACGCAGCGGCGAGCGAGGATGTCCCATGGCTGGAAGAATTACGGCAACGCCGGGTTGCCGAGCTCCGCCGCGAGCTCGAACGCTACGACGTTTCTATCATGTATTATCACCAGATCGATCTACCCGCCTCGTTAAATATATTTGATAAATTTTGTAAATGATTTTATAGTCTGTTAGTTTAAATTTTAAATAAGCGTATTCGTCAATCCAACGGTTGGCATCATCATGCACGACTAGATCTACTATTTAATAAATTTATTGAAAATTATGTTGATTATTTTTTCGGGATATTGTTTTAATTAGGTCGCTGCAGTTGAAGGTGAAGCGGCTGAAGGAGGAGCGAGAACGTGACGAGACGGGTCCGGTGACCGGAGGCGACAGGAAACCTGATCCCGAAGCGGTGGATGATCGGCGGATCACCGTCAAATCATCTGGCGATTCGTGCAAGGAGTCGAACTCAACCCATCCGAAGCCGGAGGAGGAGGTGAGGAGACTTGGCGGTGAAGTTACCGCCGATCCGAAGCCAGATCTGGCGTCGGCGGCGGGTGACGAGAAATCGTTCAACGGCAGCTCCGAGGCCGATCCGATGCGCGTCGCCGCCGAGTCGGCTGGCGAGGAGAGCAGCGATGTGCAGAGCTCTGCTAGCCTGTCGAAGCGGCGGCAAAGGAAATCGGTGGCTCGGCGAGTCAAACCGGAGGCTGAAGCGGCGCCGACCATTGAGAAGCGGGAAGACTCGGCCGTGAAATCTGAGCCTTTGATTAGCGTGCTCGATCTGATCCGGTCAAGCGAACATGCCGCTATCTTCCAGCGACGGCTCGAGAGCCAGGTATTTCCCACCTCCCACTCTCCCTCTCTCTCTATCTTTCTCTCTTTGCTTTCTTTTTCTTTCCCGCTAAGAACGAAAAGGAAACGAACGTGAAACGTGAAATGTGAAACGTGAAACGTGAATAGGGAGACGTATTGGCGGTGTGCTGAACCAAAACTACGACATGATCGCAGTAGTGGTGTTCGTGGCCTTGGTTTGACGGTAAATAATAATAACGTGTTTAAGTTCATGCTTATCAGATCGATCTCGGTAACACTATCATGGGGTGGAGTAAAAGTTAAAAAAAATCTACTGTACTCTTTCTATATTACTTAGATTCCTTACTGTATTACAGACTCAATTGAATTAGGAGATTTAAAATTAAATTCGTCATTTTGATTAAGATATAGAAATGTTTATTAATGACATGGCGGCAATAATTCAAAATTCAATAGTTTAAGTTGAAATTGTTGACACCCAAGTTGTAAATTAGTAGTAATATAAGGACTTCTACTAATCGAGTTTCACCCGCTAAGATTGTGGTAGATCGTTATTCGTGTCGTCTGCGGACGAAAGAAAGCTGATAGTAATCGGCTAATAGCCGCTTGATCTTGATCAGACGGGTGTGAGCCGAATAGGAACAAACTTGAAAAGTTTAACCCTCCAGCGAATAGGAAAACGCGATGTGGATATTTACTCGTGTGCGTATCACGTGCAATGCCCGTGGGACACCGGGTTTTAGGTCGCGGTCACGTCTCTTTAGACCCGTAAAGTTGCGCCGTGCTCATTTATCCCATTGAAGAAACGGAGCATGTGCTTTTTTCTAATTCAGCTGCTCCATATTCTTTGCAAAAATATTTATTATCTACCACTTTGTCGTGGTGAATATCTAATTAGAACTTATAATTATTTTTTTATTATCATTTAACTGAAAAATTATTGTTACTTTTCAGTTAAACTATCGCAACTTTAAAACCTGGATTATGTTTTATTGTTTATTTTTGCTATTGTTTTTTCTTGTTGGAGTTTTTGACCGGCGAGATTAGTTTCTATTCGATATCTCCATTGAAATGTTTTTTTTTTAATCTAGATACTACTGAAATTCAAATTTTAACCCATTCTTTACGAGGGAGAAGTCATAATCTCCTTCCTGCATTCAGTCATGCTGACTGGCTGAACAAATGGTGGTTGATAATTTGATAAGTTTAACCATGACAAGGGAACATTTGGTAATAATAATAGTGGTTGTGTTTTAAACATTTCATAATATAATTGGTTTAATATTTGTACATCAGTTTTGAATTTTTTGTAATCAAAATAATTTTGAAAATTAGTATTTTCATTAACTTAAATGCACGTCTAAACTTGCTCAAAATGACAGAATTTAATTTGTTAGATGATGGTGTGACAAGTTGTTAACACTCCCATGATTGATATCTTTTGTTAATTTTGAATTTGGGGTTCCCATTTTTCATTTTGCTCCCTTATCTTGCTAACCTGGATTATTTTCTCAATACTAGCATCTGAATGAAAATTTTCGAAAATACCGAATTTTTGTCTACCAAATACTAAAAAGAGTAATTGAAATTTTTTTCTTTTTGAATAATTAAAAAGTATCATATAACTTATCTCAACATATAGAACTCCTCAATATGCATAAGAACTTCTAAGAACATTTTAGAATACACACGAAGATATAAAGACATCCGTGAACACATGAAATTATGAAAAGTGACTTCTTGGAGTTCTTGATGCTACTATGTATTATAAGGTATTTTTTGATGTTCTGTGTGTATTTCTAGGTATTTATGTATACATTGAAAGGTTTTATTGTGTTTGGACAAATTTATATAGAGTTGTTTTCATTATCCAAAAAAAAAAAAATCTTAGTAACGCATGAGAATAACATACAAATCATCCCAACACATTAGAATTCTTTTAATATGTATAAGAACACCTACAAAATATTTAAGAATAATCAATTTGGAAAGTTTTTATAATTTTTACCTTAGAAAGTTTTAAAGTTTTAATTTTTTAATTATTGTTAAACTCTAACGTTCAACCTATCGGATCAAAATTGTGAAACCTTAGAAAATAAAGAATACATGACAGTTGGGTTGATATTCTTCAAAGTCGGTCTCGTGGTTTTACTGTGATGTAGTACATCTAAATCAAAGAAAAATTAGGTCATATACAAGAAAGGTTGGCCTTTATATATATATATATATATATATATATGGTTTTGAAACTAAAAATATTCAATGCAGGTTGGGTATGAGAATATATTAGTACTTTTTTTTTTAAAAAAGCTTAAGGCACGTAAACTTTGAATATTAGGCGGTCCATTCGGAATGTGGTTCCGTGAGTGAGGCATTTATTAGTGTTTCTTTTGGTCAACATTTAATACTGGTGGTGTTTGCTTAGGGAACCGAATAACTAATATGATTATTGGTGGTATAGCATACCACTATGTTGATAGCGGTTTGATGGGCACGAATCAATATCCAGCAAAAGGTTCCTTTTTTTTTTTTTTTTTTTTTTTTCTAATTAATAATAAAGCTAAACGCATAGATATAACACCACAATTACTAAAATGTACATATTGAGGACAAAAATTTCTATGTAGACTCATGCGAGTTATTCCTATATATTTCTTACAGGAGAGCCAGAGGTACAAGCGGTTAATACGCCGGCATGTTGACCTGGACACTCTGAAGGCCAAGCTTGAATCTGGCTCGGTGTCCTACTCCACCACTGAGCTCTTCCGCGACCTCCTCCTCCTCTGTACCAATGCCGCCGTCTTCTTTCCCCACGACTCGACAGAATTTTTTGCTGCGGCCAATATCCGCAGCCTTGTCGTTAAGGAGATGGCTACAATCTTCCCTTCATGGCCGCTTAAACAGCCACCTCCGTTGCCGCGGCCTGTTGATGATGAAAACACTCCGTTGGTGAAGCTAAAGCAGGAGATCGAGAATGACTCATTGCCGGCAAAGAAGGCCGGTGGATTGACAACCGGGCCGCTTGTCGGGTGCCGAAAGCGCAGCGCCAGTGCTTCCAAGGCAGTGAAAAAAGAGGAGAAGGAAAAGCATATAGCCAAGGGAATGGCAGGTAAAGAAGTAGATGACGATGAAGAAGACGACCGCGGAGAGGAGAAAGGGATGCAGAAGGGAAAAGTTGAGGAGGTGGTAGATAATCCACGGGGAAAGAAGAAAGATAAAGAGAAGCCAACGAAAGGCCTCCGAACAAGTAAAACCAGGGGAGGTGGTAGCAACTCTAAGAACTCTAACAGTACTAGCAATGTGAAGCCAACCGTGCAGTCGTCGGATAGTAAGAGCGAGGCTGCAGCATCCAAGGCAGAGAAGAAGAACAGCAACACCAATACTACTTGTATTAGTGGAATCAAGAAGGTGAATGCTTCGCCTCATATGGTGATTAGGGCAAAGCAGCCGGTGGCCATGGAGGAGGTTGCAAAGAGCGGTGGTGGTGGACGATCGGCGGAAAAGAAGAAGACACCAACTAGAGCATATGGTCGGAGAGGGGAAAGCAGTGGAGCGGCCACGAGGCGGGCGGCTGCTGCAGCAGCGGCGGTGGCTGAGAAAAATACGGCGTCAAAAAGGATCGGGCGGCCGCCAAAAAGGGCAGCAGCACCTGTGGCTAAGAGAGGTAGGGATGAGGTACATACACCACCGGCGAGGAAGCGGGACCGGCGATGAGTCTTTTTTTAATATTATATGAAGTTGCTGATGGTGGCAGTGTGTACAGTGCTATATTGGGGGGCGCGGAGCAGAAGCTCCTCTTGGTTTTGCCTTTTCTTTAGGATAGATATAGTTTATAAACAGGGCAGTAGTTTAGTCGTTCTCAAATGGCACTTCAAATTTAATGCTATTCACAGACTAACCCAATATACTAGTTTCAAAAGCTATAATAACCAAAATTCTAAGTTACAGAGACCGTAATGCTCAAATCCAAAATGCGACAGCAAAGCGCAATTATCGGGCATTCTGCTTAGTTCATTATCGTAAACTATTAGCGCATTCACAGTACTTGGACTTGGTACCTGAAAAAAAAAAAGGTTTATTCCACATCCTGCCTATACTACCTTGAGGCAATATGAGATCTGAACCCATTTCCAAAGAATTTACATGTTACAGTTACTAACTATTATACAGAGGTAACCTATGGTTCCTTCCCCCAAAAAAAAATTAATGATTAGACATGATCCTCGTCGCTAAACTCAACCAGCGAAAAACCTAAAACGGGCCAACCTGATGCTTCTTACATGCGTAAAACAGATACCAAATTAGCAATTTCACACGGGAGGGTGCTGACGGTGTACTTCAAATTCACCAAATGCGAGCTCGATAAGGGTATAAAGGATGGTACTCTCCCTAAATGTCATCATCCTCCCGAACTTGGCGATCACCATCCCTGCCACCGCCCATCACATCATCCTCATATCGGTTCCTCCAATGCCGATCACGATCGATAGATTGTCCATGTGATAGGTGGTGCTCGCCCCCTTCTGCTCGACGTTAAAAGAAAAATAAATATTGACAAGCTATACAAAAACTTGGCAGACAATAACGGCTATCCGAAATTCCCGTTATAATAGATGCATCACTGCTTAGTTAAGACAGTAAACATGACAAAAATTAAGTTACTAATACCAGCAAATACATAATTAGCGAAACTATATTGTAAAGTGAATATGACAAATTAAACCAAGAACTGGTATAATTACAGAACTCGGCAATCTAAATTCTGAAACAGATTTGTGTAACCATGTGCTTACTGAAGCGCAGCAAAATGTAATTGTTCTCATTAGAAGTGCACCCTTCAGTTTCCTTAATCGGCTGCACCCTCGAATGTCTATCACTCGTCTCTAAAACCTAGTCTTAAGACCTTGAATGTCACTCCTTTTACTTAATGTCCCTTCCCCCTATCAAAATGGTGTATCTATGAGGCAAAAGTATTCAATATTTCATGAACTTACCTCAGATGCGTGCTAGCGCCCCAGTAAACAGTACACCTCGTGCCTCTTTAACTTTTCATTTATCAAGAAAAATTAGTTGTTAGTGGAGATTCATAATTATCTGGTGAATTCACTTAAGAAGAAACAAATTTACAACCAAATTTGCTGGATTACGGACCGTTTCATTTGCAAGTTCAGTGAAGGAAGCAAGACATGCTGTGAACGGCTTACAACTATATTTCTTTACCAAAAATAAATGGATTGAAACAAATCTGCACATACCACTTTCACCATCAGAAGCATCAGCGAGCCGGGCAATGGCGTCAATCAGTGATTGCTCATGTTCCTTTGGAGCCAAAGTATAATCGAGATTAGCTGAAGGTTATTTGAATAAACTAGTTGCTTAAAATATCATGTCTTCATACCTTCAGCAACTTCTTTGCTTTCTCAATTTCTTGGGGATCAGGATGGGTTGCACCAAAAACTCTCTCCACCTAGATCAGGATAATTCCAACTATAAAGCTTTATTGAGTAAAAAAAAAAGTTACGAGTGCTTTTGTCACAGATTTCACACGGATACCTCCTTTATAAAGAATCAGTATGAAGAAGTTCGATCTCATTGGAATTCTTTTTACCAATTCCATTTTGTGATGCAGGGAAGTCTTTCTTTGAGTGGTTCTTAAGAGTCCCTCGCCCCCTAGCAGCACCTGCAACGGCACCGACTCCGCCGGTGGACTTCTTTGTTCCACGCACAGCTCCACCACGACCCGCTTGGCGCGCAATTCCAGGATCCTTACCTTCCCATCGAATATCTTCAGGAGGAATCTGTCGATAGGCGATGTTAGGTTTATGGACAAGACCAAAGCAACTGAAAATCTATGTACATGTTTCTGAAATGACTAATATCTATCTTGAAGTGTATCATTGTACATTGGCAATCACAATCAGACATTACAGTCTAGAATGATAGAGGAAAAGGTGAATGTGTTCCAGAGTTGCTGGGTTTTGCTGAAACTAGAGTGTCATGATACAGTCAATCATTTCTGCAACGTAAAGATCTTTTAAAAAGAAAATATATTCCTGATGTCAACCAAGCATCCCCAACTAAGAAGCACGGATACGGATACGTGACACGGATACGACACGATACGGATACGCGGATACGTGATTTTTCAAAAAAATAGGATACGATACGTTAAGGATACGTTATTTAAAATATATATTTAAATATTAAATTATCGATTATAAAAAAATATTTATATACAAAAGATAGTAAAGAAGCATTTGTTAAAAGATAAGAACTTAGATATTAGTATTTGAGTCCACCATTGAGTGTTTTATGTTAGTAACATACCTCCACAAGGGCATGCTCACATCTTCATTAGATCTCACATTCACAATCATATCACTAAATGTAGCCATATCCATACTTTTACATCAATATAATTAAAGAATGAGAAGTCTAAATATAAAAAATCCATTTTTAGTACATCATAATACGTAAACAAAAGCAAATGCACATTAAAAAAAAGAAATAAATAAAAATTAAAAAAAATGGGTTGGACAAATAGGCTACAAAATAGGCGAAACGTGTCCCCAAAGTATCCTAGCGTGTCCCTCACGTGTCCTCAGCGTATCCCCAGCGTGTCCA
Source organism: Xerophyta viscosa (assembly GCA_002076135.1). Classification (NCBI taxonomy): domain Eukaryota; kingdom Viridiplantae; phylum Streptophyta; class Magnoliopsida; order Pandanales; family Velloziaceae; genus Xerophyta; species Xerophyta viscosa. Next base: position 339,167 of record MJHO01000066.1, read on the forward strand.
TATTTATTTGATTATTTATTAAATTCGGATACTTGAATTTGCGTATCCGACACGTGTCCGAGCGTGTCCGGCACATGTCCGTGTCCGATACGTGTCCGACACGCCGATACGCTCTTCCGAAGAGTGTCCGTGCTCCCCAAGTACCACTTTACCAATATATACTCTTACAAAATTCAGGATCTTTACATCCTGATTAAACACAAAAGCTTATGACTACCAACTCTTTTTAAGTGTTGGCAAGTCATCTGAAAAGCCGATGGTAATGAATTGGTTACAAAACACATGGTGTTCAGTATTTTGACTAACCAAGCTACATCTCTACACCGTCAGAGCTTCAACTAGAATCTGAGTCAGATGGGTTCTACCTGACAAAAAAATGATGCAGACACGAATATTCTTATAATTTGTGCACAGCTTGGATATAGTAATGTGTTCAATATAGTTGTCATGTTTTTCTAATGTTTTAGAGTTCAACAAATCCAAATATCAACTACAAGGGCACCTTCATAAAATTGAACCACTCTACTAGGAAGCATATTCATGATTAAAACCACTGCATTATGAAGAACAAACATCTCAAGATCCAAGCACCTGAGATCAACTATATTTCCGGATACTTAGTAAACAAGACGGGATAATCCAAAAGAAATGTGGTATTCTAGTTTTAAAAGGCATAAATGTAACGGGAGCAGGGTAAATCAAATGTAATATGGTGCTTTAGTTTAGAAGGCATCAATGATAACGGAAGATTTTGCAATTGAACATTTCAACAGCAAAACTCATAGTAGGTTCAGATAAACATCTGTCTTTAATTTGGGCAAGAAATGCTAGACTTCTATAAGCTCCATGTGTACCTTTATTTTTATTTTTTATTTTTAAAAAAAGACATGTGCACCGCATAACAAAGACTTTGTCCTGATAATTGATTAAACAACAGTAAAACTAAGATAGATTTAAGACAACATATTGATATGATGAAAAAGACTAGTGGAATATTAAACATACAAGCAGTCACATATTTTGTTGATTGATATCGTGCAGCCTGAAGGCTGACAAACGATTCACTATATTCATCAAAATTATTAGAAACAAAAACATTTGAGGTGTAGCAATTAGAAGCAAATGCTAAACAACACTCAAGTAGCATCTAGATATCAGTTGTCATTAGCACATATCATACAATTGCATAGTTTGTATATGTATTATAACCAAGACCAAGGTAATGCCTAGGATTAAGCCATTCTAAATATTTCACAAGCTAACTAACCCAAATAAAGGTCCACGGCGACAAGCTAATAAAGCCAGAAATACCAAACATGTGAGCGGACTAACTCATGCTGCAACTGAAATATTTAGCTCTAAGCACCAAGCGCATTTCTGATGTAAGTCAACGGCACCTCTATAGTAGAGGTGAGTTCCAAATGGAGATGAGTTAGATGTGGGTACTGCATATTACAACAAAAAATATGCATTAATGTCGTCAGAGCTACTCACCTCTTTGAGATCAACCCATTCATAAGTCTCATGATCTGTATTGATATCATAGACAAGAAAATGCAGGCCCTGCAATAATTGGAGAAGTATGAGGTTATATGCTCCAAATGAAAATAGAGAAGTTGATCTCAAAAGCCTAATAGACCTCAGCCGGGTTGACGTTAGTTATAACAGCCTCATAAAAGCTATTATCATCAGGCCATCTTGTCCAAACTTTCCTACCAACTAGTGGATCATAAGGAGCACCTTCAGCTGGGAGCTGTGTTGACTTTACTGTAGAAGCGCCTGGTAATGTTGCACCCTTTAAAAGAACGATAATTCAGCTAGTGTAAGATATCCACAACAGGAACTGATGATGGCAACTGTTCATATAAACAATCTTTCAAAATCAACATACTGATTTTGTCTTCTTGCCCTTTGGGCCAACTGGTGGTCCTCTTTTAGCAGCTGAAGTTGAGGGTTGCATCGAAGCTGCAAAAGTCTGTGTATGCAAAGCAGATGATGGTGCACCTAAAGAAGGTATTGACTGAGATTTTGGCCTTTTACGAGATGCTGAGACAGTGGGACTAGGTACATCATGAACAGTTTGAGCATTGCTTATCAACCCGGGTTGTACACCTCCTGCTTGCCTCCATTCCCTAAAAATTGTCCAAGAAATGCAATTTAACAGTCAATAAGAACAAATAAAATGTGGTTTCCGGACATCTGGGACTTCAGAAAATATAGATGAATTCGAAGTCACTGGTAGACCTTATTCTTCGAATAATGTCATCGGAATTCACCCTGTTCAGTAGTTCTCTGTGCTCTTCATCGGACACTCTGAGCTCTTTTCTCATCTCAGTTATTAAACTTTCTTTCTCCTGGATTATTACACAACGTTAGGTAAGACATGAACTTTCACATAAGTTGGACAGGGCACCACAGAGAAAACAGCAAGATTCTCCTAATCTTAAAATTGATTTACCCAGGTAATGGCGTCCGATTGAGCCTTAAACGCCCGAAGAACAGAGCAGTATGCTTCCTGTTCGAGTCGATGTATTTGAGTCTCCATGTCGTTCTGTACCCTGGGATACTGAGGAGCAATAGCTGTTCTCCCATTCCCAATAACACGCCCTGGTCTAGCACCCCTATTTTGGTGAGATGGAGGAAGATCGTCATCTGTACCTGCACTTGAACCACAAAGATAAACACGCATAATCCTAACAACATAAATGCAAGAACATAGCAAAAACCTTACAAATAGCAAACTTTTGGAAGAGCAAAACATAGGAAATTAGACGAATGTAAGGTCTAAAATAAAATTCCAGGGAACAATTCTACAATTGTTGAGATTTATGAAGGTAACCATCATTCGATCAAGCTAAGACAATAACTGACATAACATTATGAAAGTATTGTGGTGTCAAGCACCACCTGCACATAATATTAGGTATGTTTCGTATACAATACAGCATTCATAGTTCTCTTGAAGTAACTGCAAGATACTCACCCTTAAATATGTTTTGTACAAAAAATTACATGTATCTCATTGTTTCAGGAAATTATAATACATTCGAACTAAACCAAGTAATTCCAATTCTCCACACGCAGATTTTTAGTTAACATTTCTTACTGACACATAACAATATAGAACTTCTTCAAATATAATGATTAGTTTCACCATAATATTTTAACTAAGACTTTCGACTTCTGATTACTAATACAATGCTGCATATCTCGAAGTTTGAAACGACAAATTATGCATAGTGATCTAAAAGCACCAAGAAACCCTAAAATTCAATTTTGATTCTTAATCCTAAATCATAGCATTTTCGAAAACCCTTATTTACAACGTCTACATCTTAGTTATCAAAATCAATTTCAACGATCTCCGTCCTAAAACCTAATTCCAAAAGACCATAAAAAGTTAAAATCAACTAAAAACACAAATCCAACTCACCGCTGCTATCAGAAGGGCCGTACTCCATTGCCAGCCGCCCAGTGACGGAAAAACACCAGGAAAATCAGGGGAATCCACTGAAACTAGCTTGAATCGGACCAAAAATACGCATGGAAGCGGAAAATCGCAAGATCCGGCAAACCCAAATGAATTCTTCCACAAAATTGTGAGATTATTGGATCAAATCAATGCCTTAGAGAGACATATGGGGATCGCTGAAGTCGAACAGAAGCTGAATGTTTGTCGGAATTAGCGGAGACGGAGAGCGCCGCCGAGGAATCGATGGCGGACTTGAAACATGACACAAATCAGTTGATTCGCGTTTCAGTTCCGGCGACCTAAAAGAGTACTGCCTGTTACCCGTTAAACAAAAAACACCGAGCAGAACCAATGTTCAAGCAGGTCAATGTGTCGTAGGCCCCACATATCTTGGCTGTAGCAAGCAAACAAAGCCACAGCATGGATTTGCGATTTAAAAATAAAAGATTCATCTACGATCCCTTTTTTTTATATTTTAAAATACTTATTTATAAATATTTTAAATTAAAAAATTTAAACAAATTAATTTTATTTTTTATTTAATATTTTTTTATAAAAATTATAAATAGATGCTTTATTTCATTTAAAGCTCAAAGATTTAACGAAGTAGCAAATTAGTTTTAAAACGTTTTAAACTTTAAAGTTTCAACATATCTATTTTATAAATAATTTTAAAAAATATTTGAATATAAAATTTATAAATTATATCGAATTCATATTAGATTTGAAATAAGAAATGATAAAAATTTAAAATACTTATTTAATAATTAAATATTTAAAATATAAATTTTAAAATAAAAAATAATTTATAATAAATTTAAAATTATGAGCTGATTTGTAAAAAATTTAGTATGGAGGTAAAGGTAGAGAAAGCTGCATCCAAGCTTGTAAAATCGGCATGCCCATTGTAAATAAAAATATATGATGCCGCGGACCAATATGAAGAAAAGTAGCGAATGGACCTTGTATGCACTCTCTTAGGATAGTTCTTTTTTTGAGATATTTCTTTAGACATTTATCAATTTCAACTCTCCCTTTTCTCCGGCTGGCGTGATAAGGAGGGAGGGATCCCAACTCGACAATGTCGGCTCGATACTTTTATATTGGCAGGAGGATACAAAAGATAGTAGGGGATTGGTAGTGACATTGGGACGCTTTGCCCTTGGTGGCTCAATTTTCCCTAAATCAATAAGGTCTTGGATGTCATGTTTCAGCCTTAAACACCGGTCAGTATTTTGGCCATTTGTCTGATGGTACTTGCAGTAGGCATTGGCTTTGTACCTAGGAGGAAGGGGATCCGGTGGCGGAGATGGGGGAAGAAGAGGCGTGAGTACACCATGTTTCTGAAGCTTTTCCAAGGCGCGGCTGAAAGTTATGCCTAACGGAGTGAAAGTCCTGGGTGTCTTTGGAAAAGTACTGGGGTTGACCACTTCTGTCTCTGAACTAGAATATCAAGTCTGAGCTTTTCCCTGGTTCATCACTCGCAAACCGGCTTCGGTTTAGTCAACGAAAAGCAAGTACAATACAAGTACGATAGGAGCTAACCAACCAAGCTAGGAAATAGGAAAAAGACGTAGTGTGCACTAGCGCACGTAGTCTTTTTATCAGACTACGTTTGCTCCTCCGCTGCTTTGCGTACCAGAAAAAACATTGCCCCTAATCTATAGCGGAGAATTCAAAGTCTACGAGTTCCTGCTTCGCCAACCGGCCCTTCTCTTCCCCGATTCTATTTAGTTAAGCAGTCGTACCCTATGCAAAGTTGCACCATCAGTACATGAACCAGGGGTCCCGAGTTGTGACCAGAGCAAGGCCGGGAGACCATGGGTTGGTTTGGCCAGTACCCTAGCCAGTCGGTATCCCTGTAATTATATATTGTCTGACCCGCTCTCGCTCTAGCTAGCATATCCGCCAAGGTCACTGAGCCTGACTATGATGATGGCTTTCCAAACGACTGACAAAGACCAGATCATGATCCTTCACTCGCTGGAATAGGCCAGGAGGTGTGAAGCTTGCCAATACCACGCGAACTTCATCCACCAGGCGTCAGAATTGCTACATCCGTCTTGGCCATTTGAAAGGTGGAGAATGGATGTGGTAGGTCCTATTAAGCCACCCTCGGAAAAAGGACACAAATACATGATGACAGTGACTGACTACTTCTCCAAATGGCCCGAAAGAAGTAAATACAAGATCCTTCATCAAATTCCGTCAGACGAATGTTGGGTACCGCTTCGGGGTCCCAAGACGCTTCGTCCACGACAACGGATCCCAGTTCATCAACTCCCGCTTCTACCGCTTCTGCGAGAAGTTCAAGATAGAAAGCGTGGCGTCCACGGTCCAGTTCGGTGACGCGGAAGACAAGACCATGATCACATTGTTAAAGAAAGCAGTATCGAAGAAGAAAAGAGCATCATGTTAGCTTGCATTGATGAGGAAACAGGCTTCTTGATAAAGAAGCGTCTATCATCATGTCAGCCTCGCAAATAGCGTAGGTGATGTAGAGCTGACCGGCCTTATTGATGCCGCCCAACTTCCACTATGCTCCTATCCTCAGTGTGCGACTAAGACCTCCCCAGTGGGCCTTGGGACCCCACCGGCCTTGAGGCTAAGCCTCATTGCGTTCATGGTCCCATTCGTCCTCACGTGCGGTGCTCCTGCGAGACAGCCTTTAACACTGTCTGCCACCCTGGAGGCAAGTGAGCCCTAACGTAAGTGAAACCTGGCTGCTACGGGAGGCTGACACGGGACGGAAGGCAGGTTGAGAATGGCGGTCGACCGGCGGCTGGAAGGTAACGAATAGGGATATTGGTCTAGCCAGATTGACTTGCTATAGCTCTCACGTGTAATTGCGTAGAGTGAAGAACGAATGGTACTCAGTAAAAACCTAAGGGCTCGAGCCAGGTGAGAGCTGAACCCTACGATTTTGTTAGTGAGAAAAGTCATGCTTTCTATCGAGCGGAAGATAGGACCTTCAGTCTCTCCCCTCTCTTCCTCCCCGGCGACTGAGGGGATTGGAAAAATCTTCCTCTCCCTCTCTTCACTCAAAAAATACATTTATGTGATCATAAATGTATTTCTTCCAATACCCTCTTACTTAATTATTTTAACATAATATATTATATACTTACATGTACAACGATCAGTGGTGTTATACCCACTGATATTGGTATTAATATATATTAATATTTATTTATAATATTATTTACTAAAATATTATTTACTTTTAATAATATCATAATATTATCATTTTCAAATTTTTTAATTTTTTAATTTTTTAATTTTTTAATTTTTTCAAAGAGTCTCGGTCTTTCGATCTCAATTTGGAAAGCCTGGGTCGCTCAGTCCAGTGTACGACGGGGAGGATAAATGATTGTTTTCCAAATTGGTGGACCCATATGCCACCATCAATTGTGACCGATGTGGTAGATAAATTTACGTATGATACCGTCTTATATACCACCAATCGAAGAGTCTAAGATTTTTTTATCTCGACTCGGAAAGCATGTGTCGCTCAGGATGGTATGCGACAGAGAAGATAAATTATTGTTTTCCAAATTGATGGACCCAAATGCCACCATCAATTGTGACCGATATTGTAGATAAATTCACGGATAACACCATCTCATATACCGCCAATCTAAGAGTCTCGGTTTTTCGATCTCGACATGGAAAGGGGTCGCTCAGTATGGTATACGACGGAGAGGATATACGATTGTTTTCGGAATTGACGGACCCATATGGGTAAGTGGAGAGTACAAAGGTTTTCTTTGGTTTGAAATAATCTATTTAAACAGGTAGAAGCAGCAAAGACCATATGTTCCCCTTAAACAAACAAAAGGCCAAAAGCTAGCTGAAAACAGAAGAGAAGAGCAGCCATCACCCTCCCCACTGCAAAAAGCTTGTCACATTGTCTCAAATCTCACAATGAATTGAAAGCAACCACACCCTCCAAGGGAATAAAGAGAACCCTATCTCCAGAATCAAGAGTATATAATGTTAGATCTAAGAAGCTATCTTTTGAAGTACTTGGGATTCTTGATTTTTTTTTTTCTTTTTTTAATTAAAAGAAATTGAGATAGAAGAGACTGGTCACTACTATGGTTATGCTAAGGACAACAACGGCTTATCCGATTATCCTGACCCGTTTGTACCGAAAGGAATATGAGCAACGTATCAAACCGGCAATTTATAGCCTTCGTGGGCGGCGGCCAACCTCATATCCTCATCACATGTTAGAGCTTACCATGCTGGCCCGCAAAATTGTCTAAGTCGGGATTCGAACGTGGAACTTATCGCTTCTGAGCAGTCCTGCTTGCTAGTCTAAGTGGAGGATCTAGGATCCTTGATCTTTAGAGCCAATTGTTTATATGTTGGCAAAATTGCCGTTAAAATGATAGGCGACCGTGTTGGATTATTTTAAAATACTTGATGTGGATAAATTACTTTTTTTTTTAAAAGAAAAATGGAGATAATAAATTTCATCCTTTTTTTTTTTAGTCTTCACCATCAAATTCGGTTTCTATCTTATATCTCGATAGGATGCTGAACGGTAAATGGTAAACCCTCCCAATCAGGTGTTGCTATGATTTGAACTCCTGATATATTCTTCATGAAGAATAGGTCATTGATCTCTTCATAACATCCAGTTTCGCTAACTAATTGGACCATTACTTGGTCACCACAAAAATCTTTAATGCTCTCAATATGCAGTTGAGGGCTTTATTTATGGAGACATATAAGAAACATCCAACCAACCATTCCTTAATGCAGCGAAGCGAGACGTGAAATTTCAATGGCTTCGCTAAAAAGTTGAGGACTCGAATCCTATCAATGGTTCAGGTATGGTGGGCATGTCCACCCTCAATTTCTCTCATAGAAAACACAACATAAGAAAATATGGAAAAGATTTATCTCACAAAAAAAAAAAATGAAAAAGATAAACTTATTCTCAACATTGTCGAGCAGAGCCTTGCACTCGGTCAATTTTAATCCTATACGCTTGTGCGCATATCTTGGGCGAGTGCTGACGGTAATGCACACATGCGTCCCATTTAGAGTAGTACTGACAAGAGACATTGTCTTCAAATCGAGTTTAGGATAGTCTCCTCTCATAGAGCCGTGACAGGGATGATGTTGTGTGCATTTCTCAAAAAAAAAAAAAAGCAACATGATAATTATAAATATATATATATATATATATAGGAATTCTTGTTGAGACCAAGTATATACCTGCATGGTCTACGACAGGAAAAAAAAAAAAAAAAAAAAAAACAATAGAAGAAAAAAAGAAAGAAAAGAAGAAGAGCAGCAGCATCTTCCTCTTTTTTAACCTTTACCCCTTCAATAAAAGCCAATTTTGACTGGGTTTCAGTTAGGATGCTTATTACTATGTGGGGCCAAACTACCATTTGCAAATTTTCTGTGATCATAATACCATTATCTTGGTTCCTAATGAGAAACACTTTTGTCATTGTTGTTTGCTTCTGCCGACCTCAGTTTGCTCGACTGGGTTGGAGCGCTTTAGAAAATGTCAAAATTCAAATCCATGTAGGATAAAATCTCGAAGTTTTCAAAAAAATTCTTCATATCTCGCGACAGTAGCCTCTATTTATGAAAGACCTGTATTCGAATTTTAGAGCGTCGGTTGGAACTGGATATGAAAATTTTTCGTTAGTTTGAGATCCCTAAGGGTGCTTGCACTTGTATTACGAATTTTGCCATGATAATCTAAAAAATAATATTATTGTTTGCTTCTTTAATTTTTAATTTTAGTTTTTTCTTTGTGGTTGATATGAGGTGATATCCATTAGTTTTTCATTAATTGTTATTTGCTTCTTTATTTTTTAATTTGTTTTTAAAATTTTTGGTTGATATGAGGTGAAATCCACCAACTGGTGATGAGCCAACGTGCCACGCCACGTTAGGAATGAATACTTATGGTACAAGAAGATTGATCTGATTGTATACGTGGCCTATAAAGTTGTGTTTACTTGTATTAATTTCAGGGCCACAATTTAGGTTTCTTCAAAGATAATGAGTTTAAGACCACCCAATTTGCATAAATTCTAGTTGAGAAAAAAAAAAAAAAAACTTCTTTTTTCTTACATGATTTGAACTGAAACATAATATTATTTTAGAACCTCATGTAGCACACACTGGGAGCTAAAGTTCTTAAAATCACAACCCAGCTTATATAAGAGGATCTTTATAATATTTTCTCGCGGCGCAAGAGAGCGAACGTGCGTATATCCATCAGTGTAATATTTTAAGGCGCATAACTGACGGCACGGAATAGTGATGCTTCATTGGATCAAGAGACTTCTACTTAACATAAGAAATAAACATCACAATATGATATGAAGGATTTCTTTTTATTTATTACAAAGTTACCAAGAGAAGGAAAAGAAGATAACAAGAAAACCCTAAAAAGATCTCCTTTGAAACTCCATAAGTATTACTCAATTTCTATTCTAATTTCTAATAAAGATCAAGTTAAAAAACCACATAAAAAGCAATACAACCAACTCAACTACAAGCTTCTAGCGAGCATCTCTTGGTACCTCCTGTAAGACTCCTCCTTCTCCAGCCTAAACTTCTCGTGGCAGCTTGCAATGAACAACTCCGCAAGCCGATCGATCTCTCCGTCGTCGTCATATTCTGATCTCGAGGCATCTAAATCTCTTTCCTGGAGCCAGCGAAGGTAGCCGGAGAGCTGCCGCTCGGTTGCTTCATTTTCTTCTTGATGATCGTTTGCTGTGATCATCGAGCTCCATGTCGAGTCATAGTACGCATGCTGGCTCATGTCAAACCCTAATACATCAGTCATTGGTATCACGTGAGAGGCGGACCATTTAAACCTCATTTTGATAGAGTTGAAGAACTTGTTCTTCTTCTTCTTCTTCCTCTGAAATTTGATGCTGTAGATGCTGTCTTTGTTGGAGCTCTTCTTCTTGAGAAGCTCTGCAACCATGGACTTGGCCTTTACGAGGGCTTGGAAAACATGGCTCACATGTCTGAGAATATAAGAATTTAATAGGGTTTTGATCTTGGGAGGAACTGAGCGAGGGCATGGTTGCTTCAGTTCAGAATCATAGGAGTACAGAGACTTGAGATGGAGTTGGTGAGCCATGGACTCTCTCTCTCTCTCTCTCTCTCTCTCTCTCTCTCTCTTCAGCACCTCAATTTAGTGAGCCCATGCCTTTATAAATGTGTTGGACCACGTAAATGCCACAAAACTTGTCAACTAATTACTGAAGTACCCTTAACTTGAAGATAAACCTATAGCAGCCTGTTGTTTGCTTGTTTCACTTTCATTCTCTCTTTCATAAGCCATAAATGTCCTTGTTTTCATACTAACAATCAAACAAAAATCATAAATTACAAGTTTGGAATACTTGTAACGATGCTCGACAATTTCAAAGTCGGTTGATACCTCACTCTCATAGTCCTACGATTTATAAAACAGAATAGCCATTCTTCATGTGATCTTGATGGTTCTGATGCAATCACAACCATATGTAATGTACAATAATCTGTATCACATACATCTTGACGTACTGTGTATGGCACTAATAATATTTGAAATTATGATGGTCTTTATGAAATGAAGTGGCCGATTGGACAAGTTAATTATAGACATTTAGGGAGTATAAATGAAATTAAATTGTTGGAAAAAACAACAATGTTTTCTCTGTTTCTAGCAGTGAGTGTGACTAACATGCATGCAATGAGAATTTTAATGATGATGAAATTACAAGTTGGTGTGGTTTCTCTGACAAGCAAGGGAGGCCAAATCTCTGCAGCAGAGGAAACAAAGTAGCTGCAGTGGGTGAACCCTAGCCCAAACTTTTGAATGTACTGTAAGTTGCATCCAATCACATGGAAGATTAAGACCCATCATTCTACTTTTTATGTCTATGGAAAAGTATATATTCCATTTAGTCAAAAATCAGGTGTGGGTGGGCCAGAGAATTCAAATTTTAGGTTTGGTTTTCTTCTTTTTTTTTCTTTTTTTTTTCTTTTTTTGATATTGTCGCACAGTGATTCCGTTCATAATTACTCCACGGAAGACACTGATCTGGCATTCAATATTTCACTAATCGAGGAATCACAATATTTTGAATTAAACAGGTCCGAAATCCCATATTAATTTTCGTATAGTACTAAGAGGTAGGTTTGTTATTCTAATAATTATCTCTAAAATTCTCTCCTACTTAGACCACCTGCCTTTTGACTGAAAATATGTTGTTGATACAAAGAGATACATAAGAAAATAAGTAATCTACTATAACATAAGGATATCATGGTAGCATTCAGAATTAATTTTACATCGTTGTAAACTTGCAGTTATATCATTTTTCTGAAAATAAAGAGTTATATAGATCAATAGTGGAATCCTATGTAGCTTACTACATTATTAACTGTGCCGGCTTAAAGGACTGACAAAGAAATTTTAAGATCAACTTTGGGCAAATGCTATATCAGCCCCTGCCCTTGCAAATCACCCGCTTTGTCGCGTCAGTCTGACATGGACTAATTTGCAAGCCTTTTGAAAATAGGGGAATGTTATGGCATTTCCCAAATTGAAGCATAAGCATAGCTTAGATGGGCAACATGCCAGTGTTTAAAGCACCAACTATGTGATAAAAGGCTGGGTTAGAGAATCGCCTCATCTATAACATAAAATAAATTAATTTTAAAAAAAAAGCTCAGATGATGCAATATGTATACAAAATAAGTATGTTGTGGGGTTTTTGCTTGGACATGTGTGGTGTGAAGTTATGCTATGATTGTGCACTGGTATGCATGTGTGACTGTGTGCATGATTGTTGGCTACTCATACCATAGATCCTAAGAAAACAACCACCTACATGGTATGGTTGCATACGTCTTATCCTTCTAGACCCCACTTGGACAGGATTTGTAATTGGACATTATATTAATATTTTCTGATTTTAAGCATATTCCTCTTAATCATTTTACAGTTACAGTTACAAGCCAAGTGTATAGATATATTTTCGGAAAAGGGAAATTATTCTAATTTATCAGTATTTAGCTGATTCTATGATTGCTCTGGAAATTCATAGAATACTATCAGAAGAAGTCAGCACATGTCATTTGCAGTCTCAGTGTTGCTGCAGTTTCCCTGAAGATTTCATGCATCCAATAAAGCACTAAAAAAGATTAAGCATAATCTATAGAACCCTATGCTTCAAATTCAAATGCAAACTCCAAAAGGAAAGCAAATAATTGGCTTGCCTTTGCTTTAAGAATTGAAAGTGCAAGGAGGGAGTTGCATTCTAAATTTTAGTACTTCATTATTGAGTTAGTTCCTTGTTCCTCTCAAAGGACACTGAAGGTACCTTCATTTCTATCTTTAGTTTTTATTTATTTATCTTTTTGGTTTTACATATTTGAGGAATTCTTACCACTTATTGAGACCATTGTAGAGGAACTCATCCCATTTGTGTGATTTAGATATGTTTGGCTTTGCTGATGTAGATCATATCAGTGTGTGCTCAAGTGACTTCAGGATAACAATCAAATATGCACATGGAAGGCTTCAATAGACATAGTAGCGCAACAATCTAGGACTGATGTTGTACTTTTTACCTTATAAAGTGGATGTCTCAGACTTTTATCTTGTAGCAGTACCTTCAAATATGTGAATATTTATCACTTCTATCCCTATAGAGGGTGACACAAATGTTCGGACCTATCCATACCTAAAGACCATGATATCTTAGTTATTAGAACATGAGATAGAGGCTGATTTTAAATCAATTCAAAATTAACGGCCAATTTGCAAAAACTTTCTAGAGGCTGATATGTAATATTTTTTTTTTTTATATATATTGCATGTGTGAGACGCGTGACTAGTCCCGCGTCCTTTCCGTGTTCTCTTGCTCTTCTTTACACACGGAACAAACAGAACTCTCTTGCCTCTTTGATTGCTGATTCTGTTGCTTTTTAAGTTGATATTAGAAAGATTTTCATATCAAAGAAAGAATGAATGAAATGGAATAACAAATCTATTCTGTGTGTGTTATAATTGCTCTGCTCAAGGAACATGCACTCAACTGTTTGTTAAAATGCTTCTGCTAACATGAGCTAACTTCTCAAAACTTCAACAATAAGCAGTTATCATGCATAGCTATAATTTTCTGAGTCGTAAGACCTGTTAGATCTTAGTTTACTCACGTGTTGATTTTTTAATTTTATGAAAGAGCCTTCCATGAACGCCACACTTATGTTAGAATGAAGGGCCCATTGAAGCACTTTATGCGCCGGCTTTGTTTCCACTTGGTTGGAATGGCCCCTATCTTTGGTCTAGGTGTTGTGCAGAAAGAACATAAATATATTTAATCTCTTAAGCTAAGTAATAGAATAAGTTCTATGAACAAGTCTTGGACAAGTGATGTTTTATCAGTTCACCATTCTGTAGATAGCTGTAATTTTGTACAAATACATCATGTTTATATACTTTCATTTATATCCATTTTGTTTGGAACTTGGACTTGTTAATGATGCTTTCCTTGTTTTTGTCATATTAATAATTTACCTTTTTGCATTGTTTGGTGTTGTAGATCTCATACAGATATCATTCTTCTACATTTCTGTCAATCTTAGGAACAAACGGAATCTGCCTAGAGATGTTTGCTAACAGATATATATTCTTATCTTGTTTGTGAAGCCTTTACGAATATGAGAGATTGATTCTCCAAGAGAAGATTGGAGTTTTGTAACTAGAAACTACTTGTTGGTTCTGTTCATGGTGCATGCATTGGTTTGTTTGTCCTCCTCTCCCTTTAGAGACTCAGTTTTCTTATTTGTTGATCATATCTCTAAAGCTCGTTTGATTGCTATAACCTGGAGTTTTTTTTTTTTCTCTCGTTTTCTTGTTAGAGTTGTAAATGAAATACGCTCAGGATTTTTAAATGCCTTAAAAGGAGGTATGAATCATTAAATGATTCGCCTATCGAGTTTTTGAGATCTGCTTATCAAAATCTTAGTTCTAAGGCAGTAAGGATTACGGAAGTTCTCGATTGTGCCAGTCATCAACAGCATACTCTTACTCAACCAATTTACTGGGGAAGTATCATCTTATCCGCATGGGATGCCCTCTAAGGTCGCATATAATTCTGGTTCTTTTAGTGATGCATCAACCCCTGCATTTTTTGTTAACGAAATTCGAAAATTTCATGGGCTTTCCTCAGGCATATTTTCAACCAAGAAATAATCCTCCCTTCTCCCAATTTCAAAAACATTCACTAGATATCTCATATCATGGGCATCCACAGCATGATCATCTTGTTTCTCAGACATGGCACACATTGGAGTCACTTGTGAAGTTTCCCTCAATGAAAATTCTGAAATTTCTTGTAACTCAAGAATATATCAAGAAAGTAACCTACATGACATTGGACATCAAATAAATCAACAAAGCAATCAAAAAGATCTATTTGCTTTAGCGATTGGAAACTCGTTACTCACAATGCTTACAGAAATATCGAATTGCCAAGTCCTTGCCGAAGTCTTCAGAAGGTAAGCAACAAATAAAGTTCCCATGCCACCTCTTCTCCATTTGTAGTATTACTTTTCATGAGAGCAGTTGTAATTATCTTATCAAAGAGGCATG
Organism: Xerophyta viscosa; assembly: GCA_002076135.1. Classification (NCBI taxonomy): domain Eukaryota; kingdom Viridiplantae; phylum Streptophyta; class Magnoliopsida; order Pandanales; family Velloziaceae; genus Xerophyta; species Xerophyta viscosa. The sequence continues at coordinate 354,277 of MJHO01000066.1, forward strand.
TGGTAATGGAATTTTAGTCCGGTACAGTACTGTACAAACGAGTGTACCAACACCCATTTTTATCTTGTTTTTGTAAAAAAAAAAAAAATTGAATTTCAAAATTGTAGGTTTTGATGTAGCCTACAACTTTGGTATTCAATTTTTTTCAAAAACAAGCTCTAAATCGGTGTTTGGTACACTCGTGTGTACTATATTATTTATGGTCATATAGTTTCATTCTTATCGATGAAACGGAATAGATGGATCAAAATGAAGTAGAATAAACGGATGCTTATGTTTCATGATTACTTTCCAGTACCAACTGTATTTATCCTCTCAATATCTGCTCTTATTGCCCTATTTTTATGCTCAGATTCTTCTGCAATCACTAGTAGGCCAATCTGAAAGGAAGACTTCTAAGAATGGCATGCAACAGCTGGATACTAAAAAGTACTTCCTCTTGCACCTCTCTCTCTCTCTCTCTCTCTCTCTCTCTCTCTCTCTCTTGTGTGTGTGTGTGTGTCTAGTGAAGATTAGTCTATTTCTATATATATATATATATCTGAATGTCATGTTTTATATCTTCGATCAGTAATCATTACTTGTGATATTTTTTTTTTTAATTTGTAGCAGTGGAATGCAAATAAGAGAACCCTTATCGCTTCAGCTTGATATGCAAAGGCAGCTCCATGAGCAGCTAGAGGTATACCTGATATATTATTATTATTATATTTAGAAAATGAATTTTTGCCTTATTATCATCTTGTCTATACTTTATTTGACACATTCTTTTATGCTTTTTTTTAATATATTTCAATAAGACACAAAGGAACCTGCAGGTGAGAATTGAGGCACAGGAGATGCAAAACTTGGACCCATTTGGTGAAGATGGACAGCAATATTCTCCAGAAAATACTGATAACTCATTTCCTGACAAGATTAGTTAGATCTCATAGTTTAGAGGAAACCTGATTCTCGCAAAAATAGTCCAATTACAAAAGACTTTGTGCAGTATTGTATTTAAAAATGAAGTAGTTTTGTCAAAAAAAAAAAAAAAAATCTTGGTTTGGAGAAATTGAACTAATGATATCTCAAATGAAATCATCATTCAAGTTAGCTTCCCTAGACAAATTTTTAGCTTGCCCGGAATACTTTTCTGACTCGCCGGGAGCACTTTTTTTAGTTTATGGGAATATTAAGATAATTTATTCAGAACACTTTACGTGAACACTCTAACATAAGTGATGTCAATACTATACCAACCGTCTGGAACATTAAACTAGTTGTTATAACTCTTAAAATTTCGATCAGAATTATTTTTTGAAAATGTTGAAAATGAAGTGCTAATTTGTATAAGTTTAATAAAGTATAGATTTTTTTTTTGTTTTGTTTTTACATTATTTCAAGATAATCATTTGTCCTTTATTTGTTCTTTTTTTGTTAATATTCTTTAAAATATAATGAATTGGTGCATGGTTTGATGAGCTACGCTTGGACAGATTTTAAAATGAAATTACAACAGGAGAGAACGAAAATTAACAGTCTCCAAAGTTTTGACAGATTGTAACTCGTAAAACACTACTATATCAGCTTAGCAGAGAAGGCGAGACTATAAAGTGTTATAATACAATTGCATGCTTTATATACTCGAACACTCCTAGAACACCTAAAAGTATTGGTTGATAATACATCGTAGAATCATTTTTATGACTCGGAACACCAACAACTTTGTCATAATATTCTAAGATATTATGAGGTATTTCGAGGTGTTCTAAGTCATAAAAGTGATATATATATATATATATATATATATATATATATATATATATATATATATAAACTGTATTTTATGTGTTTTGAGAGGGTTAAAAGATAGTTTAGAATATGTGATTGTAGCATAGCACTTTGTGAAATATGTAAAATATTTTATATAACACGACAGAATTTTTTATATATGATTAAAGATTAATTTATATAACATTCTATATATATATATATATATATATATATAAACTGTATTTTATGTGTTTTGAGAGGGTTAAAAGATAGTTTAGAATATGTGATTGTAGCATAGCACTTTGTGAAATATGTAAAATATTTTATATAACACGACAGAATTTTTTATATATGATTAAAGATTAATTTATATAACATTCTATAATTTGTAACGATAGTTAATAATGTTTAAACAGTACTTTATCTGTTCTAAAATCGGAAAGTTGTGCGACATCTGAAAACACTTTCTCTATAATTTTGGTATTTTAGAATATTTTTCATGTTTGCTGTTAGTTCCGTTATTGTGGTTCGTGAACAACTACTGCAACATAAAACATGATAGAACACCTCCGAACTACTGCAAACAGCTTCAAATCACATTTTAATACTTTTAAACGTTATGTGGATGGACCAGAACATCATTTAGCATCGGGTAATGCTATTTGGCCCGAACGAATAGCTCGAAAAACAACGTCACATTCGGGCCGAACAGATTTTTCCTATAGCATTTAAGAACACTTTAGCAATGATAATCAGAGATAAATCTGTAAACTTGGCATTCCGAAATGCATAGAAGGTGCTTTTATGTGCTATTAATTAATTACTAGGTCTTTCATATCCGATGGCAGATATTCAGAGTTATACAGTATGTGGTTATCCGATTACTAGGTCTTTCATGTAGAAATTATGTCAACAAATAAAAAAAATCAAATACTAATAAAATATAATATTAATTTACTGCTCATTATTCATGAAAATATCTTAGAAAATCTTAAAATATCTTTATCATAAATATTTTAAGATTTTCTAAGTCATATAAATAATATTATAATATATAAAAAATTTGAGGTTTATCCTAGTAGTAAACTAATTTGCCAAACTAGAAAATTCTGCAGAAGGGATAGCCAGTAAATATTCAATGAAGGGACGCTTAATATATTACTGAACCAGGGCAGGTAGGACCTGATCGTTTTTTGTACCTGCAAAGCACAAAATCATGGGCCTCTGCTTTCGGTTCTTTTGATTTTTATCTGTTTCCAATCTGTCCATGCGGTCCTGCTCTATATGGAAAGATTGAGAGGGACTATCAGGTGTCACGGGCCGAGTAATTGTCCCGTGACCGTAGAGCATTTGGATCAAGATTCTAAATACCGATAAATTAAATTCGAGCCGAATTTTGATAATTTTAAATTCGATGCGTGCCGACTGCGCTGACTGTATCGATTATAAAAATATTATTTTTATATATTTTTAAATTATTTTTAAAATTTTTAACTAAAAAAAAAAAAAAACTAAGTGGTCACACGCTCTCTGTCGTGAGCACTTAAGTCGTGCCGGTGACGCGACGAAAAAAAAAGAAAGAAAACGTAAAAAAAAAAAAAAAAAAAAAAAAAAACGTTGGGACCATGGACGCGACTGTTCATCATCCTCGCGACTGCTCCGCCCAAAATTTAAAATCTTGATCTGGACCGCACCTTAGCACCGCCTGAACAGCGCGTGCGGACAGATCCATTGCCAATCTTAGAAATTTTCTAGAGAATTCTTGAGTTTTGGGTTTTTGGACAACAAGTAGAAATACTCTAAAAAGTTAATCTTATGCCTTGGTTTAGCCTAATCCTAACCATTCATTGTGGACCTAAGGACTCTATAAATAGTGGTCCCCTCCTTATTTATAACCATTGAAGAGGAGATCAAGGGAATCAATCAAGGGAATCATTCTAATACTACTCTCTTGTACTCTTTTTGTATACTAGTGAGGTTTTTTTTGTGTAAGTATTTGGGGTGCGCTTAGATTGTCACATATGACACAAGCACAAGGCTTCACCTTGCTTGTACGTCGGGGCTATGAGGTTTCGAACATTGCTAGGCTTTGAGGTAAAGACTAACTTGGTCACACTGGAGAGTGACCCAAGTACGGATCCGGGTGTTTTAGCATAGAATTCTCTAATCCCGTGACACCGGAATCATGAGGGTTCCAGCATGTCTAGGCGTGGGCTTTAAGAAAAGGAACCGTTTTTTTTTTTTTTTTTTTTTGGTATAATATACATTATCATATCTTGTTCTTGCACGTTTTTTGGTCATTAAATAGAAGCTTTTAATAGTTCTTAGATTTGTTTGAGAAAGATATCAAATCAACATTTTAGACAGATAAATTTTGTCTTATAAATACCACTATACCAAACTTTTACAGGAGGTGACATTCACATATCGAATCCACGACTTTTTATACAATACAGAAAATTTTACCACTCCGTCAGATTTTTTAGTTTATATAGAGAGAGGTTGCAGTGATTCAGCAAAGGGAAAAGATCATCATTTAGTTGAGTTAGGGTTTACTCGACCCTCATTCGTGCTTCTTTGTGTGACCCCGAATTGGGAAACCACTCACCAACCAAGTCGAGCCCAGTAATTTGTTATTGGACTCATGCAGGATAGCATTGTGAGGTTAGTGTTGTCCAATTTTCTGTCAAAAGTTCTAAATCAAATGTGGATTTGAGTTCTTTCTCCAATCACTCTGGACGTACGCGCAAAACAAAACGGTTACGGATAAATTTATTAAAATAATCTTAACAAAAATGAAAAAAGAATAAACATAATTAAAATATGATATTATGAACTGTTTGATTTTTTGGGATAAGTGCTGTTTGATTAAAAAAATCAGTTACATATAGATTTTTTTTAAACATCTCCAGAAAAAAAGAAAAAAACATAATTGAACTCTGATATTATGAGTTGTTTGATATTTTTTTTTTTTCTGCATAAGTACTGTTTGATTTCAAAGATAGTTCTGAAAGGATGGATGTATACATCCATTCACATATATATATATATATATATATATCAATCTGGTCTAACATGAGAGTACTCCTTTATGGTTGCCATCTCAATCAAAACTCATCTTAGTTGGATCAAACTCAACTAAGAAGGTGGGTGATTAGGTGAAGTTAACAGGATAGTACTTGGCGTTTTGTCAAAAAATTCATGGTTTGTAAAGCTTACACATAAATCTTTTTTTTTTTTTGGGTAAAGTTAACTAGTGAACGCTACCAGTTTAACTGGCGGTAGCTATCGCCAGTTAAACTAATATTCGCTACCGTCAGTTTATCTGTGGTGTTTTGCTGCCATCCAAGCAACGCGTAGCCACGTGTTGCTGCATAGCATACGGTCGCCAGTTTAATTGGCGACTATATTTTTTTTATAAAATTATAAAATATAATTTTATTTACATTAATTTTTTTTAAAAAATTTGTTATTTGGAAGAAGCATGTAATAATAGGAACTTATTTGAAATTATTCCATAATAATACTTTATGTTCTAATGTACTATTCCAAAATTTTTATATAAATACCCAAGACATACAATTAAGGGGGGCATTAGCTAAAAAATATATAAAATATACAACTCTATTGCTACTAGAAGTAACTACTAAGCATTTTCCTATCAATTTTTTACATGCTTCGAGAAACTTTCTTTAATGTCAATGACTGCCCACCCTAACTGTACCTTTTCTTAAGATAATAGTGGTGGTAAATTTTTATTAGGAAGTATTATTATAATTTTTAAATTCATACTTAAAAGTAACAACAAGAACAAAAAAAAACATTAAGTATACGCGGTTGTCTTCTTTTTGAGTATAAAAAAATAAAGTATTTTACTCCAAAATTATAAATAATTTTTAAAATCATTTATTCAAAATTTATCATCCTTTTAATTCTAACATCTATTTAGGCAGTTTTTTACTTTACGCGGTTTATTAATTCAAACATCTATTTACGCGGTTTATCATTTTCTTTCGAAATAAATTAGACAAATCTTTTCCATCAGCTCATTCCGAATGTATAAAATAAAATATTTTACTCTAAATAAACATTTGAAAGGCATCTTTTGGAAGTTTATCATCCTATTAATATTATTTTCTTACAAATAAAAGTTTGACTATTATAATTTTTGAGAGGGGCTTCTCCGAAATTATTGTGTTTAATTAATTTATAAATAGGTCAAAATATAAATTGGTAACCACCCAGGACCCAGCTAAGATATAAGATTAATATATAAAAAAAAACAAAAAAAATCTCTTTCTATCTCTCTCCCTCTACAAATCTCTGAATCCACCACCTCTTCTCCATTTCACTCGCTTCTCAACTTGAAGTCATTCTATCATCAGATCTCAATTCCCAAAGGATTTTAATCATCTCTACTAATTCCGCAAATTCATTCTCCTTTCTTCCTTTCCTTCATGTAATCATTGAGTTTATAACTAATCTGGATTCACTCTGCTTCATGTAAAGATCTCCTTTTTTGAGTTTCTAATTTTCAAAGTTCTTTTCTTTCCATATTTCACGTGATTTTTGGATCTGAGGTTTCTCTTTGGTAAGCTTTTTGTCTTCTACTTTTTTTTTAACTTCTTTTGTGAGATTTAAGTGACTAGCAGTTTCTTCTTTTTTCTTTTGGTGTTGCTAACAGAATATAAGTGTTTTTTAGTTGCTTTTCATGCTGATTATTACGATTTAACAGTTAGATAGTTATTAAATGTTTAATCTTTGTAGTGATGAAGAGAAACGTGTATTCGTTTTAGAATATATCGTCTAATTTCTAATTGTATGCATCAATTAATTGCTGGTGTGAAAGAAATTTATTTATTTATTATTTTTTATTGTTTACTTTTTGTATGCTATGAAAGGCATAATCAATTGATACATATTCATCGTTTTTCTATTTCGAATGTTTGTTAGTTGATGCTATCTTCATTGGAGACTACCGTCGGTTATTGGATCTGAAGTTCCTCTTTGGTAAGTTTCAGAGTTTTTTTTTATTTTTTTATTTTTTTATTTTTGTTTCTTTTTTCTTTTTAGTTGCGGCTGTGAACACTTTGTTCGTGTGGAGATTAAATTTGTGTTAGTGATTTATTTTAATTTGTTGTAGAAAAATATAATTTATTTAGATTTATCTAAAATAAATAATTATTACTTGAATTCTGTTCGAGAAATTAGTTTTCTTGTTGCTGAGGGATAGATTAAATCTTGATTCTTTATAATGTTGAGAGCAAACTTGTACTTGTTGCAAGGAATAACCTCTAATTTCCTATTGCGATGTATCAATTCCTTGCTTTCATGCAAGAAATTTCTTTTTTAAAAAAAAAAACCCTCCTTTCAAAAGGTCATCACAAGTTGTTTAATTTTCTTTTTCCTTTTTATTACATTAGAAATCAGCCTTTTCCTATGGGAAGCGTTGCTATTAGCTCTTATATGCAGTAGTTTCTCTAGAGAAATTTTAAAATACTACTGAGATTATTATAAAAATCTTTTTTTTTTTATTATATGTTATAAGCATTTTGAATGTGTTAAGTGTATAGAATATTTCATTGGGTTTATTTTACAGATCCAGCTGTTTATACTTTTGAAAACCACTCAGATCATCTTCTAAAGCTAACTTCTATCCAAGGAAAAGTAACATTATTTATTCGCTATATATTCACACAGGTTTCCATTAATTTCTACTCAACTTTCAAATTTAGTAATGGGTAGAGGAAGAGGGAAAGGGAGGAAAACAGCGGGGGTTGCAAGGAGCCATGAAGATGTAGCTAATGGCGCTGAGGAAACACTTCCAGCTTATAAGAGAAGAGGAAGGCCTACGAAGCCTCTGAAGGATGATATCGATGAAGATGACATCCAAAAGATTGAAGATGATGGAGATGATATAAAAATTTCTATCTCTGACAAAGATATCGAAGTAGACAATGCCAAGAAGAGGACACGGTATTCTCGAGCAAAGCAAAATACTGATACTCTTGTCGAGGAAAATAGCGGAGGGTTGGATTCCGTCATCGAGGAGACAACTAGAGTGAATGGACTCCGGCCTAATAGCAGTCGGAGGAAAGGTACGCCTCATCGCGCGGCAGTAGGAGTTGATTGCAACTGAGTTTCATATGAACATCTGATGGAATTTTATTCGACCTATAGAAAAATTATGAATTTCACATTTAATTTGTAATTCTTCCTTTGTCTTTGCCAGCACTATTTATTTTCTACATACTAGTGAACGACGGATATGAAGTTTTGCTTTCTAATATGTTCTTTTTAAATTTCTTAGTATACTGTTATTGCAAATACAACTATGCAAGTTATATATAGCTTTTCTAAGTATCGACAATGTTATCCTTTTTTCAGTGTTCATAATTTTTCGTATCTTGGTGAGCTATAATGATTGTTTATGTCTGCACTAGGTATTTATCTATTTTCATGTAACTAGAAACTGATACAATTATAATAGCAAAGAGCAAACTCAGTAGTCCAGTATTAGATTATGCCAAGCAGGGTAGAGATTCTGCTGTTTTGAGTTGGTATTCTCATGTAGTGTAGTTAGATACAACAATGTGATGTTACCATAGTTTTACATGTCAAGCGGCACATTTTGTGCTGGCGGCTATGTTCCTCCGGTTATCGGCCAGAAAACTTTATAAATGATTTATCAAATTAATTTTAAAATTTCTTTGTTTATTTTTGAGCAAATAAATGTATAATGGCACGGTCGGCAAATGCTAGGATTTGAGTTTACCAAAACTCGGCTCGGCACAGAAAATATTGGTTGTTACTGTCATCTTTGTCTGCTTCTCTCCTGGGAAGAGAGACTCTGAGTTGTCAAGATGCGGAAAGAGAATGAGGAATACTGTATGAGAATTCGTGTGTGAGGTGATGACTCTAATGGCATGGTGTATACTTTTAAGGGAGGTCCGACGGCAAAAAAAGTACCCGCCCCCTTTCCGAGTAGCCATTTTTTTTTCTTTGCCACCTCAACCTCATGTTGCCTGTAAAGCTAGCAGTCGATGACATGTGGGGATACTGTTGATTTAATCTTTAGTAGTTAACTCCAAGGTAGGAGGTTCTATCTCTTTCAGTAACTACAAACGCGAGAGGATCATTTGGTTGTTTTCGGCTTTTTTCCGTGTGTGTATAACTTTTTCTATCATCATATGCATGCAAAAATTATTCCGATGAATATCGTTATCCTTTCTCTTGTATAGATTTCTTCACTGCAAGAAAAGATAGGATTGATTCTATCAATCTGGAGCTAATGTTGTAGTTTTATCGGGTGGGGTTCTGTTCATGCATTCTGTACAGCAGCTGGTCAAATTCTGTATAGTTTTCCCATCTAGTAGTAACATGAGTATTCTAGGGTTGCTGGTCAGGTTGCACCTCTACATCAAACTATTTTTATCATAAATTTTAGTATTTTACTTTCAACTCGTTTCGCTGAAATTTAAAACTGAATTTTATGCTTCTTTTTGTTAAGATTAACTGAGGGTAGCCCAGTCTTGTTCGAAGCTCATTTTGTGGGCTTGTAGAACTGATAAATTCTTAGATGGCGCTGATCCAAGTTCGAGGACAGTCTTAAAAGGTTTGATTTCAGGCCTATCACAAGGGTGCGAAGGGGCGCTGCTGTATAGAGCACCATGTATATTGTCATATCCAACACCATGATTCAGGGGCTTGGGTGGTGCAAGAAGGGCGCGGGTTTCCTGATTTGAGCAAATCAGGAATCACCGCGCCCGTTGCGTCCCGGCCATCCATCTCCTTCAGCACGGATTACGAGATTTTGCATAAAAAAAATTTCGACTCATTGGACCTACTTTTAAGTACTTTTATAAAATATTTGAACTACAAAGTTATAAATTTTGATAAGAACTATAATTTTGTAGTTGAACATTTTTTTTAAAAATACCAAACAGTATGTCAAAATAATGACTACTAGTCCCTGTCATATTGTTTATTATTTATAATTTTGTATTGCCAAACATTATGCCAACATTATTTTTTATTGTCTTATGTGAATCATATTCAAGTTGTTTTTTTAAAAAAAAAATTATCATTTTCTGTGTTCATATTATCTTATGTCGCAGTATCATATCCGTGTCCCTGCTTTCTACTGAAAAGCCACTCGAATGGTGCCTGGTTTTGGTCAGTATCATATCTATGATTCACTTGGTTGGGATTTTGTGAAGGCCACTCGAATGGTGCCTGGTTTTCATGCAGACTTCGTAAAATTGGTCGTCCATGGTTATTTTAATGGAGAAAGGGGGTTGATGTCGGAGGAACCATTTATTAGAATATTTAATCTTAAAATTGTTTTGTGTATCTGAAAAGTCATGGAAGTTGTCATATTTTCGATTGGTGCTTGGAAATACTCTGCATAGCGAAAAATTAAAAAGCATCGTGCTTTCTTCTATATAAAAATTACATTGGTTTTGCAAAACTCTTGGAGGTCTCCGAGAATGATTTGTTGGATATTAAAAATTCTAATTTTTGGTCCCATTAAGTCGGTAACTAAGTGTCTATTAAGTATTTATAAAAAAAAAAAAAACATTTCCATAAAAAACTCAATAGGAATTTTACGTATATGTGATCTTTTCATATTCGCGTCCCTTAAATTACAAAGTCCACTATCTCTATAACCTTAGACCAAATCAAATAAACTCACATTAATCTTGATTTGAATACGGACTTGGCCCATACATAAGTTTGTAATATGTGGAATGTTTCGAACACTTTTCTAATATGTCTAGTCTAAATGTGAACCCCTCCAAAATGCAGCGAGGTCTTTGGGAGACAATCATCAGTTGTCAAATGAGCTCAGCTATGCAGAGGGTAAGTTGCCTGTTCAAATTTGAAGGTGCTCCTTTGGTTGCTACAAGGCCATCATGTATTTGTTGAGAAAATCAGTTTAGAAGACGAGGTCTTAGACAATAAGGAAATTGCCATATATAAGGATGGGTCTTGGTCTCCATCTTCAACCATCGGGCTCGTTCACTTATCTTTAGACAGATTGGAGATACCGAATTGAACCTATTGAGCTTAGAATTGCTTAGAACTATGGTTATGTGATTATCTTCTGGTGTATTTTGTTAGAGCGAAAGCCGCCGAATCTTTCATAGTACTGCGCCCCCCCCCTCCCCCCCCCCCCCCCCCCCCCTTCTCCCATTTACCGAATTTATAATCATGCAAGGCTACTTATCATCTCTTGGACATATATCATAGATGAACGCAAAAGCCACAAGACGGCGAGGATCCTTCTTCGGCTATACGGTGGACACTCTCGCTGATCCTTGAGTTGTCTGCCTCTTTTACTCTAGAAAGAGCGAGCATACATATTTGTGCATGATAGATTTGTACTACTTCTTCAATTGGGTCAGTTTGTACTAGTTTTACTAGTCGTTCGTGTTGTCTACTTCTTTTATCGTTGTAGCCTATCGTACTAGTTTGGGTGATCTCTATATCATTGGTTGCACATTTATTTTGCTATCTCTTAATAACTTTTGACCTCCACGTCAGCCAAAATTACCGTATGGAATGAAGATAATGCTTTTTTCTCAATATATATATATATATATATATATATATATATATATATATATATATATATATAACTTTTTAATTCGTTATCTTCGCCATCGTACTGTCCCGCACTTGAAGTTGGGTTAATAAGGCCTTATGTCTTTTTTGGACCAAAATTAGGGCCAAGGCCCATTGTGAAATGTGGGGAGGAATGGAGCTAAATCACAAACCACATAAGCAAGGAGAATTAATTGGTTTATATACTTGTTGTATACTGCTAAGCGATCGACTGCTTTCAAGAGAATTGGCCGGTGGTGCGGTCGGAGCTTGATGAGTCGACTAAGTGCTTGTATTACGAGGCGTTAAAAAATGTACCAGAATTGATTTCAATGTTGTAATGACTAGAAAATAATCTCGACCTTCCATGATATATTTGGAGAAGTCCAACGGACGTGATCACTCCAATATTATATATATACGTACATTAAAATGTCACCGACTAGTATGCAGGAATATGTTTAGAATCATAGAACTATGTTTAGAACTGCAATTTTCATTAATTATCTGCATATATTGCTTTGGATAACATACTGTATTTATGACATATGAAAGGTGCTGCTTTTGTGATTATTAGGACTTTTGGAATATGTTTATATATATTGAAAATGCAGTATTGGGGAGGACAAGTTTGGGAAAATTGTTGGCTTGGGATAGGTATGCCTATCTGATTCCTTCTACGTGGCTGATATTAAACAACAGGCATGAGCGAAATTAGTACAAATCTTGACTTAGTTAGCTAACGGGACTTAGATATTGCAAAGCAACTGCAGCATGCCAATCGTGAATGATAGGTCGGAAGTTTGAATTCCAGCAAGCGCTGAAGAATCATTTCATCAATTTTCGATCGAGATATATGATCGAAATCAAATTCGATAATCATGTATCAAAAAAAAAAAAAAAAAAAAAAAAAAAAAAAAAAGAGAAGGGGGAAAGTGACCGATGCTACTGCATAAATCTCTTGGGCCGATGGTTTGTAGAAATGACGTTGAACCATCAATCTCGGCTGACAAGTCAAAAAGTACTGATAATACGGAGTTGGAGGAATTTGGTTTAAGAAAATATCTCTCCACCTAAACTTGTTTTTGTCCTTGGGTTGGTGGCTAAGAAAGAAGCTCCCAAATAAAGATTATTGCAGTCCCTCTATATTATTTTAATATATCTTAATTCTTTTAAAAAAAAAAATTTCTCATATTTTCGTCCTTTGATACATTATAATATATTTATAATAGTTTTTATAAGTTTTCTGGCATATTCGACATCTTAACACAACATTTTTAATGTTAATTTTTAACATTTTGGTGTGAATTTTTGATAGTTTATAATGCTCTCTTGATAACTTTTGACACCAACTTCTAAATGACGTGAGTGTAAGATTTTTGAACATAGCAATTGCAAATATTTTTAATAAGTAGATCTAAATGTAACACTTTTAGATTATTTGGACATCAGTACAAGGCTCCCTATTTTGTCCACAAAGTACTATCTGAGAGTGAGAGTGAGAGTGGGATACTCGAGTTGAGTTTGAGCACTTATTCGAGCTCGAGTAAATGAGTTGAGCCTGAGCATATCGTGTTACTCGATTTGCAAGGCCCGCGAGCCTAAATGAGTTTTCTTATTTTATTAAAAAACTTTTTATAACAAGATTATTTAAATTGTTCGAGCTCGATCTCGGCGAAAACTCAACTGAATTGATGCAATCTATCTGAACTCAAGTGGAGCTTGGCTTAATTTGGTTCGAGCTCGATTCAGTTAATAAAATGTTCGAGTTTGAGATTTTTCGAATCGAGCAGAATTCGAGCTCGCATTCAGGCTAAACCAACCGAGCTAAGCTTGAGCTTAGCGGTACTCGGCTCGAACTTAGCTAGTTTTCACCCTTAGCTGGGAGGAAATGTCACTGCTTGTTAACATTGAAAGAGCTGCAATGGCTGCTGCCTGCTGCTGTGTATTTTGCCAAAGATGAAATTTGTTCTATCATGTGTATTTTTTATTATTATCAAAAAAAAAAAAAAGTATTGTTAAGAATACAAACAGGTATGCCTAGATTGGTTTATATCTTCATTCTACTGCAGTGAAAGTTTTTTGCTGCTTACCAAAAAAAGAAAAAAAAAAAAAAAGATATTTATGAAATATACTTTGTAAACTTGCATATTTAAATTTGTAAAAAAAAAAAGGTTTAAGGTCGTTAAAATTGAACTCCTATGCCGTAGTTAATTTACCAATTACAAGTTAGTAGGTCTATTTGATCCAATGTTTAGCTTTTTGAACATTTTTTTACACTAAAGCGTAGACTACGCCGAAATGAGCACCTTTGTAGTCCATCGTTGTTATAAGAGTTATCTTATTTAGTCTTATATTGATTAAATAAAAAAAAAAGCATTTATATAGAACTTTCTATAATAGATTATATTTAGATAAAGTGGCTAGTTGGTTACTACAACGTCATCTACTTACGTAAATTTTAAATATTTTATAGTCAAAAATAACAGTTGGGCATATGGGCCGCGATGCGTCATATTAAAATATAATTTTATATTTTAATTTTTACAATTTAATTTTAGAATATTCTAAATGATCTGTTTGAATTTAAATTTGAATTTTAGAATGGATGGATCATGATATTGGTAATTGTATACAGTTGTGACGAATTGCAACTGCAGATATTTTGAACATGAGAAGTGCCTTTTAAATTTTATCTAATGCATGTAATAGTTATCCAAAATTAAAACACCAACATTCATTTCCTCCACTATTCTCAAAGAAAAAAAAAAAAGATCGCCTCTAGTAGTACATGCTAAAAAGTACTGTTAGAGTTAGATAATTCTATGAACGTCATTGTATCTAATGATTCGGTGTCGTTAGTGCAAAGCGCCACCGAACGAACTTTAAATGTATCATAAAAACTATCGATCAATCTTTAGTGCGCTATTTGGTGGGATTAAATAAAGTCTTAATGACAATAACATTACAATATATCTTAGATCTTTTTTTTTTATAAATTAAGCCTGTTAATACTATTTATGTACTATTTTCTAAAAAAGAATTACTCTCAACTATCGTATTGGGGTCATTACACCATGCACTAGGAGTCCCTGTTGTTGTTTACGCGATCGTAATGTTGCGGTTTTATAAAAAAGTCGGATAATATTTGATCATAAAATTGACAAATATATATGAAATTAACAGATGAAAAAAAAAAAGGTAGACAGCATCGCAGTCTACGTTGATGTTCACCGACAATAACCTTTTTAATTTCTCCAATATCACCATCTCATGATCAGTCGTCCTACTAAATACCCCACCAATTCTATCTATCAACGAACTCATCATAAAGCCTTCATTGATGTTCCACCGTATATAGTACGAATGATGCTAACTAAATAGATAGATAAAACATGGTCTATACAATTGGATCGATCCGTGCGGCTTCATAAAGGGTTGATCCGAGGAAGCATGGATATGGATACGGATACAGACACGGAGACACGATACAGCACGAACACGGAATACAATAATTTTTAAAAAGTAGGACACGGATACGGCTGGGACACGGTAATAAAAAATATAAATAATTAAAAAATACCTGATTTAAGTATTTGAATATATATGAAAGTATAATAATATTAATAATAAAATTCATGTATAATATAATATTTTATATTTTTTTAGACAAACTTAAGCGAAAAATGTCTAATTATATTAACAAAAATAAAAAATATAATATTTGAGTATATAACTATATTATATTACTTACTGCTCTTTATTATTAGTATTGTATATTATTTCTTCAAAAATTTAAATAAAATAAAATAAAAAAACTTAAAAAAATAAAAGAAAAACCAACAAAAATTCATACAGGTGTGTCATAAATTTTTTTTTTTCCGGACACTTTTCCGGCGTGTCCGACACGTGTCTGGCCGTATCTGCGGCGTGTCCGTATCGGACATTGCATCGGGCAAAATTTTGGAGTGTCAGTGCTGCCTAGATTGATCGTGAGTTCAAAGTTCGATGTGTTCTGCAATGAAATATAAGGCAGTTTGGTGAGTTTTCATCCAGACTGCTGGATAATTCTCAGTACTATATATTTAGTTCGTAATTTTCAATACAAGGCTGAAGACTTGATTAAAAAATATGTATATCATAATAATATAATATATATTGTCGAAAAAACTTTACCTCATTATATAAAAAATAATATAAAATAAAGAGATAAAACGCAGTTTATCTCAATTTCCTCTACGCGGGGAAATAGAATCCAAGATGGAATCTCGATTACGATGATATGCACGAAGGAAAGTCGGAATGTAACATAATTTTATGTTGCATTTCGCCTGCTCGTCGTTTAGACTATTCAATGTGGTCCTTCCAAATTATTAATACAGTGAAAGTGGTCCTGGCCAAAACCTAACCTAACTGACTTGTTGAAAATTCAAGCATAGTTAAATCAAACATTTACTGGACCACTTCACTCAATCCAATTAGGTCCACATAGAAGGAATGTTATTGTCCTTCTATATATCAAATTTATTTTAATAATATGTGCTGTAATTTAATTAGAAAATTAATTTAATCGTCTAAGTTCGCTACCTTGAGGGTTCCAAGATGTCGCTTTCTACATGGATTGTTACGTAGGACAATCTTAGACGTGAATGTTGCTGACCGTCGAGTACATTTTATATTGGCTATTTTTTCCTAGATAATGCAGTTTTACGAGTGTGTATATATATAATCATTATTACAAATTGGGATATTTTAATCTCATGTATCATGTATGAAAGTACATAGAATTTCATCAAAGTACATGGTTGTCATTTAGAAAAAAAAAAAAAAAATTATGTACTTAATGTTCTTCTACTATTTTATTTATTTATTTATTTATTTTGGAGAAAACTTATGATAACATGAAAGTGATAAGGAAAAGTAAAGAAGATGCTAAATTTCCACAGTTTGAAGCTTTATACCTTATTATTTCTTTTTATAGAAATCATCTCATATTCTAATATAAGGAAAAAAAAAACAATATGGCAGTGACCCTAACCTTTTTATAAATACTATTTTGTAAGTGAAAGATCAAAATCTCCGATCAAATCATAAGCCTTCATCCTCACCAACCTTTACAAATGATTTCTTCAGTAAAATTTCAAGAATTTGAGAGAGAGGGAGAGAGAGATCACAAACTCACATATGAAAAATTTTCATCTTTGTTTTTCTTATGAATGTTTTAAACATTGTGTAAATGAGTTGAATTTTTAGTATCTTTATCAAAAGTCCATATATATATATATATATATATATATATATATATATATATATATATATATATATATATATATATATATATATATATATTATATATATATATATGGCTATTCTCAGCTCGACCTTAGAATAGTATTAGTAAGCTAACATCTTAGACATTGATCTATTTGATCTAACGGTTAAGATTTAATTTTACACTTAACGGAATAAATATTCAAACCGTTAAGTATTAAACTTAAATCTCAGCCGTTAGATCAAAGATATCAACGACTGAAATATTAACTTACTAAGACTATTTTTAGGTCGAGCTGAGAATAACTTATATATATATATATATATATATATATATATATATATATATATATATATATATATATATATGATTCATGAATGAGTTTAGCTGTTATTTCTAAGATGAGATCCATGCACATAGAAGGGATGCAATAAACGTGACATGTTCTCAAACATGCAAGTTTTTAAAGATGTTCTTGAAATAAATAATTGAGATTAAAGTGGTCCTTCTAATTGTCGCTATTATGTGTTCGCCAGAATTATTAATATAGTGAAAGTGGTCCTAACCCGACCTAACCTAACTGACTTGTTGAAAATTCAAGCGTAACAAAATCAAACATTGCAGCGGACCACTTCATTCAATTAAATTGGTCCAGACAAGGAATGTCATTGTCCTTTTTATATCACATTTTTTCTCCTTTTTTTTTACTAATTGTTTTCTTTTTATCTAATAAAAGCAAAATATGTAGAATATCTTAGTTCATGCTTTCTCCATGGTTGTGGTTTAGAATGACTCCAATTCTGTTGGAGTATAAAATGATTTTGTGTACTTATTATGACCAAAGTTTTCCGTTTCGTACCGTGCCGAGTTTCGGTAAATTCCAAAATCGAGACGTATAAACCGTACCGTTTCGACCGTGCTGATAATGAAATATTATTTTTATTTATTATGTTATTTTTAATATTTTATTATATTTTAAAAAAATTTTAATTAATATTAAAATAATATTCTCGTGTGACTACTTAAGTCGCGTCTCTGGCGTGACGAAGAACAAAAAAAAGCGTTGCGCCCACCGGCGCCGACTGTTTATCTTCCTCTCGAAAGCGAGAAAAATGAACAGTGTGAATTTTTTTTAAAAGAAAAAAAGCAAAAAAAACTTGTATCTACTGGCCCGGCACCATTTTGGTGCCGGCTCCAACACGTTGAGCCTTGATTATGACTCTTAAGGTCAAAAAATTCCTAAAATGGATAGTAAAAACGTTCGGACAAAAGTCTAATAGCCTAGTAGTTCTAAAGACCACTACATGAAGAACGTACACTAAGTACGTAAAAGTATTATCAAAAGTACATGATTGTGAATTTAGAAACTCGACGTACATATGATGTCTCCAAAGTCATAGGAACCATCACAAGTAAACAATTATAGAAGTGCTAGCTCGATATAGCACTACAATAGAAATGGTCTTCAGCAACCGCCAACATCTATGATGGAGGTCAAAAGTCGGTCATAGAAGCTCCGTGCCTGATGCTATCGGCGACTTCGGTCGCTAAAGACTATTTTTGGTGTAGTCGGCATATTTGAGTATACTATGCAGGTTTATCAAAGAAGATTGTGATATAGAAGTAATGGAATTAGATTTTTGGCACACACAAAATAAACACTACTATTAGTATAAAAAAAAAGACAACAAATGAAAAAAAGAAAACAAAATACTGTAATGCTAAATATTATGTGTATTAAGGCCTTGTTATCTTGGTTTGGCCTTCTAGCAGTCCTGGTGGTAAAGATTTACGATTATATTCAAGCTTTGCAAATTAAAAATAATCTATAGTAAATATTTAAATATTTTAAAATATATTAATATTAAATAACAAAATTTACGCATAAAGAAAAGAGCTAAGTTTAAATATAAATTTTTAGTGGTGTATATGGTTGCTTGTTGTCAAACTATGTGAACAGTCCTATTTTTTAACAAAACTAGTGTGCCTATTCGGTCTAAGCACAGAATGTTTGGATATTCATAACTGTGATAATAAAAAGCAAAATGTATAAATAATAAATAAATATCATAAATGCTTATCAATTTTTAAATTTATCCAATTATATTTGATTATTTATTTTGGTTATATTTCGCTGAAATTTGATTAGAGTAGGCAAAGAAAATACACCCGGCTTATATATATATATATATTATTACTATTATTATTATTAAATCATCTAAATAAATGTCTGACATGTATCATTTAACCAAGAATTTTAAACCCATCCGACAAAGTAACTTGTGATTTTCCTTCCGATTACTTATAAAAACAAATTGTGCGCCGTGTTATACTCGATAGATCAATTAAGATTAGTAAATCAATGCACGAAAACAAGATATCCATTTACATTTCGGCTAATACTTTACTGTACGAATGATTTTATAAATTTAAGCACAGAATATATAGAAAAAATATATTTTCTGCGGCTGTGAAACGGCATGAAAAAAGTATTTTCTACGTGTTCCATGCCAAATCCGTAAAATCATGCATACAGTGAAGTATTTTTCTTACATTCCACTGCACTCGAATATTTTCCTTTTTTCCTAGTTGAATTAATAGGTGGAAACTCTCATATTTTGGAACATTTTTATGCTATCATACTAAAAGCTAAAAGATGATTAGCAAAATAAAAATATAATTTTTTTTCAAAAACTTCCAATAATTTTATTATAATCATAATTATATATCATAGATCGACATATGTACCAAATATATCTTATTATATAATGTATATATATATACCACACATACTGACGTGGCACAATCACGACCACACATCACGATGGGTATATCTGTAATATTGATGTTTTGTGCAAATTACGAGAGAGTTGTGCGGATCACAAGACATGTGTGTGATGGAGATTGATAATGTGTGGTTTGTTGGGTAGTTTGTTGGGGTGAGAAGTATTTTCCTTCCACCAAGCACAACCTTTACCGGATCGGGTATCTATGTACAGTACATCCGACCCGCTTTTTAAGTATAAACAAACAAACATAGGCATAGGTGGGACCGGGACACACGTGACAGTCAGCTCCAGCAATAATGGCGGCTCATAGTAGCCGTGGCCCCTTATGTTGCTATCCTGCGCCTCTTTTTTACATCTCATTTCCTTTCTCCTCAGCTGCTCTGCCACCTGCACACAATAATTAGGGTAATGCTAGTCTTCCACAAATTCACTAAAATATCCTCCAACTCAGGTGATTAAAAAATTTAATATAAAATTTATAAATTTTAATAATATTTATAATTTTTACATAATATTTTCTATAAATATTTTAGAACTCAAAGTTTAGCATATTTAGAGTGAATTTCACAAATAATTTTAAAATTTATTAAATTTTAGAGTTTTATTTTAAAATGTCTAATAGGAGTTTTTAAAAAAATATAATAAAAATTTAAATTTGTAGATTTTATTAAAATTAAAAAATTTCTATTAATCTTTTTCTTTAAAATATATTTGTTTAATTATTAATTATATCGACCGATAAATTTTTGATGAACCTGAAAACTAGCATTTTTCTAATAATTAAGCCAAGATCAGGAATTCAGAGGAGAGAGAGAGAGAGAGAGAGAGAGAGAGAGAGAGAGGGAGAGCGGAGAAATTTAGGTGAGTTCGATACCGACTAGATTATAACTTCTTATCGGCTGTTGCACCTTAAATTGAAAAGAACTTGGCCTAAAACTCTCAATCAAATAAATATGCCTGTAAAAATTTAGTACTTATTTTTTATTTTTTATTTTATTTTATTTTTTTGCTCCGCCCCCATCGGGGAGAGCCTCCGGTGTCCTAGGTCTTCTGCCCAGACTAATCCGGAGCAGAAATACAACGTGGCTTTAAACGTAGAATAGTCATCCTCTCCAAGGCGTGTTGGGCGTCCACAGAACTCGAGACATTGAAGCGCCTCGAACTCGCAACCTCTCCCACCCAGCGCCACCACACCCACCACTGGGCCACAGGTCCTGGGTCAAAAAATTTAGTATTTTAATAGAAAGTTGTCTGATGGTAAAGTAAAACTAAGAGATAAAGGATTTGTGAAATCCTCGAGGATGTTAACCGTTAAAAATATTTAGAGTTGTATTTTTTGAAAAAAAATCCAATTCTTTTTTGGGAAGATTAGTTAAAGATGAAGCAACAATAATATTTATATAATTCGTAGATTAGCGAACTCTATGAGATAACTGTATGATTTTTCAAAATAAAGGAGCACTCCAGCAGTTAGAAATAAAAATATTGTTCTAATAAAAAGAATCCAAAGATCATATTATTCTTTTCCAACATCATTTGAATATCAAAAAATTCTAATCGTCGATGGAACTTATTATGAATTACGAACGGCTATAATAACTGAACATAATAAGATAGCAAGTACAATCCAAAAAATTATATGATTAGTTTTACTTTATTAGAACAAAGTTAGGTACGACGGTTGTTGGCAAAAGACTGGGCGAGATCGTGACCGACATCGGCGTCACTGTTGCAAAATGTGGGCACACAACAGAGGCATTAGCATTTTCAGAATGAAGCTCGTTGCCCTAACTGTTATTGTATACCATGCTTTAAACTTGGGAAAATTTGGATATAGTAATTAGGTTTAAGGTGGAGATCTTATGGTTAAATTTTAATTTAAAAGGATATAGCTATTTATTCTTTTGTATCTATAGAAAATAAAATAAGCATTCGAATATATTTTACGAAAAAATAGATTATTTTCTGATAGTAATATAAATTAGACATTAACATATCTAGGAACATAAGAAGGGCGGAGATGAGAATACTGTGATGTTACGGCAAAAACTTGAATTGGTTACTACCATAAACAGGATTAGAAAAAAAAAAAAAAAAGATTAAAGCTGTCTGATTATGTAAGACCAATGTTCAAAAAAATACAAAGGATTAATTAATGTTTGAGCCTTATTACTTAAAATTTTGCAATTTTGAATTCTTTAAATTTACTTAATTTGAAAAAAAAATGTTCCTCTTCACATTTATATAACATATGAAATGCAATTAATAACTAAAATTCTTTATAAGTTCTTGTTAAGTTAGCCAACAAACTTTGATATGATTAACTACCGCAATTATCATATGATGTTGACTTAACATACAACTTATATAATTGTCATATTCAGAATTTTTCTTGGAAAACAATAATAGATCTCCACCATTATGTTTTATTATTTTTATTTTTTATCCATGTCAGCAAGTTGATTTTAAATTACAAGTAGACCGAGATTGAATATAAATTAAGTGACTTAGAACAGAGAATTCACCTTAATTATCAAATTAGGATTTCTAATAATAGTCGGTGGTGCATCACCATCCTTATTCGAGTCCGTTGGATGTAAAATTTCTCGTAAATTTTTTTTTTAAAATTCTATGTGTCATATAGCATGAGCTACAGTTCATAAAAAGTCTATTGTACTCGGATTTTAAAACATTGGTCGGGACCGGATGTAGAAGTTTTCTGCGAATTTAAAATTCTTATGAAAGTGTACGTTCGTATTACGAATTCCACCACGATAATCTCCAAAATAATGGTCGATGGTTGTATTGGTAGTAGGCATTTATTCAATAAATTAAATATAAGAATTCAAAGGGTCTTACTATTTAGTTATAGCTTTTTTAACATTTCTCATTATTATTATTTAACAAATAATAAAAAAAACCTACAATCAAAATTTTCAATTTTAACCATATAGTATGTTTAGTGTATGTGTATATATATCTAGCTATTTTTAATAAATACTATTTAGAAAATTTTTTATTAAATTGTAATTTTGATGGAATTTAAATTTTTTTTTATTTTTTTTAAAGTAATTTTAAATAGTTATTTTAAAACGTACCAAAAAACAGATAATAAATGAAAAAAAATTTAATTGTAATATGTGGTTGTAGGAGGGGCTGATATGTAAATTCCCTTATTTCTTAAATAGTTAAATTCTCTTCCTTCTCAACGAAGGATCCGAAATTGAAAAGGATATGATGTTAAAGCTTACTATTTTAAAAGAAAAAGTTTCATGAACTCCGAAATTGGAATGATCTTAAAGCCCGCTGATCAGTAAAATTACTCATTCTTTTTTTCATGATAATGCAAAAAAATTATATATTTTTTTTTCTTTTAATGAATGCTAAGAAGTTTCCTTTTTTTTTTTTTTTAATCCTTTAGGAATGTGAGTTGCTGTCCGTACGTATTTTGGCACGCTCGCACCCTTGTAATATGGTGTCGAGTACAATAAAACCCG
Source organism: Xerophyta viscosa (assembly GCA_002076135.1). Classification (NCBI taxonomy): domain Eukaryota; kingdom Viridiplantae; phylum Streptophyta; class Magnoliopsida; order Pandanales; family Velloziaceae; genus Xerophyta; species Xerophyta viscosa. The sequence continues at coordinate 377,196 of MJHO01000066.1, forward strand.
AACTCGTCTAGGCGATGAAGTCGAACCTTGAGTTTGAGCTCCGGCTCACCGAGTTTTAAATAATGGAGCTTAAACTCGACTCATTTGACAAAAATCAATACTCGCAGTTCTAGTACAAAAAAAAATTGCATGTCTAACGTTAATAGGCTTATGAGGTTCGAGTTTGAGTTATTACTGCTCAAATTTAACTCGATAATTAGACCGAGTCTACGATTTTTTATTTTTTATATTTTGATGAAAAAAATCTGACCTTATGGGACCCCATTTTCTTGAAAATGTGGAAATAAATCATGTTTTTACAACCACAAAGTACCATTTTGAAAGGCTTATTATGAAAGCAGTATACCTTTCGATGATAGTGAGATGTTGTTGGGACCATAAGACATCCTTGAGCCTCATTATAGATTCATAAACATACTACAAGGCCATTAAAAACATAATTTTTGAGATTAATGTAATGCAAACGCACGCTCCTGAAATGATCTCAAATTCTCGAAAAATTCTCACGTCCAGTTCTGACCGACACTTTATAATCTGAGTACAAGCCTTCTAAGAGCGAAAGCTCCCGCCATAAAATATTAGAAATTTTTTTAAAAATTCATAAAAAAAGAGAAATTTTATTTCACACAAACTTAAATATGGATCTCTTTAAGTACATAGTCTCTTTAAGTACTATTAATATATCACCCCAAAAACATAATTTTTTGCATGATCCTAGAGAGTCTCTTTAAGTACCATCCACCAATTTTAAGTACCATCCACCAATTTTAAGTACCTACCACCAAAACCTAATTAGTGCCACATTAAGTAAAGTTTTCTCACGAAACTCCTCTTTGTCTAATCCAAAACAAGCATAATAAAATAACTTGATTTGTTTAATTCCTCTCACATGTTACTTTATTCTCCTCTTCTTTTTTTTTTTTTTTTTTTTTGGATCTAACTACTTTACATTTGTTTGATTCCAAACCAACCCCATTCCACCTAAGCTTCCCTCATTGCAAATCATATCCCACTACTTTGTATATATATATATATATATACTAGCGGAAACATCACCCGCGATGCGTGTGAAAAAAAAAATTAATTTTTTTAATTTAAAAAATATATTTAAAAATATTTAATTATTTAAAAATAAAATATTTAAAAAAATTAAGATATTATATATATACAATTAATTATTATTAATTAAAATATATATTATTTTAATTATATATATATATATATTTATTTTTTTTGACCGTCAAGCTTGATTTTTTTTCCTACATATCCAAAGGATACTGAAGGAAAATGGTACACCTTCCTAATAAGGTATTGTTGCAATTCAAACTTCAAATCTATTTTTTATGAGAAATAAATCGTAATTTTTTAAAAATATTTAATTTTACTAATCAACTGAACCAACTAACCTAAATAACCAAATTATAATCTAAAAAAATATTAATCACAACATTGATATTACAAGTTAGCCAAAATATTAGTTAGTAAAACAAGAGGGTAATTTTAGATAGTCTCTTGCTAGACCAAAAGGTCCAAAACCTACGAAATTAGCGTCTACGTTCAGTCTCGCTTTTTTTTTTTTTAATATAATAGCGCATATAGACGTAAAAAATATAAATTAATTTTGACCTTTGAAATATTACAGTGGATTTGAAAGAAATTGTAAAAGGAGGGAATCTAGAAAGCATAGACATTCTAAATTTTATCAGGTATAGTGTTTGAGCCGTGTTCGAAGCGGACACACCGCGGATACATATCAGACACACCGAAAAAATGTCCAAAGAATAAAAATAAATAGAAATTCTGGACACACGTGTCGGACACGCCAGACAGAAGTGTCCGACACGCGTGTCCGAATTTTTATTAGTTTTTTTAAAAAAATTTTATTTTATTTTATTTACTGTTAAATTAGTAATATCAATACTAACAATAAATAGTAGTAATATAAATAGTTATATACTCAAATATTATTATTATTTTTTGTTGTTATAGTTAGACTTTTTTTGCTTTAATTTATTTTAAAAACGTAAAATATTATATTATATATAAATTTTATTACTAAATTTTACTTTTTTTTTTAATATTTTAATAATTTAATTATTAATTATTAATTATTAATATTTTTTATTATAATATTTAAATCGTACTTGTGTTATATTTTTTTGAAAATTATTGTGTCCTGTATTTGTGCTATATCGTATTTTCGTAAAAGTTTTTGCGAATTTAAAATTAATATTAAAACGTGGGATCGTATTTCGAATTTTACCGTAATTTTTTTTTTTCGAAAAAACCTAAATTTTAAATTAATACAAATTATTTACTTAAAAAAAGTAAAAAAGTAATTAAAAAGGGAATATTTGTAATGTGATATAGGGGTAAAATCTGGTCATTGGGATGCTAAACTTTGGATGCCAGTTCCCAAGGAGCCAAGTATTTACAACTGGTACAGTCCAAATGAAATGACCCAAACCCCCAAAAACAGGACAGGGAGGAAATCCACAGCTGCTCATTCCAAAAGATTCTCACTCCCAACACCATTTCTAAAATAACCATTTTTTCTTAATTAAAAAATAAAAAATAAAAAAAATCAATAAAATTTGTCAAAGAAAAGCAAATTGCAAAGGAAGGGACTTTATTTTTCCTTAAAAAACTCGGGAAAGCTTTGCACTTTACCAATGGAAAGTCCATCCATAATATCCACATAATAATAATAATAATAATAATATATATTAGAGATGAAAAGTAACCAACACTACCGCATCAAACATTGCGCCAAAAATCAAGTACCAGAGCTGTCTTCCCCTTCTCTCTCTAAAATGGCTATCTATATCCTTTTTATATATTTTAAATAATATATTAGTGTATTACCATAAAATATAAAATGATAGATTAATAAAGGAAATTCTTTTTTCTAGTAATACAAAATATTTTCTAGCTAATAAAATAGTCGGTTATAACTGCCACGCGCTATGGCTAAAAAAAAAAGACCCGCACTTGGAGGTGCTGTTTATAAAAAAGAAGCTGTATTTTGTAATTAGAAAAGATTGTTTTGAACACCTTTTTATTTTGTAAAATGCGGGGCACGTGATAGCTGTTTATTCATACAAATATCATATGAAATCAAAATTTTTCAAGTGCTGCCTTTTTTTAGACAGATGAACTATTTTCTGGAACGTTATTATGAGAAATTTATATATAAATTTATATATATAATTATATCTATCTATATATCTAATGGAGTTGTGTCAAATCTCTCAAGCTCTCTTCTTCTCTCTCTAAAAACTGGGAAGCTTTCTCTCTTTTTCAAGAACCTTTTTTTACACAAAGCCAAGCTGTCATGAGCAGCAAAGAAAGTTTCAGAGATCTTTTTCATTCATTACTTTCAATCAATATTGAAGTGAAAGCTCTTGTTCTCTGTTCTTCTTCTTCTTCTTTCTCCACAATGATTGCAATGGGTGAGAACTGAAACAAGGAAAGAAAAAAAAGGTCTCTTGAAGAAGGTGAACGAAATGGATTCAACAAGCAGCTCTTTGTTTGGTAAAAAAATATATTTTGACGAAGCTGCTACATCAAAGACTACTGCTGCTGGCGATGGCGGCAGCGGTGGCGGCGGTGGGGGTGGTGATGGAGGGGAGGCTTCTTCTGCCCCGGCGGCGCCGCCGCAGAAGAAGGGAAAGGGGGTGGTGCAGGGGACAGCACAGCAGCAGCCACCAAGGTGCCAGGTGGAGGGGTGCAATGTGGATCTGAGTGGTGCTAAGGCATACTACTCAAGGCACAAGGTCTGTGGGATGCACTCAAAGTCCCCCAAAGTTATTGTTGGCGGATTGGAGCAGAGGTTCTGCCAGCAATGCAGCAGGTTAGTTTCTTTTCTTATTTCCAAAATTGTTATTATTACTTTTTAAAAAAAATTTAACCCTTTATATGGTGGTTTGTGTTGGGATTTTAAATTTATTTCTTCTGTTATTTCACTGTAATTTTACTTTGTTTTGATAATTCTTTCCCTTCTTTTTTTGTACTATTTTGGGCAAGATAATAAGGAGACACTGTTTATTTATTATTATACATTGGTGGTATTTGAAATAGCATGAAATTCTTTAAGTTTATATTTGATTGATTGGGCCAGTTATGGATTTATGTTAACCTCTAAACCTCTAAATTCAAACAAATACATTGGGTGATAGAAATTTCAGAGTTTGCAATTTTATCTTAAATAGCTCTTTTTTTTTTTTTTTTTTTTTTTTTTTGTTTCTAGGCAGATTTTTGTTTGTATTGATTTTATAGATTATGATTTATGTTCATAGACTAATTCTTCTTGGAGTTCAATTCACCTTCTTTTGATTTCTCAAAATACAGTTTCATTTGTTTAGGTAGACAAGTATACAAATTTCATGCTTTTTTTTGTGATTTGTACAGTTTAGTTCCAAGCTTTCGATCTAATCATCTTAGAACCACATAGATCATCAGTTTATGAAATATTTATAACCACAAAATTTCAGTATTAGCTAACTTTTTCAAAGGGAAAATAACATATGTAGTCTCATTATCAGGGCCATAGATAGAAAGAGATGTATAGCTAGTACACCATATGTAAATTTTCTTTTTCCAACTGGTCTCTGGCTCCAATCATTTGGTGAAATGGACATCAATGTTGGTGATGTTTTACCAGTCCTACGGATCCTTATGAGTCATCTAAAAATAAAAAAATAAACATTTTCTCTACCCTATGTCTAGTTTCTTATTACTATTTGCCTAAAAATGGCCCATACAAGAAGATAAACAAGTAAATAACTTGAAATTGATGTCTATTTTTGTTAGAATATGCCTCCAATTTCAATGTAGCCCCGACTTTATGGCTTGCCTCACCCAAATCAAGTTGAAGGGAATTTATTGGGTCCTTTTCGCTGTATCGGGCTTTGTATTGGCGGCTAGTGTTTTATCCCCAAAATTGATTGTGAAATTTTCTCTTCCTCGCCCATTGATATAGAAGTTAAATCTGGTGTTATGTCTTTTTGTTTTATTTTTCTTCTTGATCCTTGTGTTTCTGATCGTCCAAAGGTGTTAGATCTACTGCCTGTGTTCTTACAATTTTAGATATTTATGCTCTGTAATTTTTTTTCCCTGCTAGTTCCTTCTGTTGTCTCTAGGAGGAGAAGGTCCTCACTTTTGCGTAGATGTATAACAACTTTCATTTGCTCTAACTAGGCTGGTTTCTGAACCGTTTATTTTGAAAGGCTTAAATACTGTGCTTTATCCATGAATCTTCATAGTAAATTTTTGTGGTTTAGTTCAATGAATAAAAGGTAAACCCAATGCATAAGGCCACTCTTGGCCCCCTCTAACTTGTGATATATATATATATATATATGTATATATATATATGTATATATACATTGGGCTATGGGGGGACGGCGTACGCACCTATGCCCGCTACTAGAGAGAATGTTTTCATCCTTCATTTGGCAGGATTCGAACCTGCACCAGTGCTGTAGTGAGGAATAACCCTGGCCACTGCGCCGTTGGGCTCGGCCCAAGTTTAGGTCCATGAATCTTTATGGGTAACTAAATGTGAACTGAATTGAAATGGCTATGACCAGCTCTGGATATAATATTTGTGAGTTAACGATAATGGGATACATTAAGAATGACCCCAGGACTTGGAATACGTACTCGATCCTGAACAATAGAATAGTCGTATTGATATTTGCAGGAGTTCGAGTCAACATAGTTTATGTTTGCATGTGGAGTAAATTTCCTCGCTCAAAATGTTAATAGTAGGTTGTGTTCTCCAATTAGGCTTGTTTTCTTTATGAATTATTGATATTCTTTATTGCTTATGGTTCTCCAATTAGGCTTGTGTTCTCGCAATAGATGCAACTACGTCTCTCCTCAAAAGGGTCTTTTTTCGAACAAGCATATTCTGTTATTTGTAGCATGTAGATTTTTTGTATTTGTTTATTTATTTATTTATTTGGTGTGGAAACGATGGTCCCAGTTTAGATTATGCAACGGAAAAAAAGAAATATATGTAATTTTGGTCAACAGCAACATACAAGCACCAAGTGTGAAACTTAACGATGTTTTAGTGTGCCTCTAGACATCAAAATAGTATCGGACATGAACGGGCAAAGTGCCGACTGTTTCGCTGGAATAAGAGGGAGCTGATTTGAGAGTTAACAGCATTGAGGCTTGATTGGGGTGCAGACGATCATGAGAGCTATCATCCTAGTCGAAATTTGGTTCAGATAGGTTGTCCTTAGGGCTGCAAAAGGACAAATTATTCCAGCAGTAGGTGCCAATGGAATCTGAGCAGGATGCCTTGTTAATAAAAACATTGACTTGTTCAAAATCGTCCACTAGCAATCATCGAAATCTAGCAGGATGCTCTGAGATCCTTAAGACATACAAAACAAAATCAGTCATGTACATGCTTGCTTGGTGGGAGAAAGAATCGCTGAGGAAAATGTCTCTCAAGTGTCGGTCTACCAAAACCCTAGTTAACATATTGAACTTCATTAACTTGATCTGTTAAGGCGATCAAACTTAAACAAAGATAGAAATAATTGTATCAAACCAATATTAGAAATTCTTGCCTGTTTAAGACCTGCACGGCAAGTTGCTTGTGTTTCTGCCAACGCATTGAGGAGCATTATATATAGAAAAATCATATCGAACAAATTTAATCAACATCTTCCCATTCAGTCATGACATAACGGTTTTCTTGTATAGGTTTCATCAACTACCTGAATTTGATCAAGGGAAGCGTAGCTGCCGCACACGTCTGGCTGGTCATAATGAGCGTCGGAGAAAGCCGCCTCCCGGTCCCTTATCACCACGCTTTGGACGGTTATCACCATCCTTCCAGGGTAATAAAATTTTTTTGAATAAAAATATATATTTTTTTAAAATGTTACCGTAATATTAAAAATTTGTACAGATAGCAGTAGCAGATTCGGAGGCTTCGTCATGGACTTCAGTTACCCAAGAATTCAAGGTGCACCAAGAGATGCGTGGCCTACTGTCAGGCCAGGCGATCGCATTATGAGCAATCAGTGGCAGCAGGGGGGAATCAATGCTCAGGTCGGCGGAATTACCTCTCCCGGGCCCCACCAGTATGTGCAAGGCCCGAGTAGTGGAGCGTTTTACCCCGCTCCAGGGATTCCGCCAGGCCAATGTGTTCCAGGGGTCTCCTCTGACTCCAGCTGTGCTCTCTCTCTTCTGTCAAATCAGCAGCCATGGAGCGGTGGTAGCTCTACCGCTAGAAACGAAGCTCTGAGCATCTCTACAAGCAGTACATTCAGTGGTACCCCAATGGCTCAATCAGTTAGCCCAAGTAGCTACTCGTCGAGTTCATGGGGTTTCAAAGATCATGGTTCTGGAAGCAGTTCTCATGGGGGTCAGCATGTCGGAATTGGGCAAGTCGGCCAACCTGATGCTGAAAGAAACCGGTTTTCTGGAGAGCTCGAGCTAGCGCTTCAAGGAAACAGGATGGAACTTGATCCCGGCAGGGCATACGACCATTCTGATGATGACGTCATACACTGGTCCCTTTGAAGGACGTTGATATCGGGTTGTTGGTTTCATTTTGCAAATTAATTTACTTCGGGCACTTTTCGCTCCTGGGTATCATTTGACTTGAAAAATCCCCATTTTGACCAAAAAAATGGATATGTTGGTAGAATCCATGATGTTAAAATCAGTATCTGGTGGAACAAACTATCTGAATCACTTTCATGTTGTTTTTTCATTGATATGATGAGATCAGGAAGGTGTTAAATTATCAGCACTCTTTTTTTTTAAGTGTTGTTTTAATAAGATCAAAGGGTTTGCTATTATTCTCTGATAACGATATTAATTGACTAATTCTTAGCGAAAAAGGGACCTTTCAGTGGCTAAGAACCTGGCTAGCTAGCTGGGGCGTTACTCCATGTATACCAAGGTATCAATTCAAAATTTTATGCCAGTCATGCTAATAGATGTGATAATTCAAAATTTGTTTACACTGCTCCACAATAAGGCTCTTTCATTCTGATAATATCAGCAGCTTCTCCATATAAATGAACATAAGTTGCTTTTTACATGTCCAAAGGCATCTAGGGAAAAGTGACAGGAACCTTCGGACTTATTTAGACCGAAAGGTAGAGCTCTTTAGATAGTGGAAAATGAATCTGTACTGCATGTGAGTTTATTAATAATAATTGTTGTATAAAAGTGGGCTGGTTGTAGGTAGTGTTTCTCCACGATGCTTTAAAAAAAAAAGGTGATGCATATAAATAGAATGATCTGCTCATAGCCACCAATGTTTAAAAAAAAAAAAAAAAAAAAAAAAACTTTCGATGCCCAGATCAGCTCAAGAGACTCGAGAAAAGATATCTGAGAGCCTTATATATTTGATGTTATAGTCAACATGTAGTTTAAGTCCACATACTAATGGTGCACATATTCAGCAAACTCGAATTCTTCTTCATAATATAAGGCTGAATGCAGTTGCGTAGTTTGCATGGGATCCATTCATTCATACTGAAAAGGAAGGGGTCAAATAACGCAATAAGAAGAAAGAAATAGTCATTAAGTGATGAGGGTGTCGAGTAAATGCTTTTCAAGAAGATCTTGATTCTAACAAATAGTTATGGAGTCATCTTCCGTAAAGCAAAGCATCTAACAAAGAAGTAGAAATGCTAACTCGTTAGCTTCGTCAAGCATACTGATCCTATATCCTTTAAGCGGGAATGTAGATATCAGAGATATTCGTCAACCATACTGATCCTATTTCTGCTATTAATGGGCTTTTTTTTATTTATGAAATATGCTGTTCATCAGGGGCGCCTGACAGCCTTAATGCAATCGGAGCCGTCCGAGGCCCCTTAGGATGTATGTATTGTCGCTAGTACTACTTTCAGTTTCTTTTTCGTTTCACATAAATCCAAAATATTAAAAATCTTTTATAAATATCAAGAGATAAAACCAACTATTATTGATCTAGTTGGTTAGCGGAGGTAGATGTTGAAAGAAGACCAAATGCTTCACTCATAAATGATACGTTGGAGTTTCGAATCACAACACCACCTAATTGATAAGGTCTACCGTTATCGTTTAGTACCCAATCGAGATGTATTATAGAAATCGAACTCTACGGTCAAGATAAAAAAATAAACATAAAAATAAAAATCAAGAGATACCTAAAAGCTATTTTTATAATGAACGCAAAATAGTAAATAAAATAAATTGTTTGCAGCATATCACCTTAATTTTACATTTGTTATTATAGAGATGCTAATAATCACTTCCAACGATGCAAGCATTTGAGTCAAGTTTTTAGCTCAAGTTAGGGACGTAGTTAAATCTAAAGTTCAGCTTTTGAACGAGTTAAACTGCAAAGATCTGCTCAATCAACAGCGGAAGGTATGGGTGAAAAATATCTATCGAGAAGCTAATAAACTGGCCGATCATCTAGCCGCTAGAGTTTTCTTTGCCGTTAGTGATATAGCGCAGATCGGGCTTGCCACGTGTCAACTTCAGAAGGGCTTAGAAATTCCAGGTTCGAGTCGATGATCCGACTCGAGAAGTGCATGATGACCCGAGTAGGTATCCCGACTCGGGTAATACCTGGCGACCCGTACTACGTTCGGACTCGGGAATTGTTCGAAGATCGGAGCCGCCTCCCGACTCCGGATTATCTCAAGACCCGTGACGGTGTCCCGATTCGGGAAGTATCTGCAGACCTAGATCGGTACCCCGACCTTTGAAGTACTTGAAGACCCGAGTCGGCTTTCCGTCTTAGGAAACCTCCAAAAGACCTGAGTCGGTGACCTTACTCGGGATATCCACGAAGACTTGAGTCGGCCGATCATCCGCAGCTCGACTCGAGAGACACTCAAAGACCCGAGTCGGGAACTTCCCTGGGCTCGACTCGGGAGGCACTTCCACCCATCAACCCCACGCTCGCGGAAGTTGCGGACCACGACGCGGACGTGGTACAAAGGCGACCAGTCAACCCACCTTTTTTGGAGGAGATCCTACATTCCCTCAACGGCCTGCTGACCGGCGCCGCGGCCTGCTTACCAGGGCCGCCTATAAAAGGCCATCAACAGCACCGTTAGACAGGCGGACACTTTGATTCTCGGAGACTTAGGCAATTTCTTGGTGCCCTAGCTTTCAAGCGCTCGGCAACCTGAGTGACAGAGTTTTGAGTGATTGTAATCCTTTTCTTATACTAATAGTGAGAATTACGTTGGCATTACGGTGAACAGCCCGTGGTTTTACCTTGTTTCCCAAGGGTTTCCACGTAAAAAGTTGTGTGCATTTACATTCTGTTTCTTGTCTCTTCTTGCCATTCTTCCGCTTTCGAACACTTTATTGATCGGTCGAGGACCAGCTCGATCAGTTAGGCTTGCAATTTCTTGTATCTTCTTCTTCTTCTTCTTTGTTGTTGTTGTTGTTGTTTTTTTTTTACTCGAAGAAGAAGAAGAAGAAGAGGTTTTCGATTTCTTGTATCACCTCCGTTCATATACTCGACTCTATATTGGATACTTCAGGTGCTAATTCGCCTAGATTAATAAAAATTCAAGTACTTCGTCCCTCGTTTCTGACCCAAAAGTTGATCTTTCGACCTAATTTCTGATCTGGTTTTGTATACCATATTAGCGATCGAGTAAACAATACTCTTTTAGACTTTCTGGGTATAAAATTTGACCTCCAACCCTACATGTACTTGCCAGTAGACTAGTTTGACCTTTTCCATCTTCATGAGAAATATGATTTTTTTAAAAAAAAAAATTAAATAAAAAAGAAAATTATTTTCAGAAAATGTTTTGTGCTAATCTCTCTAACGTTAATCTGATTACCTCCATATTTCTAATTATAAATTGCACCATGATATGAAATATGCGGTAATGATATATTTACGCTTCCCCGTTCTTTAGGAAGGATAATAATAACCAGACAAAAGTCATTTTAAATGTAAGAACATGATTAAGCTACACTCTTAAGACGTAGAATGCTGGGGGGATGGATTTTAGATTACTCATCCAAACCACAAAATCATTTCAAATAAAAACAATCTGGACATCAGAATTATGTATTTAGTTTTCATAATCACATTAATAATTGAAAACATAATGGAATTGCATGATTTTCTGAGTGTATTGTTCATTAGGCTAACCGTGTCCTATGGGATAAGAAGCTCTTGTTTGAGCGAGCTGCTTATTATGTTGTCTGCATCTTCATCCTCAACAAGTTTTCCTCCTGTTAATAAAGAGATACTCTTAATTTACCAACAAGAAAGTAAAATTTTCTCACGTCACTACAGAAATCTAAATTCTTGCAAGCACCAATTTCTTCACTTTTTAAAATTATAATCAAACTCCAGAGCTGATGAGCAAAGAGAAAAGTCCATACCAGGAATTTGTTGAAAGCACGAGCCGGAAGAATAACTGCTACAATCTAACGCGGTAACTCAGAAATGATGGAAGCCCTTCAAATGATTTGCATAGACTCTGCTGTTGCTGCTATCTGACCTGCATTTTATTCATTCGCAGATTACCCAAGACAATGAGAAACCAATTCTCATATAGAAGAAACATATCGAGAAATTAACAATTTATCTTTGACAACACCTATGAAAAGTTTATACAGCATGCCAATGTCATATGGAAACATAAAGGAGTTTGTGGGTGTCTCTGAATAAGAATCTTTGCGAGGATCAACAGATACGATCACAAAAATGCAGAGAAACTAATATAGAGTTCATGATAGCCAGTCAACTTACAATTTGAACAAGATGTGTTGTTACTATAGATGATAAGTTCACAAAACAAGTGGAAAATAATATTGGTAATTCTGTCACTTCAGATTTTCGAGGTGTTCACGAGTGAACATCCTTTCTTTTTTGAAAACTCATTTGAATGTGTTAAACTATTTACAGGATTGTGTTTGGTTTCCCTCAGGAAGGCACCTCTCTGAATTCAACTGTCATGTTACAGTTGTGATGTCAGTTGTCCAGACCTAACAACCAGAATCTCCAACCAGAAACACGATGACTTGTTATTATAAATACCATTTGGTTAACAAATGTATAATTTATGAAGTATAATAATGTGAAACAGCATTCCTGATAAGTAAAGAGCTACAGAATAATTGCAGTCATAGTGCACACAATACTACATGGGGGTTTACCACACGGACCAGCTATCAGCAGCAGCACTCTACTTTTACATGAATATCTTTCTTCGTGATAATATAAACTACCAATAGATGAGGCAAAGTATGCAAAACTGATATCATTTAGTTGCACAAAACTTTGCGTTAAATTCAAATGTGGTCCCCTAAGTGTTCATTAGAGTGTAATTTAGCACCTGGGATGCAAAGAGGGCAATTTGTGGTCCTTCAAGTGCACATCAAATCCAAATTGGCCCCTGAGATACAAAAAGAGCACTTCTAGTCCGTCGAGTTGACATAAAGTTGCACCCTGGTCCTCCGTCAAGGGAAGTAGTTACGTCGCTAGTCCCTTACTATAAGGGCTCAATGTGGATTTTCTTTTATTCACATCTATGAGGGTAAAGGAGTAAAATTTCAACAAAGTCAGTGCCAGCGTGGCTAAATTGCATGTTGGTGGCCACTTCAAGGACCAAATGTGTAGTTAACCTTGAAGCCTTTGCAAACATGCTTTTGCTAATTTCATAGACTGATATATGTTTTACAATCTAAACATTCTATTGAGGATAAGTAATTAGGAAATACAACCTCTATGATGGCGACTTAAATAACTTGAGCACCTAGGACAATTTGGGGAAATTTTAACGAATAATCATCATTATGAAAATGGAATCAAACAACTTTTTTGCATCTATGGCGGCGTGAGAAGAGCATACCATTCACAAGCAAAATTGAGCATCCATGATTGAGTGGTAGCAAGTCCACATATCTCCATCAACTTTGTGGCATCTAAATATGGCACATGTGAAAACTTTGGTCATTGAGTCTCTGTCTTATCTCACTGCTATTCCTTAATTCTGCATGGCAAGCCCATATTCTTGAATACAAAATTTATGAAGGCAGCTGCTTGGCTGATAAACTTCAATATGGAGCATAGTCCTATTGCCAAATCTTTCAAACAGAGGATAACACGTAAAGCGCCATTGACTCCACTTCCACTCAACCATCTATGTGGCAGAGTCAAAAGGGTGCAGCAGTATGTCTTTAATGTGGAAACCAAAGTTAGGCTTTTGTAGCATATCTACATCCAGCATCTGTAAGACCATAAAAAAATGATTCAACTGAGGATAGCAGGATGGCCACATTTAATAGGATCCCAAAGAGAATAGTTGCGGGCATCATGGAATGTTTTTACTTTGGAAAAAACTACTCACCCCCAACAAACTACCCAACAAACCACACACAATCAATCTCCACCACACACGCGCCTTGTGATCCGCATAATTTCCTCATGATCCGTAAAAAATATCAAAATTACAGATATACCCATCGTGATGTGTGGTCCTGATTGTGCCATGTCAGCATGTGTGATTTCTTGGGGGTACATAGCAAAGCCCTTTTACTTTTTTGTTCTTGCAATTGTTAATTGTTTACCGAAGTCCAAATCTGAGTCCTCAAACTTGCATAACTGTAGTTGCTGGCAGTCTAAGATTCACGCTACAGAAACATCCCTGAGCTTATCTTGATGTAATGACAAAAAAAGCTATAAACAAATGGCGTTCCCTAAAATGGACCTGTAAGTGGGTTTTCAGTGTAATGCACTCACTTTCAGTTTTGGACAAGTTTAGAATTTCAGTAAGTCCCTTTCTCTATATATAGGACACTTAAGCTGGTGCAATCAGTATTTCCTGTTTGCATCTACATGCTCTCCTCAGTAGATCCTTGTACGCTATTTGTGCATCATGAGGATTTTAGTAGGATTTCGAGACTCACTTTTTTTGTTTCTTGTTTTTCTTTTTCTTTTTTCTTTGAGAAAAGACTTTCACTCTCCGATTTCTTAGTAGCAAGTCTAAAACCTATAAGCTATGAGGCACTTTATGGGCTGGGAGGAGAATCCATGTGACTCGCACATTTACTTTTTCGAAATGACCATTGACTGCTGGCCAGAAAGCTAAAACTTCAACAATTATGCATCAGCTCAATAAGTTATCCTTAAGTCGCTCAACGACCTAATTCATTTGCTTCAAATAATGTCGTCAAGATGCAAACAACCATGAAGAAGCCTAAGAAACATTGGGCATACTAAGTTTTCAAAAGGAGCTACAACTTTTAAAATTCCTAGCCAAGGTTTACGATATTGTCTCGTTCTGATTTTCGACAATTCCAAATTCGAAATGTGCCGAGCGTGCCGATTGTGCCCTGTCGATTCTTACTTTAAAAAAAATTCAAAATATTTATAAACAAACAAAAAATTAAAAATAAAAACTCCAGCCCATGTACGGCTAGCTGAGCAGCATTCAGCTGCTAAAGCTGCTCCTTAGTTGCTTGAAAAAAAAAACAAACAAAATGGAATCATATTCTTCCTCGCCAGCGAGCGAGGAAGAAGAAAAAAAAAAAAAAAAAGAAAGCCCGAGGAGGAGAGGAGAGGGAGGGAAGAGAGACGGGCTGGTATGGTCGGAAAACGGCCGTTCTGCCAGTCAAACCTGGTATGGTCGGAAAACGGCCGTTCTGCCAGTCTGTGTACCAGATCCTGGCGGATCCAGCACACGCTGTCTGATCCCTAAAACTTTGTTCCTAACTTCTATTTAGATGCTACATTGATGAAAATGTTGTATACACTTCAGTGCGGAAGTGCTATGAACTGCTAGAGTTCGTGGTAGGAAAGGTCTCCCATATGACTGCTAGATTTATCTAAATACTACGACATAATATTATTTTTCTCATGAAGCTATATATATATATACGTTCATAGTTCTCTTACTAGATTCATATTACATGGTGATGGTGCTAAATATAGAGAGTGATTAGTCTCTCCTTTTATTCTACGATCTTACTAAATTGCCATCTATCATCTGCAGTAGTCATAACAGAAAGTTCCGAATTTCTCAATAGGAAGTACTTCAACATAGACAATTCATAAGAATTGTATGTTTCAAGGAGTCATCTTGACAAAGAAACTCCCAAATCACAACATTAGTTATAGATCATAGGTGAAGCCTTTAGCCTTTAACCATAGGCTAATTGGTCCTTTGGTATAAAAGTTAGCTGGTGGCAATGTAGCAGAAGCAGCTTACCCACAACTTAATTGGTTTATTGACCTGTTAGCCTCTCTCCCAAAAAAGAGACATTGATTTAAAAATATGTATTTTCTATTTAAAGAATTCATTAACAGTAATTTATACAACATTGCAGTTAATATGAACAATTTTACAGCTTCCGCACAAATCTTCAGAGCCGTATGCTTTCAGCAGTAAACGACTAAACTCTAACAAATAGATCGGTAAATTAACACATACGAATTTATGATATAATCAATTGCATCAGTGTCAAAATAAATTCATTAAGTCACAAAGTAAAAGCTTATCCCCCAAATGCATAACTAAAAAGCTTTGATGTCCATTCATATGCTAAAAAGGGACATCTCACATCTGATGTTGAGCTAGTCCAACAAATATTGATTTCCAGAGTGACTTGCTTATCTCAGTACACTGTACTCCCAGCAAACAAATAAATGATAAATTTAGACAAAAAGAAGGTTAAAAACAGCAAGAGGGAAGAGTGTACCTGTATAAATAAGCTGGGACTCTCACACTAGGAAGCGGAATTTTGGGAAGTGAGAGCCAGAAAAGAGCGTATTTCTTCTCTGTTGAAGATGCTGCATAAGTTCTCGATGACAACCCTGTATGCGGATGTCTCGAAGGGAGGCAGGCAGTGGTTCCGATGGGAATGACTTTAATTCGGGACAGCACCTTATTGCCAGCCATTTAAGAGAGTTGAGTGCATCTAATCCCTCCATGGACACTAGTTTATAGCAAGCCCTTATCTGCAAACTACGGAGTGCAGTGAGAGGACGCAACAACTCTGCGGATCTAAGGGTAGAACTAAATATACCTAATTTGGAAAGAGAGGTAACACCTTGCAGGTATCTCGTTAGCCCTGCTTCTGATGCATCAGAAATTAGAAGTGATTTGAGTGTGGGAGGAAGGATGGTGCCACCTTCCTCCAATTTTGGACAAGCAGTTATTCTCAGAGCTTTTAGAGAGGGGAGGCCATGTAAACTCTCCACCGATACTAGTTCATTGCAATAACATATGTCAAGCCACTCTAGCGCAGTGAGATGAAGCAGCGCGTCGACCGACGGGAGGGATTTCAAGCCGACGCACTTGTATAACGTTAATTTGGAAAGATTTGCAAGACCTCGGAGACATCTTGATAGCCATCTATCTGTAAGGCCACAGAACCGAATTTCAAGTCTTTCAAGAATGGAGGGCAAGACGGCATGGTTTTGATCCTCCTCAAAATTCTCCTCTGTGATTGTAGAAGATAGTAAATTGGGGCTCTCGTAAATATCTAATTTTTTCAGATTGACCACATTGGAGAGCCCTCCTTCAGGCATGAACTCATAGCAAAATGCAATGGATAGCTCAAATATCCTCCGCAAGTAGAAGGAATGCAGCTGTGCCCAAGAGACAGAGTCCGTAATCTTCTTGGTCTGGTGCAGAGGAGCATCCAGTGACAAATTAATTTTTGAGGTTGCAGGTCCAGCACAACAAAGAGATAAGAAGCTTAATGTAGGTACAAGTGCATTTTCCAAAAGAGGCAAACTCTTTAGCTCTGGACAACGCAAAAGACAAAGCCGGTTCAGACGAGGAAACATTGTACCATCTTCCATAATGGACCACTCACACAATCTACGCATATCTGCTATGATTAGCTCCTCTAATGATGGAAATCCATTCACCCTCTTAGAGTTGTTGCTTCCATAGAACTCATGTCCAATTCGCTTTATGTTAGGCAATTTTTTTATTTCAAGTCTTCTCAAGGATGGCAAGTCTCCCAAAGGTGGCAGGACTTTACATGTGCTACATTCCCTCAATGCAATCGTTTCCAAATTGATGAACCATTGCTCTGTTATCCACCTAGGAAAATGAAAATTTGGATATAACTGAACAGGTCTGCCTTGAACAAATGCTAATTTTTTTAAATGATGCAAGCTTTTGGATGCCAAGAATAGGCCACCTGCTACTTTCAAAGTTTCTAGATGGTATAGCTTCGACATAGACTTAGGCAATGACCAAGTCTTCCACAGCTGCCAATCAGGTTGTATGCAGATGTACCGCAAGTGTAATAAATTACCAAAGTCAAATGTACTTAAGTTGTTTGGTCCGCTGAACTGTAGAACGCGTATACTCGTCAATTCACTAAATACATATTTAAATTCAAAAGGAACCTTTGGTGCAATGACTAATGTGCGAAGATGCTTTATTCTACCGCTTTTCATCAACTTAGCTAGAATGGTGGACAATGCTTGTTCATTAGTAGTAAAAATACTGAGATGCCGAACAGGAGGAATTTCTCGCTCAAATTCAAACTTTTCAATTCTACAGCATTCTTCAACAGAGACCGACTCGGCAAGATCATGCATCAAGTCATGCATAACATAAAATGTTGAGGAGTCCCTTTGTATTAATTGAAAGAATGATCTAGATAGTAAATCATGAAAATAATTCTTTCCTTCTGAAAATGCCTTAGTTCCATCAGTATCTTGAGATTGGATGTAACCTTGGGCCATCCAGCGCTGAACTAGATCGACAATATCAAACATCCAATCCTTGGGAAAGATGCTACAATAAGCGAAGCAAGACTTTAGGTGTTTTGGCAAGCGCTGATAACTAAGTCTTAAAATTGGTTGGATACCATTCAGCATATTTGTTTCTGAAACTTCTTTCCAGTATACAGGATCCAATTTACCCTTTAACAAAGAACCTACTGCTTTTGCTGCTAAAGGTAATCCTCGAAGTCTTTTAGCTATTGCCTTACCAATTTCTTCCAACTCTGGATAATTAGGAGGTGACAAAATGCCCATAGCCTCCTTTTTCAAAAGAAACCAAATCATATCATCATCAAGACCTTCCAAAGCAATGGGATGCGCATCAAGAAGTGTCACTACTTTTGGTATTCTAGTAGTGATCAAGATGTTACAATTTTTTGACCCTTGTTTCAGTGGAAGAAAGAAACTTTGCCAATCACTCATATCCTGGAATTCATTTCTTTCCTCGTTAAGGCATACATCATCTAGGACAACAAGAACATTCTTTGACTGCAACTTGCTTCGTAATTGCTCCTGAAGTAAATTAATATTTTTGGAGTCCATTATTGGTTTTCTCTCATCATTTATCGATGCATATTCTAGCATTTCTTTTGTCAACCTAACAAAGTCATAATTATCAGATACTAATATCCACATTCTCAAGTCGAAGCTTCTCATTACCGCCTCATCATTGTATACAAGCTGAGCAATGGTGGTCTTTCCAACTCCTCCTCCACCAAATATGCAGAAAATATCTGTCTTGCAACAATAGCTAGTTTTAGTGCTATCGAATTCTTTAAGTAACATGTTGACAATCTCCTGCTTCTCTTCATTTCGACCGAGAATTTCACTCGCTTGCGTAGGCATAAAGGAGGTTGACATACAAGCAGTTCTCACATGTTCTTTTGGTCTGAGGTTGTTTAGATGAGTAGCACTTTTTCTGATGTCGTCTAGTTTCTCAACTAACTTATGTAGTCTTTCCGGGAATCCGTCTATACCAATAGCCCGTGCTATGAAGTTAGAAGAGGAAGAAGCTATATGACTCAGCTTACCTTTGTTCTTCTTTACCTCTGCTTCAATCATCTTATACTCAAACTCGTCCAGCAAGTCCTCTGCCTCATGGATTGGATCCTTGAGCTGATGCAGCCAGGCTTGCTGGTTTGAATCTGCAATGCTACTGTCTTCAATTACATCCACAGTGGCTTTGATTTCTACAAGAGTAAACTTCAGTTTTTCAAGGTTATTGATCATATGCTCATTCAACTTGAATCGACCATCAATAAATGATTTTGCCTTATCCACCACTATTTTGATAACAAGAGCAACCACTGCTGCTTCCATGGTCAATAGACGTACAAGATCAAAATGAGCCTTAGCTAGGTGTACAGAAACTGTAATGAAAGAGAACGGAGAGAAAGCAGCAAGAAAGAAACAGAGAGATGGTAACAAGTGGAACGTAATCTCCATGGATCCAGCACATGCCCTGCGGCAACTAAAAAGCTACGCGAATGTTCCAAGAAAGTGCACGAAACATGTATTGACTTTACTAGCTCAGGGTCAAAGTGGTTATTCAGTGATGATAAAGATGTTTACCTTATCTTGTTAGTAGTTGTATCATGTTAATTTTGCTAATAGTTGTTATCATGTATTCCTTTGTTTTGGTTTTTGTTGACAACAACAGACCTCATACTAAGGTTAATGTAATAACATCGCTAAAATTAAAAGTAACTTCATTTAATCAAGCTGAGAAATTCTTTTAAAAAAAAAATCCAGGCCATAGTTAACTGAATTCAAAAAAGTTAATAGTGAACTAATAAGTCCGTAATCATAATATGGTGTGAACATAAACACTGTAGCCAAGTTCGCAATTATTTTTAGATAAAGGAGAAAAAAAAAGGAAGAAGACTCTTACCTTCTTGAGGCCGTAGCTATTCATTTTCAAGGGAAAAACCAACAAGTCAATGTGGTGGCCCTTCCTCGGATTATTGAGGATAGAAATAGTGGTCCATTGCATCAACTCTTTCAGTCCATTTTCACATAGAAAAGCAGAAGCGAAAGAGAACTTTCGTCGAACATTTCCCAGGCATAAATTTCTTAAGTTAGTTGACAACACTCAGTCCTCCGTTTTCACCACCCGCTCGAGAAATCTCAGAAGTTACGCAGTTCGTAAGACTTGTGCTTTCTGAATGTTGAGATTTCCGCATTGTGAGTGAAATACACAGCGATTTCATTACGATGTGGAGACTTCTTCATCTTTTTTTTTTTTTTTTTTTTTTGCGAGCTCATCCTTGAATACCAGCAAGAAATTGGACTTTTAGCAATGTTCCGGGAGTTGCACGAGAATTCACTGAATCCGCAAGTCTAGATTTCTGAAAGAATTCATGAATTTTTTGGTGAATTCATGGGGTACACAAGCATTTTTCTTCTGAAAGACTGTTGGTAGTTGGCGTCAAACAGTAAAATGTGAATCTCAGCGCTTGCGTTTCCACAACTTCTTATACTCTAATAAAATATTCACCAACAATAAGGAACCGCCTTTGGAAGTTCACCACCCATTTTCTTTTTTTCTTTCTTTTTTTTGTTTTTTTTAAAAAAAAGGCATATCTTTATTTACAGATGAAGCAAATTAAGCACAACTGCTTTTTTTTAATATAACCTACCCACACTACGTATGCTTATGAATAATTGAAAATAAATTTTAAATTTTATAATTAATAAAATTTATAATTTTATAACTTATAAGTAAAAAAATATTTTAATTTATAATTATACCAATATTAATATATATTATATCATAATTAAAATGAAAAAAAATTAAGAAACACAAATTTATAAATAAAAAAACTAATATGAAAATCATATAGCTAATATATAAGAAAAAAAGTGTGAAATTTTATAGCTTTCTTATCAAAATCAGTTGAATAATATTTATAATAACTGTTATACATAATTTAAATTTATTTTAACTATTAAATAATTATATTAAAATATAAGATATTATTAAATTCACCTCTTGTGCTTTAGTATCATAAATAATAAAATTTGTAAATCATTAGAACAATAAATTGCTATTCAAGAACTTTAATAAAATAAAATTATCTCAAATAAAATCTTACAAACCTATATCTGCCGCCAAATAAACATCAGATAGAAATATACTTCGAACATGACATTTTTAAATATATTTTTAATTTCGAAATTGAACGGAAAATCAGATACAGATATATTTCCAACATGAAATTATATATATATTTTTAATTTCACAATTGAACAGTCCAACAAACTATTATTACTGGATAGTGCAACCATGGCGGGTGTAAAAGCATCAATCCATCACAGGAGAAAAATTGATCTCACAACTGGAAGAGGATCACCGTGGTAGGGAGCAAAGATCTGACCTTAGACATCTCAATAACCAAAAAGAAAAAATAAAGATAAATAACTTGAATCTTGGAGGTGACAATCGTTGATTAACATTACTCCCTCAACAGAAATCATCTCCTCAAAATTTCGAAACAAAAGTTATTTTAGAATTAAAAAGAAAAAGATGGATTGAGCACTACGGGCGGTTTAACTATGCCTTGTTCACTCGGATGCGCTGCCCTTCCAAAAGCTGTAAATACAAAAATGGATTTAGAGTGAGATGCTAAAAAGTCAACAAGTTGAAACCAAGGTTTTCTGTGCCGAGCCGAACCGAGTTTTGATAAACTCAGATCCTGGCACGTGCCGACCGTGTCGATAGTGCTGATATTATTTATTTCTTATTTTTAAAAAAATAAAAAAAATTAATTTAAAAATTAACATATAACATGTTTTGACACGTGCCGTGCCGATAACTGCCGGAACAGGCACGTGTCATCCCGCACGGGCTGTGCCGACCGGCACCGAAAACCATGGTTGAAACAGAAATTAATTGACTCTTGCTTGAAATAAAGTTGACTTACTGCATTGTTGAAGGATGTAATAGCAGCTTCCACCTCCTCCTCAGATGAGAATGACACAAAACCGAAGCCGCTGGATTTTGAGGTTCCAGGCACTCGCGATACTTTTGCGCTAAGAACCTTTCCCTTATCAGAGAAGAATTTCGTCAGTAATTCTGTGGTCACTGTCTTAGCTAGATTACCTACATAGACCTTGTATGGGCTGTCAACAAATTTTGAATCCTCAGCTTGGAGACGAGACGAATCAGCAGTCTCTAGAGGTTTCTCCGTCACATTCACTTTGATCTTTCGTCCTCCAATCTCCTATAGAACCGGAAACTGACTAACCATAAAAATTGAAACTTTTGTGTTGCCAGAAACTATGAATTTACGCAGGGTGCACGGAAATTATAACATTAGAAAAGCATATATAAGTTCAAAAGGAGAAAGACTTACTGTATCATTTAGCTTCTCAATAGCAGCATTCGCGTCCTCTACAGTAGTCATAGTTACAAATGCGAAACGCCGGCTCCTACCAGAGTATTTGTCATACATGACCTAAAAAGGAATATAAGAGACATACTTACGATCAGATGACAAATTACCGTTGCATTTCAAGAAGTCCCACTTAAATGTATTGAACAAATAGTAACCAACTATTACAGCAACCATGTGGCTCGTAATATTGCATGGAACGAACAAAGCCATGAAAAAAATAAAATAAAACTTTACGAGTTGATACACAACTATTCATTTTTTTTTAATTTCGTTTCAGTTTACATGGAATAAACCATGCTTAGCAAAATAAGGGAGATTCACAGATGTCAAACTTCGAAATTCGAAAGATCTGTTGGCCAAGAAAGCTGTTCATCCTTAATGGAGATAACTACAATTTGGCACTGCAATAGCAAGTAAGCATAATGCTATTGAGAGTCAGATGCATAAATCCAAGCAAAGATCAAGCAAGAGTTACTATCAAATTGAAGATACTCAAATCACAAGAATGGGATAAAAGTCGTTTAGAAAGACTAGTTAACAAACTTTTGGATACAAGTTCCATTGCATCAAATTTTGAACTCCATTTTATTTTCATCTAGAATAGAGAAATAATAAATTTTGCAACATAACAGCATTGACCTCGAATGAGATGTATGATCTATTGATCTCTAGATCTCCAAGGAGCTGTAGTTACCAAAGATCAGAGCAGAGACCGCAGAAACTGTAAATTGAGAGAGAAAAAAGTTTGTATGATATGACCCTCAAATTTAACACTAGCCTAAACAACTAAAATGAAAGCAAACCTAAAACACCATCCTCTTCCGAGTTTGAATAAACTTCTTTTCAAGAAAAACCTAACAGGACGATACAATGTGTGCTTTAATGATTGTATGATATAAGGTTCTCATATCGTCACCTACACTTTTGAACTTACTACTAGACATTTCAATTCTACTTGAATACGTTTTTTCTTATGTAAAAGTGCAGAGCGATTACTATCCCAACATCATCACAACAAGATATGGATACAGAATAATTAAAACATATTCATCAGACACACACAAAATCCAACAATTCTCTGATTCCTATTAAAAAAAAACCATCATATCAAACCAGTGTAACAACCATTCCATGCATCCCTTCATTCATTGCTCCATTCGACTCTAATGGTGCTGTTCTAGTTTAGCTGTAATTTTTCACTGCTTTATATGAACTTAGTGTTACTTCAGTTGAATTGTCATTGTATGAGTGGCAGTTACTTGGAACTGTAAACTAAAATGACAAAGTGATTTCTCCAATTAATCAATTGCATACTGCACAAACTATAAGAGTATGTAGCAAGTATCACTGCAACAACAATGGACGAGGCTGAATTATGTTTGATAAATCAGCAAACTTTCACAGAAGATGTACAACAGTGACATGGAGACACAATTACTAACACAAACCTCCGCTTTTTCTACCGAGCCGTGCTCGCCGAATATCTTCGCAAGTTCCTCGTTAGTCACATTTCTCGGAATATTACCGACGTACAGACGCCTCTCCGCCGCCGTCTCCACCGCCGCCGCCGCCACCGCTGCAGCAATTACAAAGCTCCTACTCTTTCTACAGTGAACTGAGAGACGACTCGAAACTCGACATGTCACCCAGCTTAGAGAGCTCGAAAGAGAGGGTTTATAGTTGTTGTAATGGGCGATTTTAGGGTTTTTGAGGAGAGCTGGAGAGGACAGAGAGGAGATTGATGCCATTGCTGGGGAGTTTTGGGATGAGCTCAAGCTCGAGCTCGAGCGAGAGGGATAAGAGTGGCTTATCTTGAGAAGAAATGGTGTGAAACGGATTGTTGGTGTATTGGCCGCACAAATCACATAGACCAAATACCAGTTATAGAGAGACACGTGGGAGAACACAAAGCTTACCCATTGGAAATTAGTTGATACAAGAAGATACTTTAGTCAAAGAAAAAGAAGGATTATCTAGTAAGATTTGAAGGATTAAAAGATCGTTTAAGATGCTAAGTATAAATTTAGAGTTGCTGTAGGATATCTGAATTATTATTAAAAATTATTTATAAATTAAAAATTAATAATAATTCAGATAAAAATAGTTAAAACAAATAAAATTTATAAAATAACTACTTCTTTTAGATATATATATTAAATTATAATTACAATAGTAATATTTATGATAACTTTGTGTATATAAATTATATTATTTAAAATTTAAAGTATTATGTTTAATTATAAAATACGTCATCTCTTTTGCGGTTAGGATGTCCTAATCAACTCTCACAAAATCGATTAATAACTAATTTACGAATTATAGACGTGTGAATAAATTATTTGATAACACTTTTTTATTCTTTATCTATGTTTTTGAGAAGCATGCATTAGCTTTATTAAAACTCCAACATATAAAGAATCCATAGACAATAGAATAATATTTGAAAAATAATGACTCGACATACGATAAAATTATTATTTGAAAAAAAATAGAGTTTATTCTACTTCAACAACAATATATATAGCGTACCAGAGAAGATAATAGGTTATAAAAGCTATAGTGTCACGCGTTGCAGCTACAAAAATATCTTCTTTTGTTATTTATGAAACTTACTTAGTTGTTGTTTATATGTTGATTGCATAGATGTTATATTTTATTATATGAGTCATAAAAAATAATTATTTACTTAATAAATCAAATGTAGAATTTTTCAATACTGTTAAGATATCTCAATAATAAAATTAGTAATCCCACTAGGTGCTTACTGTTGTGTTTAAAAAGGGAGGGTTAAAGTTATTGTTTCAGAAAAATAGTTAACAATAACTTACTGGATTTTCTTTATTTTATTTTATTAATTCTAATTATTATTTTTTCAAAGAAAGTTTAGGAGATTGTACAAATTTGTTTGTCCCTCTTCTATATGTTCGGATCATTTGGTATCTAAACTAACTATATCACTTAAATAGGTACCAACATAATTAACCTTGACAATATGATATAATAATGGGAGGTTTTATACCATATGCCGGGTGCTCAAGTGGGTTTTATTCAGCCCTTCTATCAGGGCTTAATATCGTATTTTGTTCAGCCTTGACTAGTTCTGTAATAGACCTGAATCAGATTTGTTACAAACTATGTCGAGGATAGCTTTGTAATATTTCTCATATCTATAATATCTGAAAGGGTGCATTTACCTTCCGTCTGGAAAAAAAAAAAAAAGTGGGTCTTATTCTGTTGCTACAGACTGCCTGATAAAGCTTGCACGCATATTGCAAAATCGAACACCTTAAAATTGATTTTGTCACAATCAAGCCTTCCTTTCTTTTTCTCAAAAAAAAAAAAGCCTTCCTTTCTTCCCTACCAGCGCAAAACACTTCCATGTAGCTCGAACAATAAACAACGAGCAATACTATGGAGCTTTCGGTTATTTTCCTATTTATTATTCTGAAGATGTGTGCATGGTTGATCAAGTATGATTTAGGACGTCTGGATGAGATTTTTTGGAGAGTTTCATAGCACTAAGTTAGGAGAAGTTTTATAATCCTCTGGATATAAGTTTCAATACTTATACCTAATTTATTAAAATTCATATTTAATACTCTCTCTTTTTTAAAAAAAAAAAATCTTTAAATTTTTTACTATAAAATTATTTTAAAAATAAAATATATAAATTTGTAGTTTAAGTTTTTAAAAAAGTAAATCATATATTATAAATAAACTAACATTTATACTAACACTTTTGATAATTATTTTATATTTTTTTTAAAAAAATTGAATTATAAAGTTATGTAGTTTATCTTTCTAATTAATTGTGCAGTTTAAAATATTTTTAAAATGTCTTTAAATATTCTTGGTGTAAGTAAGGAAAGTTATACCGAAAACATTGTAAAATTTCCCTAAGTTGGACAATATACACAACATGGCATGTCAATCCAGTAATTTTCATAAGTAACATAGACCGTAGGAGAAGACAAGATGAAGTGTTCAGTAATCTAATACCACATAGCTAATTAAATGAGACGGACCTTCAGACAATGCTCAGAAAAGTTAGAACTCCTAAAATTGGTAAAATATAGACCGATTACATCTTGAATTTATTTATTTTGACGGCGCACAAAGTAGACCATTTAAGAAAAGAATTTTGCAACAATCTAAAAAGTATCAATGCAGCAAAAAGAGAGAATAATTATAACTTGAAACGAAGTTTCCTCTTCATTTCATTGCACCTTTTTTTTTAATAATAAGTAGACATATCAAGTCCAACAGATATAATCACTGCAATATTTTACGTAAGCATATCTAATCTCAAAATATATATAATATAAGCTTAACAAGCATTTGGCCTGAAACCGATCCTCTTCTTCCCAATATCATAAACAACTTCAAATGAGCCCTGCTGCCTGGTCCCAATGATCACTACGCCCTGCATCTCCGCGAACGCCAGGCAACCGACGTACGGGTACTCGCGAGGAATGAAAAGCATCCCTTCGAGGTCCAGATCCATCACAGCATCTCCGTCGAATATCAGCGACACATCGGGCAAAGCTACAGTTGTTCTCCCGGTAAAGTTAAAGCAAGTGTCGAGCATTTGATATGCAGGTGCTGTAGGGTACTCCGACATGTGGCTGACGAACGCCGTCTTGAGAGTTCGGTACGCCTCCGGCGGAAGGTAGGTTATCACCGGACCCGAGTCGATGATGTTAGGAACCGATGAGAATATCGACTGTTGGATCGGCAGAATGTCGCCGTAGACGACGATCCCTACTAGGCGAAGTGTGTATGCACTCGGAATGGTGTCTAACATTGGTGTGTAAGAGATTGAACTATTGTTCGTCGGTTCACCAAGGGCTAAAAATCCAGAAGATTTACGGCGCCTTGGGAGACAGTATGAGAAGCTGTTGCCGTAGGTTTTCGAGGTCTGCGTAACGAGGGACAACGGACCACGGCTAAGACCGAACGACCCAGTAGCGCCGACCAAGTTGACCTGATTATCGTGCCAGCAGCCGAACACAAATCCTGAGACGGCATCGTTCTTGCCGATGTTCAGTACGTCTTGAGCTGCATGACCAATGCGTTCAGACACGCTGGAATTGTCAAGGAGATTGAATTTGCAGTCGCCAGCGGCAGTGCAACTGTTTTTGTTGAAGGATTTGCAGGCCGGCGATGAGCACGGCAGGTGGCTGAAAGAAGATGATTTGGTTGGGTCGAAGATTTGCTGATCCTGGTCGTCGTTGCAGTCGGTGCAGCCAGCGCACTGGACCCAGCAGATGTCGCCGCTGGTGGTGAACTCGACGGTTTGTGGGGATGACGGCGTGCCAAGGCCGATGGTCACCACGTAATCGTTGAAGCCCATTGAAACACCTAACTGCGCCGGATGGGAGTCGGAGTTGATTCCGTTTGATGTTAGACGGAGGAGATCAGCCGCTTTTCGTTGGGTGTTCTCGAGCTGTTCGATGGTTGCTTGAGAGTCCCAGCGATGGTTCACCATGAATACTGCTGGGGAGTAGGAAGTAATCGGTCACATACTAATCAATCATAATACAATCGATCTAAAAAAACTCGAATTACTCATAATAAATTACGAAATATATAAATGCGAAAATGTGATTTCAGAAGGTTTCAATATACCAACATACTAACAGCGCAATTTTTATTTTCAATGCCACTCAGTTATCTTCTTGTAGCGTGTGCTTGGGAGAATTGCGTTTCAGCCCCCCGTTTCCCAAAATTGACGTTTCAGCCCCCCGAAACGCGTTTTCCCGCCGACGTGGCGGCGCGCGCGTGCCGCCACGTGGCGTTTCGGGGGCTGAAACGCGCGACCCCAAAATTAGGGGGGCTGAAACGCAATTCTCCATTTTTTTTTTAAAAAAAAATTTGTAACGAGTGCAGTACTCTTTATGTATTATTTTCGTACGTCTGTCCAAGCTGATATTTAATTTTTTAATACAGGTAATGCATTACTTTCAAAACAGAAAGAAAAAACAACAACATACTAACAGAGATCGATAGCTAGAAGAGAGGATAAGAGGGGGGACGGTAAGAGGTGTACCTTTTGGTGTGACGCTAAGAGAAGGTTGCGTCGCGATAGGTGGTGAGATATGAAGGCGAGTGAATAGTTCACCAATGGCGGGAGTATTGTGAGCAGCAAAGAGACATAGAATGAATAGCAGGGGCATCACAGTAGAAGCCATTGTAGCTTGCTTGAATAGTTTGGAACGATAAGAACCCTGAAGACGAAGTGAATGTATATATAGGCAAAGTAGGTTGTACAATTACTTGAAAAGGAGTATAAAGAGTCTTAGATAAATCAGCAAGATAGTTACCCATGTGAATAGGATGCTAGCGACGGGTAGGTAGTCAATAAATTGGTGAGATATTTACTTTAATAGGTCTAGACAGATATACTAGCCTTGGACGAGGACAGAGACTTAAAAGCACGGAAATTGAGTCGAGTTCGAGACGAAGTTGGGCCCAGTAGATTTGAAGCTTAATCGAGCTCGATAGTAGATGATTTGTGGATATGTATTGCACTTTCTTTTTCTTTTCTTTTTTTTCTTTTTTTGCTCTTATCACACGTTTTATTTTGTTTGTGCATTCAAGTTTTAAGTTATGTTCATTTGGTAATGTATGTTAGTGACTATCATTTATCCTCTTAATTTACTTCGATGATCTTTCGGGCTTATTTTGTCGAACTCATGAGCTTATCGAGTCAAGCCCAAGTGCCTCTCTGCTCATGTGGACCGAGTTCGCTTTGAGCTTTTAGGCAGTTGAGCTTGAGCTGCTCATGAGCGTTGCGACTCATTTACACCCTACTTGCAGCAATCTGCTACTCTGTCTCCTGCTTTTCATATTAGCTTGAATCAGAGGGAAAACTCAATATACCAGCACAAGTTACTTGAAGAAAAATGTTTGTTAAATACTTTCTTTATGGGCAGTTAATTCTCTAGCTAGTAATTAAGTTTGATTAGTAAATCAGAGTGTACATGTGTTCCTGATCAATATATCTTATGTTATTGGTGGAAATTTAGCTAATAAAAGGAGTATAGTAGTTTTGTTTGGATTCTTCTAAGGTTTATGTAGCCGTCAGTGGACGATAAGTGATTACAGTGCATGAGTCCATTACATTAGGAACTGAGGATACCTCAACAAAAAAAAAAAGACATCAAAAATTAAAAAAGAAAAGAAAAGAAAAGAAGTTTAGCCTCTAGCCGTACGTAGACCCTTATCCCTCTAGCATAATTAAGAAACTGAACCTGTGTTTGCATACTCTCTTAGAGCCAAAAATCCAATACTGCTTGTAAATGGTGCTTGGCAGATGGTATAAGAAAATGTAGCCATAAGTATACGCAGTCTGCGAAAAGAACAACGTCGAGCTACACTAGACTGAGGCTGAAGAGCCCAGAAAGAGGCCTTCAACGTTTTGCTTGCAGCCAAACTTAAAAGCCTCGAACTTGTCGGTTTGCCCCGAGATAAGTACATCTTACCCTACAGGTCCTGGTGAAGGCCTGGTCTTACTATCATAACAACAGGTGCAACTTCAGCCGTCACAACACTTCCCTTCAAAAGCCGGGCACTTCAAAGATGCAAATATAGGATCTTGTTGGTCGACGACTTTCGAGGATCGAAGAATTCACCTTGTCAAGCGTAGCACCTTTTGCGGGGTCTGCATTGGACCCAATAGGCATTGCTTTCAGTATGGTGTTCTAAGGCCGACGATCAACACTTAATTGGTGAAACCAAATTGTTCTGGGACACAGATCTCCAATTGTTGTGAGTCTGTTCCATTCGACATCATAGGAAGAGGATATTCCGCCCGTGCATGATCTTTCATGAGGATTTCGATCGTTAGATGATGGGGGCTTATCTTTAGAAATCAGCGAGCGCGGACCATAGCGATCATCCAAACGCATGTCTACTGGTGTTAGATAATGCATTACAGACTTCATAAATATATAAAAGGGTCAAAGGATTGCTATGAGATAATCAAGCTATGCAACATGTTAAACATGAAGTGTACCTTATGTGATATAGTTATGTCCTTGCGAGACTTGCTGTTAGATTACTCTGATTGGAAAATTAAATATCACTTAGTTTTATTTTACAATTAGCAAATATTTCTGGTTATTGGCGTTGGCTGAATGGTCTTCCTCTTCCAAGGAAATTTAGGAAAAAAAGTAACACCTTTAGAAGCATTATCGTAGAGACATTCATAAACATTTTATATGTATTTTTTTTAAAGAAAAAATTCGACCTTGAGGAGATGAGCAGTTTGTTTCTTTTGTTGTTATTTTTATTTTGGTCTTGAAATTTAATTTCTATTTTACATCTCGACCAGAAATATGCAAATTAAGATAAAGACCCTCCCAACTAAATATTAGTCGATTCGAACCCATAACCTACTCTTCATCAGGAGGATGCCATGATCTCCTTTTAGCAATCAGTCGTGCTAACCAGCTGTCCAACGTGGTTGGTTGAGTAGTTTATTGTTTCTAGCTGCAAGAATTGAAGGTCTAAAGCAAGCAAAATATTTTTTTTCATGATATATTTAAAGCAATGGTATATAAAGAGCCATTGGCATTTGACAAAAAGATAAACTATAGAAAGCTACATTACTTTAGTTGACATTATCATGAATATGCAATTAAATGATATAAACTTGTATAATTGTAAATTGTATCTCATGAAATATGTAATATCATGATACATCAAAAACTAAAACAGGGTTTGGCTGCCTTTGAACATTATTTTCTTGTAACATTTTGAGAGGATAAAACATTGAATTTATGGCACAATTAGATCGTCATCCGAGCAAATTTGCATATTAGGATCATAAAAAAAAAATAATTATGTGCTTAATCCTTAATATTACGAAAGCAGCGGTCTAAATTCAACCATTCCAACACCTTTACACATATAGGTTAAGATTGCACAGGAATATTTTTTAAAGAAAAAAAGGCATTGCCTTCAACGAAGATTTTTTTTTTTTCCTTTTTTTTTTTATTAAAAATAAGATTTCATATGAATGGAACAAGTAAAATGCTGTGTAGAAGAGCTTTATAGGAAAGAGAAGTGATTCTTACTCATGCTAGTACATGAAGAACTATTAAAAATTGGCTATGTCCCACATAATTGGATTTTGCAAATATGTACCATTCTAATTAGTCTTAGAAAGCTGCTAAAATCAATTAGGGGACTTATATATGTAAAATTTAATTATTTTGGTATATATCTATAAAATTGCCTTAAAAATTTGGTTGCTTGGATGACGTGATAATTCAAAAAAAAAGAGTGAGCCTTATGGACGGCATTGTCCATGAATCTCTAGAAAGACGGTAAAGCACGGCGGTTGAAATTCAACAATAATTGACTCTCAAAAGTAAACTCCATACGAACCGCAATAAATACAAGTTAACTTCAAGACTTGCTTCTCAAAAAAATAAAAAAAATAAAAAAGGAAAAAAAATGGGAGTTGCCGTATCAGTCCCCCGTTTCCCAAACTCGAGCAAATCAGCCCCCGAAAATACGTTTCCGGGGGCTGATTTGCTTTGTTTTTTTTGCAAATCAGCCCCCCGAAAACGCGTTTCGGGGGCTGATTTGCGAACCCCCAAAATAGGAGGGCTGATACGCAATTATCCCAAAAAATCCAACAAATAGATACTAGGAGTAAAAGTGCATGCTGAACCAAAAAAATAAGCGCAGGTAATGCCACATTTTCCCCAAAAAAAATCAACATAAACTTCGACTGTATTTTCTTTCTTGAATTCTGCAGTCTTTGGCTCAGAATCAGATCATTATTTTATCAAATATGTCAAAAAAACAAAAATGATCGAGTATGATCTAGATCTATTTAGTTAGTGTTCAAAGCCAAAAATGGTTAGGAAGAACGAACAAACAATTACACACAAAACATAATATTTTTACGTTGAAATCCTCATAAAACAACAGGTCGTATGCGACCACCGGTAGAAATCTCCACCAAGAATACAGAAAAGAGGCTGAACGTCGGAGTACAATGATACCACATTTGACTCGAGGACTGAGCTTCGCGGAGCTCCAGTATCTCCTCTAGAGCCCTCTAAGTGGTAGAAGTGGAGCCCCTAAGTCTCATTTGCTTTAGAAATCCTCTATTTATAGACTTCTTGCATGAGTGGAAGTGGATCATAATTACTTGGTTAGCACGTCCCTATTGCATGCCACGTGTCACTTTTGGTAACTGTTCTTAACTGATTCTTTCTAATGGAGCAAAGATGACTGGTTCTTATTCCAGATAGTAAAAGTAATAGGTTAACTATTCAACTTTGTAACTGTTCTATTTTTAGATCTCAGCCTCGGACCTTAGGAGAGGTCGGTTCGGCGTAGAGAGATCGTATCTCGGACTCGGCATTAAGAGGTTGGACCTCGGTTAGGAGAGGCCGGCTTGGTGTAGAGAGGTGGGACCTCCGGCTTCAGCTAGGAGAGATCGGCTCGGCGTAGGGAGGTCGGATCGTCCTACAGAGGTCGGACCTCAGCATCGAGAGGTCGGACCTCAGCATCGAGAGGTCGGACCTCGGCAAGGTGAGGTCGACTCAGCGTAAAGAGGTTGGGCGGCATAAAGAGGTTGGGTCTTAAACTTCAGCTGGGAGAGATTGGCTCGGCGTAGGGAGGTTGGACTGGCATCGAGAAGTGGACCTCAGACCCGGCATAGAGAGGTCGGACCTCGAACCTCAGCCTCTGACCTCGGTCATACACCTCAGCTCGGTTTTTGACATCAGCCTCATACTTCAGCCTTTTATTTCAGCATTGGGTCAATTTGATCAGCATTTTGCAACACGCGGCAGCCAAAATTTATGCTATATCGAAATTATTATCAAATTAACAAGCATATACAATATTGTTCCTCCTTGGACCTCATCAAACAAAACCGAAATACTCGATTACACTTTCAAAAAATCACAACACTAACCAATCATAGGAGGATTTATTTGAAAATAAACATTTACTTAGATTATCAACAAGCATTGGGGCTGAATCCAATCCTCTCCAATCCGATGTCATAAACCACTTCAAATGTGCTTTGCTGCACATTTCCAATAATCAGCATGCCTACAGTTTCTGCAAATGCCAGCACCCTGCGTCATTAGCTCGTCGACAAAGTAAATGATCCCTTGAAGTGGAGGTCCATTGCAGCTCCTCCCGCAAAATGCAAAGCAACATTTGGTACACTATTTTACCACCCGCCGCTGTGCTGAAATCAAAGCAAGTGTCAAATATGCTAACTGGCGGCATGGTCGGGTAAGCCGACATATAGCCGATGAAAGCAGAGCGAAGGGCTCGGTATGGTTGGAGGTAGCCTGGTAATCACCGTTCCTGAGTCGATAATAGTCGGCACTGTTGAAAATACTGCTGGTGGGACTGATAGAAGTCGCCCATGGACACTGATCCCATTTAGAGTGAGAGCATAGAAGCTAGGGCTGTTGGTAAATTGTAACATAGGTGTGTATGTAATTGAATTAGTGTTTATGTACCCGCCAAGATTTAGAAATCCAGTACTGCTGCTGGTGGCACTTGGGAGACAATAGGAGAAACCGTTGCCGTAAATCTGTGCTGTTTGAGAGATCAAAGATGTCGAACCCCTGCCGAGGCCGAAGAGGCCTGCGGATCCATTGAAGAGGCCTTTGTTGTCTTGCCCACAACCGAAGTAGAACTTGTCGATCCTGTCGAGCCAAGAACTACCGTGTCTATTCCCACAGTACCGGTGGTATTTGATCCATCACCGTATGTGACGGAGTAGCTACAAACAGTGCCGGTGCACGCTGGATTGTCGAAAGCTCGGCAATTGGCCGTTCGACATGGTAAACTTTGCTAGGAAGTTGAGCTGCTGGGGTCGAAAAAAGAGTCTTCTTGGGTGTAACAACTTATGCAAGGCTTGCATTGGATCCAGCAGACATCACTGCCTGTATCAAATACGACAGTTTGGTTGACGGATGGTGTCCCGATGCCGGCTATAATGATATAGTTCCGATCCAATTAAACTACCGGAGATTGCAGGGACAGCAATCTTTGATTCTTGTGTTTTTGTTGTGGCCTTTGTTGTTGACATTGATATCCTTCGGATCATGTAGTCGACGCGAAGCTGGTCTTTGTCGAGGATCTCAGTGGCTGACGGATGCTTGTTACCTCTCAATGGCGAGCAAGGACCGTGTGCATGTGCCACCGGAAGCCTTGTGCTGTTGGATGCTCCATTCCCTAATGATCAATCCAAACATATTCGTTATTTACCTCACAAGAAATAGCCAAACTAATTGGATTAGATCGTGGCCTAGTTTCTTATGTTTGGGCTGCAAAGGTAACAGTTATTTTCTTCTAATTTTGACAAAATTGATTTTTGACCCATAACTTATAAAAAGGGCATGTTTTCTGCACAAACATAGGGCTACAAGTCTACAATCTTCTTCTTTTGGAGGCCCAATATTTGATTCATATTCGATTCTTCGTACTGTCAATTGCGCATTA
This sequence comes from Xerophyta viscosa, assembly GCA_002076135.1. Lineage (NCBI taxonomy): Eukaryota > Viridiplantae > Streptophyta > Magnoliopsida > Pandanales > Velloziaceae > Xerophyta > Xerophyta viscosa. The sequence goes on from MJHO01000066.1 coordinate 411,843, forward strand.
CAACTATTACGCCGGTAGGCACACGTACATGCGCCTATCGCGTGTTCTGGAACGTAGCGTGGATCCGGATGACATTGCTAGAGCTTGTCATATGAGGGAATTTTTAAATGCTACAGAGGATGCATGATACACAACTTTCTTACACATATATAAGCTTGATGCAATAACAAAGAAAATTTATGCAGAATAAGACCAGAAAGCAATTTAAGATCAGAATAACACCTTTAGGAGCTGTGCATCCCTTCCCTCATGCAAGGACTGGAGGGTGAAGACATGAGACCGTCTTCCGCTGGCGACGTAGGAGCCGCTACTAACAAAGAGAAAAACAAACACTACAACATTCCGAAGCACTGCAGACGCCATTAGAGCTTGATTAGAGCTTTATTTCTTGGTAGGAAAAAATAGGCTTTAATTTTGCAGTATATATAGATATTTGTCACCAGTTCATCATCAACGCGGTTCCTGTCATTCTCAAAAACAAAGAAGAAAATGAGTGCACTTGGCCAACGTCAACAGGTCAATCTGAACTATCTTATCTTATTCATGAAATACCAGGTCAGCTAGAATAATTCCATATGGTTGTTAAATGTACGTAGCATGCGAAGAGATCGTTCGGTCTACTTACTGATTATTTGCGAGATAGGAGTTGTAATTATCAAAAATGATTTCGCATGCTCCATAGTTCAACATGCGACATACTATGGTGCTCCGTTGAGAAAAATAACCATCGGAAGTGGGGGGTCATTCTTTTTTTTTTTTTTGAGATTATTGTGGTCGAACCCGTAATGCGAGTGCACACTCCTATAAGAACTTTAAATTCGTGAAAAATTCTCATGTCCAGTCCCGACCGATGTTCTGGGATCCGCATATGTGACTTCCATAAACGGAACTCCTGTCACGGGATACAGAGAATTTTTAGAAAATTATGCGAGATATTTCATTCACACAGATTCGAACCAGACTGGTGACACTTCCTGAGGCGCCTTCCATCCAGTTGAGCTAGCCGCGCTCGGCAAGTAGGGTCATTCTAATAGATTGTGTTTGATTTATACTGCAATATTCCGGGTTTGAATAGTTTCATTTAATTGAAAATGTAATTTCGATATTTATATGTCTTTTTATTTACGAGTTTTCATAGTAATATACAGAAATATCAATTTCAATTTCTATACCTTGATAAACCAAACGTAATAAGAATATTATCATTCCAGTTCTGATTTCATAACATGTTCATTTCGATTTTTATTCCTATTCCAACTTCCAATCAAACATCAAAAGCGTTCGACAGGAATCAATCTGATGAACTCAACACGAGTTCATCAAATAAGTTATAATAAGTATGTAAAGTTATAGCATACTTGTTGATCACATTTGTAGCTTTAATGAACTCAAATTGTTGCCACACTACATAAAGTGATTATTAGAGTCCGATTATGTCAAAATCAGCCTATATATATGTACTTTTAATTTTCTTTAAAAATATATATATATACACTTGCAAAAGCATAATGTTGCGAAAAAATTAGTAAGTCGAAGGAGACCGCAGACTCCAAGCAAGTCCTGTGTTTAAAAGATTAAATACTCATTAAGTCCATAGAACAATTCAAAGTATACTATTGATACAATTTTTTATTTTCTTGAGTTTTTTTTTTATTATTTTTTTGCGCAAGTTGAAGAGGACATTTTCGGGGAAGATGAAACAAACACCGAAATTAGCAATTGGAAAGTGCTTGTTACCTATTGCTCCACCAAAAAAATCAACAATTTATATAATTAAATTTTCTTTTAAAAGTATTTTAGGATAAACTTTCAATCTAAAATTGAATACTTTGACTAGACTTATAAATGTCATACTAATTTTTAAAAATAATACTTATATATAGATATTTTTGATTTCTAAAATTTAACGGATTTAAAAACTGTAAATTTTGGAGCACCAACACTTCTATTTAAAAATATATTTTGAACAAACCTTCAATAGAAAAATTACAAACCTCATCCAATTATATAATGTTAATATTAGATTTTTTTTTTTAAAAAATATTTTAAATTTTATTTTTACTATGTGTTTTGATGGATTTTTGAGAGCGCAGTTGGTGTCAGTTATAACGCTCATAAAAATTTGATGCTTGAGTTGGAGTTCTTAAAATAATTTAATTATCCAACATTTCAAAACTACTCCATGATATTTTTTTAATGCAAAATTAGTATGAGTCCATTCTAGGCTTAGCTATTGAGATAAAGGCGAGAATATTTGACTTCGTAACACGGTTTTGGTAATTTATTATTTAGTTTTAGAGCTTATAAGATTATACAAATATTAAATTTGCCTCAACATTTTTCCAAAAAAACCAAGCTCTAATAATGGTCAGCAAATACCAGACGTGACGGCAGGGCCTTTAGGATTCGTTTCATATTAGGACTGACTGACTCTGGTATTAAAAATACGATATAATACGAATATAAAATTATTATTTTAAAAAAAAAAAAGATAGACCGGTTCAAGCATTAAAATAATTATAAATAACTTTGTTTTAAAAAAAACATTATATTAAATATTTAAATATCTAAAAATATAGTAATATTCAAAAATAAAATTTATGCATAATAAAATATTTGACGATATTGAGACATTCAAATAGTAAGAGTCCAACTATATTAACAAAAATAATAAAAATAATAATAAAGCACATGATTATATTATATCACAACCGATAAATACCGTAAGTACTGTATAATTTTTTACTTCTCTAAAATTTTTTTTTATTAAAAATAAAAAATAACATAAATACGACCATACGTGTCAGACACTCATGTCTGATGTGTTCGACACAAATGTTCAAATTTTTTTTTTTTTTTTAGACACTTATCTGACATGTTAGACATGTATCCAATCATATCTATAATTTATTTATGTCGAGTAATAGTCCGTAGTGGAAGAGTCATGTAATCTGACGTTATTGATCAAATTGTGCCCCGTCAATGCCGTCATGAGTCTCATGACAAGAAAAAAAATAAAGCAAATGAGTGGAAGTGGATGTTGATAAAGCACAATCCATAAAAGATATACTAATAAAAAATGGGAAAATTTTTTCTAATTCGCCTAAGGAAGGCTTTTCTCTGAATTTCATTGTATTACAAATATTTTACTCTATTGCGGCACTAATATTTGAAATAATTACTGTCATTCATCCTCAATAATTCATCAATATTCTGAGTTCTAAACTGAAATACATCAATTCAATGGAAGCCTATGGGTCTTGATAGCATTGGGCAATTGGTTTGAATATTCGGTCCGTGATATCTGATTAAGTACAAACAGTGGAAATATCCATCAACGTTGGGCCCAATACAAGCTGAAGCCCAATTTAGTAGAATTGAGACTAATTCAAGTCTTCGGTCAGGTCTAGGGGAGAAGATGAAATGAGTTCGAGCCGAGCAACACTAACTCAGTTCTGCTCAATTGGTTAGCTGGATCTCGATGAGTTTCAGAGAATGAGCTCGAGCTCGATTCGGAAAAGAAAATCTTGAGCCTGAATTCGACAGGAGCCCGGCTCGATTATATCAATTGAGTTAAGCTCAACTTGAGCTCGTCTTTAATGTATCAATTAGGCTGAGCTCGAGCTCGAACTCGCGTAAGTATTTTTGTTGAAAAGATATTTGATTAAATAGAAAAGCTAGTTTAGGCTTGCGCGCCAAATAAGACAAATAGCACGATGCTCAGACTCGGCTCATTTAATTACATGAGCTCGAAATTTGTGCTCGAACTCAACAAAACTCGAGCTCGAGCCTGAGCTGCTCACGCACAATTCGGCTTATTTTCACCCCTAGTCAGGTTTTACTATTACTAATGAATTGCAACTTTAATTGAGTTGCAATAGTTCGATTTAAAACCAACTCAGCTTGTCCAAATACCTATAGGAGATATCTTTTGAAAACAATTTGTTCATTTTAATGTATTTCTCGTGAATGTATATATCAGGAGAATGTTTTTGGAAGTATTCTTTTAAAATAATTGAAATAATTATAAACTGTATTATTATATATTTAATTAAAATGTCTTAAAATAGCTATTATCCAATGAAAGTTGTTCATCTCCTACATCTCCAACCATGCAACAAACAATGCGCTATTGATCAGCTATCCTCTGTACACTGGTGCCCACCATAAACAGCTAAAGATAGAAAAAGAAATATAATATTATTTTCTTTTTTTCAGTATAACGGGAAAAACAAAAAGATTGTTTCATTCAGAAAATTTTGCCAGCCAACCTATTCTGATATCTTTGAATGTTGTGTTTGGAATGGTTTAAAAAAAAGAACATAAAAAAGAATAAAAAACCAAAGATATACGTACGTATGCGATGGTGGTGCTAGAATAAGGATTCATCCCTAACTGATAAGTAAGAAGCTCCAAGGAAGGGCCCGCCTAGGCGAAGTTCTCCGTATTATCTCAATAAAAAGAATATTAATGCATACACCAGTTTACAAATTTTCAACAGTCATACAGGAAGATCGAGCACACTGATAACAAGTGTGCCCTTCAGACGGCCACGTACGATATTAGGATATATTTGCAGTTGTTAATCAGAAATATATATTGTGCATCGGAATATATATCACATACATTCGATACACAACATGTGATTATGATTAGTCCCGGCGCTCGATTGTCAATACTGTGAGGAACTTATACCTCCGTCGATTCTTTAAAACAAACGAAGAAACCAAAGGCCATGACAGCTGACCGACTTTGGGTATCAAATAGCTTTCAGAATACTGGAAGATGAACAGAAGCACAAATAAAAAGACAAAAATGGTGGAAAAAAAAGCGGGGAAAAGGAAAAGAAACAAGCATGTTGAGGTGTAAACACATCGATCTCTTTTCTGGATCAGAATTAAAAAAGATGGACAACACATGCTGCGTGTTCTGAAGGGTTAACATCATCAACGTTATTATTCCAACAATGAGACAACTGCTTCAATATGAATGTTATATACTTTTACAGGAAGTCTCACAAAAGCAAAATAAAAGTTCGAATTATTGTTTTCATGAGGAAAATAAAACGTTCCTTGGACAAATTGACTTTCTAGAAAGTATACGCCATAGTTTTAGGTATCGATCGCACGTGCCTATTTCAGCAGTTGTCGGTACAGTACGCACCGCAAAACATTATATTAGAAGTATCAAATGAATTTTGAGTTTTAATATATATATATATATATATATATATATATATATATATATATATATAATATATATATATATATATATATATATATATATACAGTCAACATGGCATCATTGGCACAGCAGCACGTCCGATTTGAATTTATCGACTCGGTTCAGCTCGAGACAAAGAGCCAAGCTATAGTTTTAGGTGCCGGTTAGTATAACCCGGGTCTGACGGCATGTGCCTGGTCTGACAGTTGTGGCACTGCAAGTGCTAAAAATCATATGTTTGAATTTCTAAAGTAAGTTTGCATCTGTATTATTTGAAAGATAATAAATAAATACCAGTTGGCACGGCACCTTCAATACGGTCAGCACTTGCCGGGATCTAAGTTTATTAAAACTCAGTTTGATTCGGCACATAAAATCTTGATAAACATATATATATATATATATATATATATATATATATATATGAATCAACTTCGATACGGAAGTAACACTAACATATATCAGATTGCATCAACAACATAACATATAAGAAGTCTTAAGCCAATTAAGATAAATCAACCATTGACATATCACAAAGTTGTACAAAGTGGGAAAGAACAGTCGTTGCAAACATATTCAAATAAGAAAGATAAACTCTTAACAACATACAATATAAGATTAATTATCCAAAAAAAAAAAAAATATTAGATCAATATCATAGACAGCAGAAAGATAGAATATTAGCCCACTCAAGGACTAGACAGGGTGCACCATCTTATACACCTCGAGACGAGGATTCTCAAACCCTAAAGAAGGTCTGTCTTATAACATTGTATCAGCTCTTGCGGGCAACCTCCTGAAAAAGTTTAGTGGAATCGAAGGGAGCTTGTGGCGGAACCTTGGGTGCCTCAATAGGTATATTCCAGTGAGAAAAGCTATTGCCCGGAAAGGTGTCACGTACAGCACGATTGCAGCAACTAAGCAGAACGTAACAAAGAGTGCAGTTGCCCTTGGATCTCTCCAGCTAAGGAGAGACTGCAGTCTCTCCCCTTGTGTCGCCAGGTCTCCTACCACCGCCTGTATCCTTCCTGCAACACTCCTCAGACGATCATACCGCATCTTCACAAGATCTCCTGCGGAAGTGCTAGGGTATGTATCAAACTCCTCAGCAAGCTCGTCGGAATGGGCGGTATCGGCATGTGACAGCCTAGTATCCATATGAGGTGGCTGCCGCGGCCTCCATCGGTAGTACCATGCCCCGATCAGGAACAGGTAAAGGAACACTGTTGGAAGTATAAGTTCGGGGTATAATACTAATATAACGAACAGAATGTGGATGAGCACTGTAGTTATAGGATTCTTCCAATTTCGTATCTGATCAAACCATTTTCCGATTGCAATCAGAGGGCTCAACACACCCATAATCCTGAAGAAATTTGCTTTGCTCTTTCTCATGCTCCACATGTGTGTGTCAACATCCAGCAAATAATCCACGACCTCCTTTCTCAAAGGAGGCTCAGCACGAGCCAGCTTCACTGAGACTATGTGAGCGGCCAGGTGCCTCAGGGTATCAAGCTGGCTCACAGACAGCGGGTAGAGATAATGCATTTTCGGGAGAAATGGTCGCGAGTACGTGTGAAACATATTAAGTAGGGAGGAACACGTAAATCGGACAGCCAGCTGAACTTCTCCCATCTTTTTTACCCCAGAAGGAAGCAGAACTATGAGAGGGTAGGAGTGGGTGTAGACCCGGTCGGTCTCAAGCGTGGAGAGACGGATGCGAACCTTACCAATTCTTTGATCCTTGGCTCCTGATGCCTTGTCCCCAGCGTGCAACTGGTGATTGTCGAATACTCCAATCGTGATAACAGTACACAGATCATAGACCTCCCAAGTATACTGCTCGTTCCACTTGGGATTAAAGCTGTCAATGATAGTCCTCGTACGAACCCATTTCTGTCCATATTTTGCAACACAATAAGCATCGGTAGTTCCTCGTCCATCCTTAGTCTTCATTGGAAGCAATCCTTGAGCACTTAGGATACCCAGTTCCAGAACACCAATGCTGGGCTTCCACAACTGTTTGGATGTGGGCTTGAGATCGCTGCTGTAGTGCGTCGATTCGTCTAGAACATGGTAGCCACCATCCAAACATATTCGCAGATGGATCCGACTAGAAAATTTCACTTCCTTCTTCTTCTCACCTTCAACAATAACATGCTTCTCAAGACTATACCATTTGGAGTTAACCGGCTTATGGTCACTGCGTCTGTCTACATTATGAATGGGTATAATTGCCTTTCCAAGCATCTCATCCTTGTTAGGCCCAACCCTGTCCATAACACTAAGCAACAGCAGCTCTTCAAATGGCTCTGCTGCAACAAACAACAAATCCTCGTTCCACATGGGATTTATGCTCCGGCTCTGAGAAATCCTGGTGCGCTGACCTTGGTTGCCAAGGTTAACTGACACATACGCCTCAGGATGCCTACCTTTATCACTAGGCATCAAATCCTGGGCCTCAATCACATTGACCCGTAAATACCAAAGCTTAGGAGTGAGGTACACCTTCGACTTAATACTAGCAAGACCATCACCAGGAACGCTTGCTGCATCAGAATGCCAAGCCTCAGGAAAAGCCTCGTCTGCCTGTGTCCCCATCCACACCGCCAACATTATCTCTCCTTTTTTCATCTTGACTCCATTCTTCTCCTCCAACCTGTACCATTGCGGTGCCAAAGGACTATCTGGTGGGACCCGTTTAGGAACCTCACTGAGATCAAACACCACCTTCCCTACAACATCATCTATTACTAGATCCTTATCTTTTACGAAAACTTCAAGTTGGGAGGCCTGTATCCGATCCTTGGAGAAAGCAAAGACCTGGTTCCATTCAGGATTAGTCCTCTTCTCAAAGTGTTTTGTGGTACCCTTGTAGTTGCCAAGCTTTACCTCCGCGTATGGGTCAAGGCTGCCAGTAACATCTTTGGTGGGAAGGTCTTTGGCCTTGACAACGCGGACATAGAGGTACTGCCTTTCCTCAACAAGATCATACGTGCTGGTGAGTTTGTCACCAGTAACCCTTGCACTACCAAGGGGAGGATTGGTCTCCTTCAAGGAGTATTCGTCAGGTCGAACTGGCCGCTGCATCTTCACGAACTACTGGATTAGCACTGACAAACAGCATTGAAAGAAAACATGATAAGCATTAGTCCTCCAATATTTCGAACTCTGTTCACATACTCTATATCCAATTTTGAAATTCTATATGAGAATTAAGTATGGTACAAATGACCAGAAATTGGCTTATATTAGTGCTATTTAGAAAAACGGAAACAAAATCTAAAGTTTCAGACATGAATTACCTTGTAAAATGTAATGAAAGAAAATTATCACTGATAAAGTATAGCAGATAAGCTCTAATGTACATATTTACTAACATAAGATAAATTTAATAAAAAAAAAAAAATCAAATGCTTGTAGAAGGTAACGCTGACAAAACTAGAAACGAACGAACTGCAACTTACCAATATTTCCACTGTATAAAAGGTGATATAAACTAGATAGACAGCAATTACTAGGTTAACTACTTGTGAGCACTTAGCCATATAACCCTAGTTTAACTTCGTCAAAAGATCAGTCTTTTACTATCAAAATCTTCGTTTCAGCTATAAAAAACAAGGGAAGCAAATAAACTAATATTTTACCACTGGAAATACTCAGATTCAAACAAATCTTTGAAGACACAAAACGATTTTCTCACTTACACGATTAGAAAGACATAAAAACCACAAATTTTAGGCAAACAATGGCAGATGGTCGCCTTACTGGAACTCAGAAGCGCCTTCTTCAGTGGATCATTCGTTCCCAAATGACTGCAACAAACACAAGAATCCCCACGAGAGAGAGAGAGAGAGAGAGAGAGAGGGGGGGGGGGGGAGTGTGTATGTTACTTATTTATGTTTAGTTGAAGTGTTTTTAAGTCTATTTATTGAGTTTGGTTATGGCACCGAGACCGAGGAAGTGAGATGACTGTCCGAGATTCGCACGTGCAAGCATCGACAATTAACGTGAGAAGGTGCATGTTTCCTTCTCTCACGAGAACAATTCAACAACTTTTTCTTTTTAAAGTAAAGCATTATTTATATTGAATAAGGTGGGTCTATTAGCTTTAAGGGAGTTAATCCAATCGCAATAAAATGAGAATTATTAGTATAAGAAATGAAGATATACAAAATGATAAAATATCATCATTATATAAATTTCTCTCGAAAATAGAAAGTAAAAGATCCAGCCGGTAAGTACATTCTAAATGCATCTGGCCAAAATTTGCCTCAATGTTATCTGCTTATCTCAAATATCATATATTATATTTATTATCTAATATATTTTAAGATAAAAATTTTTATTAATTAAAAACAAAATATATGTCATTTATCCACAAAAATAGAGATTTGACCTAAAAATTAAAATCCGATAAGCATATTCAAAAAAAAAAAAAAAAAAAAAAAAATTCAAAGTAAATATGAAACTTTGGGTGGAAAGTAAATACTAAATCCTTCTAGTTCATTAAGATATGTTAGCGCTAACAAGTCTAGTCCCATTTCCAAAAAAAAAATGAGAAAATTCAGGCAGATATGGTACTAGACCATAAAAGAATACAATAAGTAGTAGCCATGAAATACAAGATAGAATAGCTAACGAACATGTGGAAAAGAAATCCTCTCCATATTTAAGAGGCTCCTGCAAATCCGATTCACTTCTCCCTTTATTAAATGTATTGAGGCCCGCAAAGTATGAAGTAATGAAGTTCAGCTGCTACCATATAAACATCCCAGAGGACTGTTTTGGATACCAACTAATCAATCCATCAGAGCTTAGAGAAAAACTCAACTTGTATTAGCTTCAGATGTTTCTGCCGACATTGTTGAAGACCACTCACTGGTGCAGAAAATTCATACAGAAAGCAACCAGAACTGTCTCAGAAAACACAACCAATGCCTGCAGTACAGCCCCACGAATAACCAGCCACATTTAGTTTAACATATCCTTCTGGGGGCAGAAACCACTTCACCACCTGTGGTCTTTTCCTCCTTTTCCTTCCACTTTAAGTGCGAGTATATTATTTTATTTCATTTTAAGTGTTAGAGCAAAAACTACAAGTCCATCACCCATAGAAGCCTTCGTTTCGTATGATAGAGGTGAAAATAAACCTCATATCATCTAAATGTGTGGTAAATATTGATCAGACATGGAAAAGAGATCGCGGCTAGAGAATTTTGCGAAGATTCACTTCCTTAATTACGCAGTTTGTTACCATATCTGGAGGTATATAATATAGGATTTTATGGCGGATATATAAGGACATTATCACTGTACATCCTAACAGTTAGACACTCTTACTCTTTGCCATTGTATAACTGAAACTCCCTTGACGATTGTCCGAACCACATACATCATTGTGTTCGATTGTTCTTACATGTCCACTTTCTCTCTACTATATTCTGTGAATCTCATCCGCGGCACAAACCCTTTATCATCGGATGAGAATTCTTAGATTCCCCTCTCGGAGGATGATGAACAATTGTTAAAAACAAAAGCTGGAGGTTGGCGGTGTGGACGGTATTGCACTCTGTAGGTATTGCATGCCTTTCCATTCTAGTACTCATGCCCGTCTCTATATCTTGCTCGACATTATATGAAAAAACCATACTTGCAACTATGAAGGCATATTCCTCACTTTTAAAAAGTCTAATATATAGACTTGTGGCCTTTGAACATAAATTTTTGCTGACTATTCAAATGCAACATTCTTTTAAACTAGTTTTACACACGTCGATGCGCATACAAACATTAGTCATCTATTTTATATAAATAAAAATGTTAAAATGCTAATCTATTTTATTCTTCATAACTTCAAAATTATATCTGTTTATAACTTGAAGTGACACATGACGTAAAACAATGTTAATACTTTATTTATACATATAATTTGTATTATCAATTTTACTTAAAAATAGATAAAACTTTATTTCTAAAATTTTTTATTACTTAATATATAATTTAATTTTTTTATATTAATATATATGTAAACAAATCGTAATTATATAAATTAATTAATATTTATATCTTATTTTAAACTTTAATATTAGATCCTTCATATTCTTTCAATTAAGTATATGATGCGGCGAATTTGATATAACCATTATATATATTTGTTTATATATAAATTGTAAGATTGCACACAGAAGATGAGAAACTGTTCTTTTCTTTTTTTCCTAACAAAGATGCAGAGATAATGACACCGACAGAAAGAATAAAGAAGATAAATAAACGAATATAAATCATATTCAGTAAATTGACGGCCTAAACCATCTTGAAAAGTAGAGTGAAGTAGTTTTTGAATAATACTTTGAATAATAAATTTATATATTTTATCAAAATCTACAATTTCATTTTTTTTTAAAATAACGGTTATTATTGACATTTTGTACATTTGACTCTAGCGTAATTAGTAACTGAAAACACTTCTCATAAGTGGATAGTACATGATAATCATGATAGATTGAATGGATATTTTATTGTTATTAATTTAGTTTTATAACATCCAAATATAAAGTTAAAAGATAGAGAAGTATCATATATTCACAACTTGGTCAACCTCAAAATAAGCTTGAAGGAAACTCAAATTAAGCTCCTACTCAAAATTGTTTTCAATCCACTCGAATTGAACAAAGCATTTTTTTTTTAAATTAAGCTTTTTTTTAAGCTTCATGGTGCAAAGATGATTCCCCAGTTGGGTGCTCTGGCTCTAAGTCTCGTTCGTGGGGACCTGCTGAGGTTTTAATTCTTTCCTTGAGCATTTCCTTTCCATGTTTTCATCTAACTTTCTGTATTTGTATCAATAGGTTTAGTTCTTTCGGTTGGAATTCGAATTCTATGTTCTTTTGAGTGGTATGATCGCTATAAATATAAAATATGTGAATAAAGTTTGTAATCAATTATTTCCAAAATGCTACATGACTGGGTGGAGCTTTTTCTACAATTTTTGTAGAATGAAATGTTCACATAATGTACATGACTTCCAAAATTTTTCTCAAATTATGTATGAAATTGAATTTATGTGCTGAACTATATAGTCTGCATTAATTTTACTAGTAGAATGATTTTCAAGAAATTTTGAGAGTTCAAGTTACTCTTGCGGAAATATAGAATTAAAATTGAGCCATTCCTAGTTTATTATCTGTTATTATTGTCAGCATGTGTTTGTTTTAATTATCTTGAGTTTACTGCAGAAGAATAATAAAGGTTCTAGTGGAAAGTGGAAAGGATCAAGAGTTATGAAGCTTTATTTGAAATTTGAGAAGTCAATAGTTAATTTAGATACATGTTATCCTTCAGTGAATTTTCCCAGCTATTTTCTATGGGATGATTATGGACTAAGGAATGAGGTCGTGGAGGCTTTCTACAGAACAGATTGCAGTTACTAGAAATTGCTTAAAAATATTTTCTGCATAAAACGTTATTTCTATAATTTTCTTACGGAAGAGTCGAATTGGGTTCCTCGAGTCATCCATCGATTGCGAGCTTCATAAAATCTATGAGGTGGGTGGTAATTCAATTGAGTTTGTGCAAAAGCGGTAGTCCTTTACGTCTATCTAGGGGAAAATTATTGAATTTTCTAACATGAATAGAGAAGAAGTTCGTGCTATTGACATTGATCCCTAAAAAAATTCCCATGCGCGACACAATGCTGCTATATATGGAGTTGACCATAACATCAGCTTCATTGAAGGAGATTTCTTGCTCTTAAAGATTATTTGAAAGCAGAAGAAGAACAAAAAAAAAGAGTTATATACTCTTCCATTGTTTAGGAGTTACAAAAAAGCCCTCTCATTTTCTCTTATTCTTGTTTGACATTATTGTTTAACTTGTTGAAAGTAGAAAATGAAAAACGCTGGATACCTACCACTGATACCATCTTAAATATATTATAGTGTGGATCAAGATGGAAATGCAAATGGTATGTATAGCTAATATACAGACTATACATTTTGAATGGTGTGGAGCAATGGGTACTTTAGTTGTTTTAGAGCTCTATATATGGTATGTAGCTAATATGAAAACTGCACATTTTGAACTTATTTTGGTATATAAGTTTTTGCTTGAACCCAACTGATATAAATTATTTATGATTTGGTTGCTTACTTTGATAATTTTTTGTGTAAGTTGGATATCTTGTATTTACGTTTCCAATAGTTTCTCTACTTCATCCAAACGGAGAAATGTTAGTTATTCTCCACGCATTGCCAAGTACTACGATCAAGGTACTCATTTTTTTTCCAAATACGATAGTTGGTATGATGATAGACCATAAAGCATGATATTCTGTCACACCGAGATTAGTGCAATACACAAAGGTAAACATTGTGCCGGTGGCATTTTGCAACTATTTCTATGTGGTGAACAATTCAATTAAGTCACAAAAGAGGTAGTGCTAACAACTTATATTTGGGAACAATGTTGAACTTTCCAACTTATGATTCCTTTTTTTTTCTTTCTTTCAGGAAAAAGAAGGGTTTTGCTATTTATTTTGATCAACTATTTCCAAAATAGTTTGTGGTTGTATGCCGATAATCTGTAAAATTTTGGTTGTTTTTGAAGGTTTTCCTTGTAGGTGTTACATGTATATGTATAATATGTGGTCATTTTGGTTTGGAGTCCCTTGTTACTTCTCGTTGGGGTTCTTTGAATTTTGGACTTTCACGTCAGGTGAGGTTAATTATAGTCTTTTCTCTAAGAAAGACAACTCATTTTCTCAAAAACATAAATATTTAACATGGCAGACATCATATTACATTCTATTTAGTTGCCATAATATCAACTTTGTTGAATGAGATTTTTTTCTTGGTCTTGGGCAATATCTGAAGGTACTCATCCCTTAAGTTTGTTAAACTATTTGATTTTTATCAACTTGTGCAATTAAGAATTTTCTTTGCTTGTTTGTTTTTGGCATGATTAATATATAATTTTTCAAAGCAGATTTTCAGTTGATCTTTACATGCGTGGCATATTAAGCGTAAAAGTAATGCAGTTTACTATAGTTCAACACATAATTCACTTTTATATATATTCTTCTTTTTGAAAAAAAAAAAGCCTTGAAAGACATGGAGAATTTTTGCACATTTTATTCTTCATTTTACATTCCGGAAGAAACAAATGTGAGAAATTCCATTAAGACATTAAGCATTTTTTTTCAAGTAATTCATTAACTACAAGCTTTAGAAGATTTTATGTTTATCGGTTTATGATTGTTATAGATGAAAGATCCGACAATTCAAAATAACTCGGATTGCACTTAAAAAACTAATACCTATTGATAGATTCACAGAAACTTTAATGAATTGTAGAAAGAAATATTGAAGGAAAAAAAAAAGAACCTAAAAGTCTCCCAAGTAAAAGAGAATCATAATGATGTAATTTTGACTGAAGCATATAATGGAACTTATATAATATGCGGGGTGGCATACTATAGCAGTCGGAGACTCAAATTAAAAATTAGCTGACCAAAATGATTGTAATAACTACGTCAGAGAGATACACTAGTTGGAATGGCTATAAAAGTAATTTTAGATAGATAAGACAAAAATGAGCTTTGTGCACCTAATCCAAATATTTTATGTTCAGTAAGTGTTCTCACTATAATCAACTGTCCATTTATTTTTCACGCAAACATTCTTCAATTGCAGATTTAACACACTATGTTTTTTATTTTTTATTTTATTTTATTTTATTTTATTTGAATGCATTTATCGTAATCTTACGCAATAATTGCACGGAGCACCAGAAAAACAGTTGGAACTCTAGCAAAACGCTATCAAATGATTTGGATTACGTGCAATTTCATTGATGCACAGATTTTCAATTATCTCTACATTCAGGCATATTCTCAAATACGTTGCTTCAAACGGATGCAAAATCCCAAGAAAACCAAAGAATTTGAACGAAATATGTAGATCAAACACAGTAAATCAAGAAGGAGAAAAAAAAAAAGGAATTCTGCTGGTTTCAGTAGAAGGAATGGAATGCTTTTTGAACTGATCAAAGCATGCTGTCGACCTTTGATGGCAGCCTCTTCAAGAAGTTGCTTGGAACAGATGGCAGCTTGCTCCTGAACCTCGGATGGCGAAGCCAGTACAGCCCCGCCGCCAGCACCACCACCCTCACCGGCGTAACATACATCACAACGGCCGCCACGAAGCAGAACATCACGAACAGCGCCGTTGCCCGCGGGTCCTTCCAGCTTAACACCGACTGCAGCCGCTCACCCTGCGTTGCCACGTCGCCGATCACCGTCTGCACTCTCCCGGCGATGCTCCGCAGCCTGTCGTACCGCATTTGCACCACGTCCATCGGCCGCGAAGTTGGGAAGGTGTCGAACTCTTCGTCGAGTTCGTCGGGCGTGGCGGCCTCTGCCCAGGACAGCCGCGTGTCCATGTGTGGCGGGTGCCGCTGCCGCCACCGGTAGTTCCAAAGCCCAGCGACAAACAGGTACAAGAACACAGTAGGGAGGATCAGCTCAGGGTACCTATAAACACTCACGATAAGCAACTTGGATCTTCGTAACTGATTGCGATTGAAATAATAAAAGAATAGTGTCGATCATCCTCTCATTTTACTATATATATATTAAAAAAACATATTGACTAGAAAAATAAAAGATTTAATATTTTCTATAATATTTATATTTAAAAAAAATTCAAAATAGTCTTCTGTTTATAGCTCCAAAGTATTTATTATTTAGAAAATTTTCGGGGTTTAAAAATATATATTTAGAAATTTTGAATAGAAAATTGTAGACACATAAAATTTGTATTCTCTTAATTAATTGTGTAAAAACTTATACTTATATACTTGTAAGTTAGAATTTAATAATTTTTTATAAAATATTTTGACAGTGATTCACTGATTTGTAAGGGCTGGGCGTTTTCGACAAAACCTCATATATAAACCTATGCAACGAGGAATATTCGAACTCTGTTAGTATTAGTTGCTACTGCTCCCAATTTATCTCCCAAAACTTATCGGAAATGTCAGATGATGATCTTACCATATTAGTATTAAGAAGAGGACGTGGACGAGGGCAGTGGTAGGGGGATTGGTCCATTGGCGGACGCCGGAGAGCCAGTGAAAGAAGTTAATCATACCGGAGAGAAGCGACATGATGCGGAAGAAGTTGGCCTTGCTCCGTCGCATGCTCCACAGATGCGACTCGACGTCAAGAAGATACTCCACGACCTCCTTCCGCAGCGGCGGCTCCGCCCGGCCCAGCCGCGCCGCCACGATCCCCATTGCCTGGTGCCGCAGCGCCTCCACCTGGTTCACCGTAAACGGGTGCAAGTAATGCATCTTTGGCAGCAGTGGCCGCGCGTACAGGTGCAGCGTGTGCGACACCGACATCACCGTGAATCTCACTGCTAACTTAAGCTCTCCCATCTTCTGCACCCCCGATGGATGCAACGTGATCAAAGGGTAAGAATGGCGGTATGTTCTATCGCTCTCCAACGCCGCGACACGTATCCGGACTTTGCCGATCCTTGTATCCCTCGCCGGCGGCGAGGAATCAGAACCGTTGTCGAAAACACCAATGGTAATGACAGTGCACGGATCGTAAACCTCCCATGCGTACTGCTCATTCCATCGAGGGGCGGCACTGTCGAGCACCGTGCGGGTGCGAACCCACTTCTGGCCGTACTTGGCGACGCAAAACGCGTCAGTTGTGGCGCGTCCGCCGCGTGACTTCATCGGCGGCAAGCCCTCCGCTCCGAGAAATCCGACTTCAAGCAATCCTATAGGAGGCCTCCACAGCTGCCTCGCAGTGGGTCGTTGGTCGCTGGTGTACATGCTGGACTCATCAACGACGTGGTAGCCACCTTCAAGGCAAGCGCGGAGATGGAGGCGACTGGCAAAGCGGTGGTCGCGGCGGACGGCGTCGGGCTCGAGCGCTGCGGCGATACCGAAGCGTTCCAAGTCGAACCACCGGGACGGCGCCGGGCGGTAGTCGAGACGCTTCTCGACGGTGGCTAATGGCACTGATACTCGGCCGAGAACTTCATCCTTCCTAGGAGTCACCCTGTCCTCCACGGATAGTACGAGCTGCTCCTCGAACGGTTCGGCAGCCACGAAGACAAGGTCCTCGTTCCATACCGGGCTTCTTGATCTATCTGCCGCAACTTTTGTCCTCAACACCTGCTCCCCCTCATCACAAAACTAATACGTAAATCTAACTATACATATAATAATCTTATTAACCAGATCAAAGGTAAAGTAACTTAGCCTATCGAGACACTAGAAACATACACTAAACTTAGCTTCATTATGTCGGAAATATCGTAAAGTTTTTGCATGATGCTGTGCCTATTTAGATCGAAAATCATTATTCATCATAAATAACAATCTTATAACTCATAAAAAAACTTTCACGTTATTAATTAGACTTATTATTTTTATTCTTAAATTAAAAATTGGTTGGATAAAATTAAACTTATAATTTGTACTTGGTCGTTCTTCTAAAAACAATATCTTTCAAGTTGATCTTTCACGAAAAATTTTCCATACATATTAACCATAAGACAAAACTTCAAGGACCATCTAACCTGGTTACCAAGCTGCACGCGGACGAAAGTCTCCGGAACGCGGCCGCGCTCGGTAGGTTCCATATCCTGGGCTTCGATAACATTGACGCGTAGGTACCACAACTTGGGCGACACGTAAACCTTCGAGCGAGTCGTAACCATGGCGGCCTCGCCTTGCACGGTGGCCGCATCTGCGTGCCATGCCTCCGAGAAGGCCTCGTCGGCCTGCGTTCCGACCCACACCGCAAGCATAACCTCGCCACGAACCTTCCGTCCCCGGCGATCCTCTAATCTGTACCACTGGGGAGCCAACGGGCTGTCCGGCTGAACTCTCGTCGGAACTTCGTTGAGATCAAACACAACACGTCCCATGTACTCGTCTCTACCGATCGTCTCCTTGTCTTTGATGAACACTTCGAGTGAAGAAGATTGAACCCGTTCTTTTGAGAAGGCAAATACTTGGTTCCATTGTGGAGTGGTGTTCTTGGCTAAGTATTTGGTGGTGCCCTTGTAGTTGCCGAGCGTTATCTCAGCGTAGGGATCACAGCCGCCGGTGACGGGGCTGGTGGGGAGGTCCCGGGCCTTGACAACACGGACGTAGAGGTAGTACATTTGTTCCACAAGGTCGATCTTGTCGGCAGCGTTTGTCCACCCGCTGGTGCTGCCCACGCCGCCCATTCTCATCCGGGGGCCGCCTAGTGGCCATCGGTAGTCGTCCACGAGCTCAGGCCCGGCGTCCTTCACGTCGTAGTCGTTATTGCCTCTTCGACGAGCATCTGGATGTTGAGCTGCAGCTTGGTGCATTTTTGTAATTCTGCACGATATAACAGTATATAGAACAAACAATGAGACATATGGAGCTCTTACAGAATGCCCTCTGGCTTGATTTATTTGCCAGGAGATGCTTCAAAATGAAGCTTATGTAAATTGATCATTTAATGGCCTGCATTCTCGATTGCTTGACGATCTGGTGGAGCTCTGCAGCTTTAGCTAGCTTTTGGAATCACTTTGAAACATAAAACCCTAATGCGTAAGCAAAGAAGCTCCTTTAGATGCCATTGGAGAATCCCACAACAGAAGAAAGGAATGGCTACCTTGTTGCATATTAGTTTCTGCAAGTAGAAAAAGCTCATGTAACTGTTGGGTGATGTATGCTAGGGTTCCTAGATTAACGTAAAATAATTTTGCTGGTAATCGGTCTATTTTTATGTGATCAAAATTATAGATAAATTAATCGGTAGCACTGATTTATATTTTATCAATAAAAAAGTTACAATCTTTTGGTCTTAACAGATCCGTAGATCTGTGTTATTCTTTACGGGACAGAGGAGTTGAATCTTTGGCATCCTTAAATGGTACTTACATTTCAAATTTAAAATCTCCACTACTTTATGAGATCGATGCCCACCATCCTTCTTAGAAATTCATATACGTTTCCTTTATAAGCTATTTTTTCACCACCATTATGGTGCTCAGAAATTCAGAGCTTATAACACGTAAAAGTTGTTGATGTTATAACTAGGAACATAGAGCAATGCAAAATATGATATCAAAGTACCTCTTTGAACGAATAATGTCAAAAAAAATCCTATATGTCAAAACAAAACAAAAGAAAAAAAGGAAAAAAAGAGACACCTGCTTCTTAGAACTCGTAGATACCACCCTACCTTTTACTTTTAAAAAAAAAAAATTAGTGTTCGGACTAAATTGTATTCCAAATGACTAGTATAGTATTACCAGCATCTGTATTATAGTGTTTGGATTAAATTGTTCTGAACTAGCTATATATCTTAGTGTTCTAGCTAACAAAAGTGTTCTAGGCGAGCTAAAAAAGTACTTCGGAAAATTAACCTTGTAGTAATTTAAGGGTGGTATAAGTTAAAAATGGTATAAATAATAAAGTTGTATATTCATTCCTATTCTACAACTCTATTGTGATGTTTGGTTGGTAAGTTAGAATCGTAATAAATATCGGAATCTTTACACAATAGCACTTTTTTTTTGAAAAACTGAATGAACAAACATTGCAAAGGACTCTTTAAGTTTCGATTTTCTTTTTTTATTTCGAAGAATACAAAACGAAGCTGTATTATTACATATATAGAGGAAATGTTTGGATCTTGCTTCTTCTGAGCTGCTTAATTATTCTCAAAGGATCATCATATGATGAGATTCTCCTACTTGCCTTGCCTTAGGGTCTAACGTTGCCTGCAAAAAATAGATAATCAATCCATAACATTATAAATTCACAAGGAGAGATTACCGTCGATTGTAGATCCACGTACGTCGTTTATCTAGGATTCTCTGATGGTTTTGAAATATTTTGAATTATCAGTGGGATATGTACCATACTTATCTCAATATCTAATATATAATTTGAATTGTATCAGAATTTATGATGATCCCGATAGATAGCGATGCATTTGTAGATTTAGCCCACTAAGTTGCCACCAACTGTCATTTACGACCCCATAGAGCATACTGATATTTTTGGGAGTAGCTAGATCTTTTCCATTATGCTTCTTTCAAATTTTTTAATTCATGATAAAAAATGATATCCGTACGTTTTTTTTTTAAAAAAAAATTAAATATAAAATTATAAATTTTTAAAAAAATACTTCTAAATATTTGTTCTGGACTTCATCCTCTTAATGGGTATAAATGGATCTTATAAACTGTTTTCAAACCCGTTACAATTTTGGAACTCTAAAATATTTGTTTCGAAGTATTTTTGAAAAAACTTTGAACATAATAAATTTTATTACAATATATAATTTTTTTAAAAAATTAGATATTAATTTTTATTCTAAAAGGGCTTGACACCAATCCCATATTAATTATCGGATTGACACCAATCCGATAGCTCAGTTGTTTAATGGTAAATATCATTGTCAATATTTTGCTTTTTTAAGAAATATTTTATTCATTTTCAAAAGTATAAATTATTTATCTGCCTACGATAAGGCACGGCATCTTCACTAGTGCATAATAATAAAGCTAAAATCAAATGAAAGCCACACGGATAAGTCCCTAACAATGTAATTGCTCTCTTGTCGGCAGGACAGTATCCACTATCCATTAGAGGAACTAAAATTACATTTGGTGTTTACCAAAAGGACTGTCTGTTTGCACCTCAGGGGCTCGAATTATAAGTTTGATGATAAAAAGACCAAATCTATTTTTAATCCTTCAGATTACTCCATTGACATAATTAAGCTGGGTCGATACGATATGTGCACCAATTAGGGTGAAGTCTAGAATCATAATGGTAATTTGGCATCTTTGTAGTGAGGGAAGAGAGATATAATCCTACAAGATAAATAAACAAAGAGGCTATAATTTTGTGAAAGGAAAATGCTGAATATCCCGACCCCTTAACCCGAAAAAATGTCCGAACGCAACCGATCCCGAGCGCGAAAAACACTGGTTCGGGCATAAATTTGGGTTAAGGGGTCGGGCTCCCCAGCGTTGTCCTTTGGTGAATTATAAAGGGAAGGGACTTACAAGGCTCAAAGTCGACACCACACTTCAGAGGGAGCTGTATGGCCATGGATGGATCGATACCAGCTATGAACGGGCCGCTTACAAGCTTGCACAGGCACGGCTGTCCAACCGCATGGACTGCGCTGCAGCATTCTTCGCTTGGAGGAGACGGGGTAAATGGTGTCACCGCCGTACGGCACGGTGTCAGCTGCACTAGTGCTGCAAAGAATGTGGTCGGGCAGATGCCCTGAGCGATCGCGCTATTGGTCATGCACGATACCACCAGTAGGAATGCTAGAATATTATAGTGGACCCTCTTCATTTTTGACGGAGGACTTTTACAACGAGGTAGGAATAGATGGACAGAGTGAGAATATATATATATATATATATAGAGAGAGAGAGAGAGAGAGAGAGAGAGAGAGAGAGAGGGTGCACAGGGGTCCTCATGCTAGGGTTTTGGTGAGGGAGGCGTATTGTGTGTCTGCGCAACGTCGAACAGGTTGAATGGGTTCTGTTATTTTTAGTACAAGTTCAAATCTCAAGGACCAAATAATTGTTATGATTGTCATGAAATTATTAGTTTAAGTTCTGCCAGATTATATTAAGTTAGGTAGAATCAAGTAAACCGCGTTCAAATATCAGACATTGGGATCTTAAATCGAAATGGGTCTTTTATCTAATCCCATTCGGACGGTTAAATCCGAATACCGGAAAGAAAATCATCTTTTTATTTATTTTTAGGAGAGTTGCGTACCCCTTCCAGCACTATTTATAAATTTACAAATAAACACAATGCCGTGCAGTTCCCAAATCATGAGAAATACGACAATGATTTTCGAGTATACACAGAAACGTAAAGAATCTTACAAGAAGTCAAGATCAAGTTTTCCTTTTTTTCCTTTATGAGAAAAATTATACGCAAATTATTCCAAACTAAAAACTATAAAGTTTTGGTATTAAGTTTAACAGGTTCAAATATATTAATAGTTTAAAAGCTATTTACAAAAAGCACAAAGGCATTTTATTTTTAAAACAGTTCTGATACTGGAAGGCATTAACACTGATTTCTAGGATACATTTGGACATGCTTAACATAACACATCCAATTATTGAGATAACCGGTAATGTACATCCTAAACCAAGCTTTTGGTTGCTCACAACCAAGCTTTTGGAAGATCAAAATCATGGAACCTGAAGGATGCCTCTCCAGCCGTGTCTCTTCCAAGTTCCCTGACTGGCTTGAGATCGTAATCTGCATCCGGATGTATATGGTCCCTAGGAGATTCGCGTTGTGAAGGATCAGCATGCTGTTCATTTCTGCTGCTACGGCTGGATGTTGGCGGGTCCCACATGAAAATATGGAGTAGGATCGAGCGAAGTGCATGGCGGTGCAGCGAGAGTTTCTGGCTTACAGAGACTGTGTCGAAACAACGAAGTGCTCCTGTCGAAGATACCATCCAAGGGAGGACCTTCTCATTAGCAAGCCTTGATAATATTAGAAGCTTAGACGCTCTTTTTGCTTCTCTATATAATTCCCTGAGACCTGAGCGTGTAGAAGCAACTCTATCGTCATCATCTTCAACAACGGAGGATATGTAGATAAATCCCTGCAACGAGAGGAGAATGAAAAAGGGTAACAGTAGTAAGTTTAAAATTGCCATAATTCATGTTTTTCTATCTCAAAAGACAGTAAATGACAGCAACTATATCAGAAAATGAGCATTCTTCCCATTTTATATCCAAAGACAACAAAGAATCAGAAGATGAGTATGAAAGTAGCAGCAACACTTTACAAAGGAACACGACAAATCTTGTTTAAAATAAAATCTAGATAGATGTTAGTAGCACAAACAATTAGCATCGGGCTTGTCACCGAGGTTCTAAACTACAAAGTCATACTTTTGAACACATATTAGCGCATGTATGATGTTAACTAGACGCACGACAGATTCAGACTTCTGTTAGGATGAGTCTATGCTATTGCTTGTTACCAGGAAAAAAACATAGGCCTGCTAATAAAGCAAATATAAAGATATAGTAGGTAAAGGAAGAACACCTCTTCAGTGCGGCTGATGGCGAACCCTAACTTGGTATCACCTTCTCTTAGCTTGATCTCTACTGCCAATTCGCCAGCACATGGGGAGTACCAAAGCCGAACAGCCCTCACAACCCCTATGTCTACCCCATGATAATCCTCAAAGCCATAAAGACTTGCATTAGCAACATTTACTAGGTCAGATAATGAGCCTGGTTTCACAGTTGAAGAAGCTGTCTCTCCAGATATCTGTCCATAAAAAAGTATTTTATCTTTATAACACTCATAGGAGAAAGAAGTTTACAATTATTATTTCTTATTACCTTAGTAAGTAAAGGCTCAGTCTGGATGTTCATAAATGTGATGGGGACTCCTGCAGCCTGCGCAGAGCTAAGCCATGCATTAGCCCGTGCCAATGTATCTTCTAGACTGTTGTAGCGAGAGGCAGAAGGATCTGATGCCTTGGGAAGGAAAAGGAGTGAGAGGAAGCAGCTCGAGTTTGGGATACGCAGAGATTGCCTCATCTTCTTCTCCCACGGGTATGCCACGTAACCGTCGTGAAGTTGAGCGTTGCTTAGAGCGCCAACGATCCTTGAGCTCTTTGAACCTTAAAAGGCAGACAGAAAACATGTTAGTTACTTTCTTGGAAATTTTGAACACTCTCGTAACTTAACTAAAGCTAGGATGTAAACAAAGAAACCAAACTACTACTTGCTGGATACTAATACACAATTAGAATCCACTTGGAACCACAAAGAATGGATAACTTGACCAAACAGAGATAGACTCAGCATGCAGATGGCAGGAACTTATTGATGTGATGCAACTTACAAATTTAAAAATGGCATATGGAATACAGAGAACATGATGCCAGAAATACAGAGAACAATAAGCATGGCACAACTAGAAGATCCAAATAATAGCATTTAAAAGTAGCCAAGTCATGAACTTAGATGTATGAAGCCCCCCAACTTATATATATATATATATATATATATATATATATAATAGAAAGACAACATAGCCCGCTGCCAAATCAGACAACAACCCATGCAGGTCTAAATGAAAAGTAACAAAGGCATTTATGATTCGCAATAACTATAACTGGTTAAGCCTTGCATTATTACAAATCTCATTTACTTTTCCACTTCCCATTCTAGTCCTTGAACAAATTATTGCTCAGCTTTGCCGATAATTTAATTGTTTTCACTGCAGATATAGCAAATACATTATCTTTTTTTGTTTTTTTGGGAAAAAAGCAGAGGTGTACTGTGAGTCTATGAGATACCAAGATTCAGCAAATATTATGACATTCAAGTTCATTCTCTGGAGCAGCCAACTTCTTAATCTTGCTTGGTAATAAATCTTTACCTATTTAAGTTGTCCTAGTGTTTTAACTATGAACAAGTGAATTACATGTTTATCTATTATAACAGGGTAATTAATTGTTCAGGCAACCTAGCATGTCATATCCATTAGTATCTACCAAACATAACAATTAAAACTACTTGTATTCCCTTGCAAAGAAATAACAGCAATTATGGGGGCTTTCTCTAATTGACTTGTTTAGAAATATCACTCGTGTATAAATTGAGATTATCAAGACCCGTGCTGTTTATAAGATGATAGTAGGTGGTGGCGTCTTCTTAATTTAGTGTATTAGTCCAAAGGTTTAAATGTTTTGATAACTTGAACTAATGGTTTCAAAGCGTTTTTATGAGCGATATGTGGCTTCACTCCCTTGATCATGAAAGGATTATGAATGAAGCTTACATGCTCGCTTATTCGCTTATTCAAAGTGTTTGCAAGATAATCATATTAATAGTCTTAGATTAAATCTCTACGTATAAACAAACATACATAAACCCCAAGATGTACCAAGTAGAGAAGACTGACTGGATGAGTTTCGGTCGACCACAAATTCCTCCATGTTTAGTAGAGAGAGTTTGAATGGCTGACGGCCAGTTGATGGATTTGCGGTCAACCTCTATCGGGCAAACTGGCCATTACAGCTAGTCACTTGCAAATTTCCTCTCTAGTGCTCTTACTCCCTTTCCATCAGGGGTTTTAAGTTGTGGGTTTAACTTGGACAATTATACCATTAAAAGAGAAGCAACGATGAAGGGCTGTTTCCTTCCCAAAAGATGAGTTCTAAAAGAGACGGCATATCAGACCCATATCTAATTAAAATTTTGAGCAATCAATTACTCAAATCTTCAACCTCCCAAATTGGCAAACACTTCGGACAAACAATTCGGATTGGACAACCAGGAAATAGACGACATGTTTAATGTTAGAAGGTGTGGGTGTCGTACCTTGGATAGCAATACACTCCGACTCGGATCGGTCGACGAATCCAACGGCGTAATTGGGATCGTTGACGGACCGAATCACGTACTGCTTCTTCCCTGCTGCTGCTGCCTCGTTTCGAACGATACACCCCTCGAACTCAGCACGCTCCTCCGCCAGCACCGCTCCCATCGTTCGCCTTACTCGCACGGCCACCGATGTCTGCCCCTTCTTGTACGCCGCGTGCAGAAGCTTCTGGACACCGCTCTTCCCCCCTTTAAATGGCGCTCGCACCATCGTCGCTGAGACCGCACCAACTCCGCCGCCACCGCCGCCGAAGCTGAGCTCCTCCACCACGTCGCCGGACTGCAGCGTCCCCCACCCGTCTCCCCATTCCTCCGCCTTCGAGCTTCCAGCGACCACCTCCACCGCCACCACCGCCCCCTCCAACGACGACGATGACGACGGTGAGAGGTCCATTCTCATGCGTCCTCTGTCTTAACTTCTCTCTCTATATTGAACTTAGTATCAATCAGATATGTGATTCTAGACGATTATTTGGGATGTACTTAATTGAGACATGGATGCTCGTCCGAGAGCGGCTGGATTTACGGCTGCCTCGACAGCCGGATCGAAAACAGGATTGGTTAGATTGATTAGAAAAATGAAATTCTGGCGATCGAGAGAAGCTACTTTCCGAGATTGGAATGAGAGATCTCGATGAACTATAAATTGATGTTGAAGGATTGTTTGAACTCTTTCCCCGTTGGCCAGCTTTCCGTGGGAAATGAAATTGATCAAACAGTTTGGTCCTGTTCTCAATTTCTTCGATTAATTTAAATAAATGATAGCCGCGTAATAGACTTGGGTCATCTTAAAAATTGTTTTTTAGGTATTTTAAAAAATTGTACCTATTATCGTTCATTTTAAATAATTGTCGCAAAGATTCTATTATTTGATTTTTATTTCATGTACTCGTAAAGATTCTGTAACGAACTATAACAATTTTTCAACTTTAGAGGTATATAATTAGATGCAAGGTTATATCCAATTATATATATATATATATATATATATAATATATATATATATATATATATATATATATATAATTGGATATAAGAATATTAATTTAAAGGGATTCTGTCTAAATACTATGTACTTTGAAAAGTTTTGTCAATAAATTTTAGATATTTTTAAAAATTTATAAAGTCACTATATGAAATACTTTTTAAAAAAACTAAAAATCAAAAATAAATTATTATGCATTTTATAATTCTTTCTAGAATATTTTTAAAAAAATTTGAAATAATTATTTTGATATACCTAACTTTTAACTAATAATAAAAATTTTGAAGCCTCAAATATCTATTATGTATATTTTTTATAAAAAATAATACAAAAATAGTTTAGATATTAGAATTTATTTTTTCCGTATTAATTTTTTAAAATTTATAATATTTATTTGTGCGCTCGCCCCTGCACATGTGTGTGTGTCTTTTTTTAGTTGATTTACTGTTCTAGAAAGAAATTTATACGGAAGGGTTAAAAAAAGAGGCTGATTTAATATTATTCATTGTTTAGTTATTAGAATTTATTTTTTCCGTATTAATTTTTTTAAATTTACAATATATATGTTTGTGCGCGCGCACCCGAACATGTTTGTGTGTAATTTTTTAGTTGATTTACTGTTCTAAAAAGAAATTTATATGGAAGAATAAAAAAAAAGGGGCTGATTTAATATTATTCCTAAATTAAACTATTATTAGGTGTTGTTGATTCCCAATTCAGACAAAAATACGTTTAGATAACAGTCGAAATTATATTATATTATATTATATTTAATTACGAGCTAGACTAGTAAAATAGTTAAGTCGTTCTCGATAGTGAATCCCACTCGAAGCAAACGTAAAAAGGAAGTATCGAGGAATTATAACCGAACTTCGGCGGAAACTGCCCATTTATTATCTCTCCTTGTCCTCATTCCTTTTTTATTATTTTTAGAGATATTATTGAAGTACAATCGGAACCGTCCGTTTGATTCAAATGAGAATTGTTAGCCGTTAGATTAGAGTAGACTAACTGTTCAGACGTGGATTATGGGGGTCCTGAAGACTTGTGGCCAGTCGCTGTCGTTGTGGCTCCCACGTTGAAATTTTATAATAGCAAGTCAACAAAGGACCTTCTTAGATTGGTTTTTGGAATAACTTAATATTAATCATCGCTTTTATATCATTCTTTCACATAAATTCTTGTTACTTTTTATTAATTATTTAAGCCAGTCTATGTATAAATATTTTAAAAAAAAAAATAAAGTTTAAAAATAGAATTTCGTGCATCCTATAATTTTTGCTTTTATATTTTATCAAAAAACTATTTTGAAATGCATTTTGCTTTTCCAACATATTTACTAATTAAAATAATATTAGTTAATTAAAATATCTATTTAAAAAATTAAATAAAAATTTATGATGTATACCAAATTTATTTAAATTTAAAATTTTAAAATATTTGTTAGTATGTATTTTGGAATATATTTTCTTTTAAAAAAATATATATATATATAGGGCTTTATATGTCAAAGTTTTATAAGTAGGGGACCTAGGGCTAGGGCTAGGGGTTTACGAGAAGACCTGTTGATTTTAATTTATTTTCTTTTAATGTTGCACGAGTTCTTGTTTACTGGAAGAACATGAGTAGGCAATTTTTGACTTTTTTAGGCAATTTGTTATTAGCTGTTTCCTAGTATTTCTCTGATTGTTTTTTAGGGCAAAAAACAAAAATATATTATAATAAATAAAGAATATCATGATAGTATCTTTTAAAATGAAAATACTTAATCGGAGGGCATCCCCTCTTTCCCTTACCCATCGGACCCCGATTTATCTCCGGGATGTGCTCAGCAACGAGCGACGCAGGCGAACCATCCTGCTCTAGACGGTGGGATGAGGTTGCCAGCCACCATTGTTTCGTATTTTTTTTTTAAAAGATAAAAATTATTTACATTTGAATCAAGACATGCTGGATGGAGAAAAACGGATTTAACAGGCTGTACTATTTTAATTGCCCCCTCTCTCAACCCCTGTTTTCTTTTGTTTTTATAAGTGGAAATAATGATTTTATATTAATTTACATACCAAACAGAATGGCTGAGTTTAAAATTCTGTTTATGGGTTTTATCCCTAGTTATTACTCAGTTGACCTAACATTTACATGCTTCTCTGATTGGACTACTTGGTGCTGGGTTCGAAATTTTAGTTTCCATAATGCTAGTAACTATCATTGCTTTCAAAATAGGAAAATGGTTAGGCGCACGGACAACGGCGCGGACAAAAACACGAAAATGCAGAAAGTGCATTTTCCGGAGCTGAAAACACGTTCGGAGCGTGGTTCTGAGCTTGTTTCCCGCTCCGGAAAACATGTTTTTTGCTTTTCTGTATTTTTGTCCGCGCTATTGTCCTCGCCAAAAATCAGCTCCTTTCAAAATATTAAGTGCAAATCTTGGTTAAAAATAAAACTTTTTTTTTTTGTTTGGGCGTATGATAAGAGCACAAGTCTTGAATATTATATCCTACAAAATCTAGTGGACTACTACCAATAAAAATTTGATTTTTATGTGGGTCTCGGACAAGAAATGTCTGGGTTGCTATAAAGATAAGATCCGAATATTGGTATAATCTGGTGGTTGATTTTTACAAAAAAAAAGAGTTTTGGATTCTATACGGGCGCTTGGAAAAAATTTAAAGTGATTGAAAAGTTTAAAGGAAAAAATCTTGTATATAGATTCTATATTTTTTTTTTACAGATGGAATGGGAGAAGAAAATTTTGCTTGAAGATCGAAGTGCTTTTTAAGGTTGGACAAGAGAAACATGAATCTATTAAAGTCTATTTGTTAAAAGTATGAATCTATTAAAGGTTTTATGTAATCGGGTTCCCATGGCTTATGTCAAACGATCTAGTAACTATTTTTTTTTATTAATAAAAGTTGCTCATTCAACAAAAAATAAAAAAAAAATAAAGTCATGATAATAAATCTAGAAGTTCAAGAAACACCTTGCAACTACTCTTTGAACGCCCATAGATACCTAAAAAATGATTCAGAGCCACCTTCTCACATAGTCAAAGCGGTCTGCTCATTCTCCTCATAGAAGCTTCCTAGAAATTAATGTGAAAACATTTTAATTTCGGCCGGCGCGTCTAGCGGATGATTAAAACTTCAACTCATAAAGTGAATGTCATAATTTTGAATCCTATAAATGTTATCTGTAATGGTATGAAAGAATTATCTTATCTCTATTTTATAGAGTATAACACAAATCTTAGAATATGTCCCGACTGAAGAATTAAAATTTTATAGTTTATCAGGATATGTAGCCTATGAATTTTGGGATAATTGCATATCAGCCTCCTTATTTTTGGAGGCTCGCAAATCACCTCCTGAAAAGTACGTTTTCAGGAGGTTGATTTGTAAAAAAAAAAAAGAAAAAAAGAGAAAAAATAAATCAGATTCTGAAAATGAACTGAAACGCGCCAAAAATAAAAACGGAGCTAATATGCAAAAGTGCCATGAACTTTAGTAGTATTGTTTT
Organism: Xerophyta viscosa; assembly: GCA_002076135.1. Classification (NCBI taxonomy): domain Eukaryota; kingdom Viridiplantae; phylum Streptophyta; class Magnoliopsida; order Pandanales; family Velloziaceae; genus Xerophyta; species Xerophyta viscosa. The sequence continues at coordinate 442,041 of MJHO01000066.1, forward strand.
TTACCAGAAACAAAGAGATGAATGATAGAATGATTGAACGTTGCCGAGGCTGCCGGAGAGTGGAGAATAGAACCATCTTTTCCTGACAATTGTAACTCCACTACGGCCGCCTCCCCCACCTCAAAAGGTATATTTAAATATCAGCCCATACTTCGATTATAATTATATAAATAAACTTATTATTTAAATATTAATACTTGCCTCCATAATGTAGCTCCCGTCTTGATAAAAATAAAGGAATTTACAAATCTATATTTCTATATAAATATTTCTTACCAATCAATCTTTCTTAAAATATTCTTACGATTCAGCCTCCGATTTTAAAGTTTTTACAGATACCTTCAGAATATTCCACTGCAATACTTACTTAAATTGTTAAATAAAATTAACATTTTTTTTGCTTTATTTATATCTTTAATTTGTTTGAATAGTTATATGAATTCAATCTATCTTCTTTTATGTTTTATTTTTTTTTAGTGTACCTCAACATTTATATGAAATCAATATTTTCATATGCATTTAATAACTATTGAGTGTCATATTTCATTTCTGAACAATATAATTAATTTTAAATCAGCATCTATACAAACTGTAGTCCCAAAAATTTTCTTGTTCGTTTGTCTCAATAGTCACATTGATTGTTTTTCCTTTTTCTTTCTTATGGATCAACTTTTACATGAAAATATTTCTTTTTCCAGCTGCAATTATGAACAGCTGTGTCAACAATTCTTTTTCTTTATTTTTTTTTGGACAATAAAAAACATCCAACAAACTCAATTTTTCCACAATTAATTTATGCACATTTTATAACCATTTAGTTTGCTGTTTTATTTCTAAAGACCATGATCAATTTTAAATCTATCACCATTGCTCGCGCAACGACGTGAATACGTAAGCTAGTACACTTTTAACTACAGAGAAAAGTGTAAGAAAACCAGAAACTGTACATAAAAGAAAACAACGACAATAAATAAACACAACTTGCGCATAAGTCTGGTGCATCAAAATAAGGTTTTCCACATTCAAACTGACTTCAGTAACAATCCACATTTGAATTTTTTGGTAGAGTGCAACAAGAACCAGGACTTCCAAGGAACAAAAGGAAATGGATGACAGTACATTTCAAAGTAACGTAAACAGCTACCGTTACCTGTTTCAATACGGTATGAGCATTCCAAAGCTCTAATTAGCTTATGAAGATTCATGCTGATCAAATCCATAAGCTGTTCTCAAGTTTGAAGCCATGCTATTCAATTGAGTAAGATGCGCCGAGTAGGCTACACTCCCATCATGAAACTAATGTATAACAAACTTATGGACTTAATCCTGCTCATTAGTAATACGCCTTTCTTGGATTCCCCTGTCACACAGTCGAGAATGATGATAAAGCGATCAGTTTATAGAAATGCAATGCAACCAAATTAGATACAATTGAAGAATTTCAATAAACCAACTCCTAAGGATCTAATGAGGCCGATAGACATTTCCCGTAGTATAAAAGGCTTAATTCGAATATCAAACTATATGATGAGGATTTACCAGTGGGTTTGGCCTGTGACGGTAGCCAAGCATCATACGTTTCTTATACTGCTCATAAATGTCATCATCAGGAGTGACCTCACCAGGTTGAGAAGCACCTACTCCCAAGTTATTCAGCTTCACTTCCCCTGCCATCACTGGATCTGCACGCCCACTCCTTGAACTACCAAGCCCCTCACCTGCGGCGAAGAGCATACATGTTACACGCAGCAAAAATAGAGGTTTGCCCTATGACACAGGCGATACATTTGCAGATGTTTTAAATTGAATTTATGCATCACCTTCTTTCCACCCCATCTTAGATAGAAGCTTATGCCCAACATTGTCCGCCTGAATTTTTGACTTTTCAGCAGCCTCTCTAGCAGCCCGCTGAGCCTCTGCATCGTTGCAGCCAGCCAAGAACTTCTCAAGCTCCTCTTGTGGTATGTAATCACCCATGTGGTGTCCCCTCTTTACGGGAGCTACAACATTAAATGTGGAAAAAAGTGTTATATGAATCAAACCATTAACACCGCCATGATTGGAAAACAGGGAAATAAAGAAAGACCATAGCAATTACTAAGTCATCAGAGTGGTTGTTATCAAATTCACTTTATTTCCCCAGAACTGAAGTTAAGGTTGGCCTACGTCATAAAAGAATGTAAATGCCAGCATATAAGAAGGGAAACCTTGAAGGGAAGCAGGAGGCGGCATTTCATCCTTGGACTGTTTAGGTGGCCTCCTCCTTTCTTCTTGTGCAGCTTTTTTCATGTAATATTCCATCATAGCTACGGGATCAGAAGCTGGAGGAGCACTAGATTCACCTGTTAACAGCATCGCACATTATTTTTACCAAAAAGAAAATTAAGTTGACAAACCTTACACTTGCACAGAAATCATAAATTTCAAGGACGACGGTTGAGCACAAAGTTATCAAAAAAAAAAAAAAAAAACTAGTCTACATCACCTTCATGTCGTGTAGAAACACAAAAGCCTTCATGATAAATGCTCAAAAAGGTTTAGGATGAACAGATATAGATGAAAAACTTGCAACTAAGTCTATAACCAGATAACAAGTTTGATCTTTGCATGTATGAGGATCACATTGGATTGGTCCAAAATCAGAGAGAACAATAAGGAGTACCAAGTCTCCTCTTTTCTATCAAGTAAATGGTGAACAAAAGCTAAATAGTACTGTGCTTGTCGCCAACTTTTAGAGATACACAAATATGCACAAGACACCTAAAAACACCTTCACTCATCCTAACAAATTACAAAGCAAAATAAACTGCCATTAGTATACTTTGCAGCTAGTATGAATGCTTAAAAAAAGATGCATACAGTGACCAGAAGCACCGCCTGTTCCCTCCATATTAGCCTCGTAGAGGGCTGAAGCCGGGGTTTGGAAACTTGAATGATGTTGGATAGAACTCCTCTGAGAACTACGATGAGATCTGGAACTAGATGCACTATCTATGAAAGGAAAGAGAGGAAAAATAGTCAACTTCTAAAGACAAATTCAACAATTGCAAGATTGACACATATGGAAAGTTAGCCTTCCAAAAGAAAATGGCGAACTGACCAGATTGAGACGCATGAGAGACCTTTGATTGTTCAATAAGCCTTTCTTCTTCAACAAGCCTATGTTCATAATATTTGTAGTCTGAACAGCTGGTGTTGAACAGAAACCTGTACATAACAAGATTAGCAGATAAAAAAGATTGAATAAAATGTTTCCACAAGAGTCAGGACATATCTAGCCGGAGGAAAACAACACAAAGAATAATAAATATGATCCACTTTGTAGAGAGGAATATAAAATTTGGAGGTAATAGAAAGGATCTATAAGAGAAGCAAACCCTTGCAACAAAAAGAAAGGCATACATGATTGACTAAAACCCAACCTACTCGCTTTTACATCAACTGACGCCAAAAGTACATTGGCAAGCATGCAGGTTTGAAGCACTCAAGCCAGAAAACAGATCATATGTTTCTATCAACTTTTCTCCTTGCAAGCACATCAAAAATCCATGTGCAATCAGCATGTTGTTCAACAGAGCTAAGATAACGCAAACAGAAGAGTACAGAACAGTAAAGTCGGACTTCAACATACTTAAAGGGTGTATCACCAGGATTCCTTTGGCGAGTGATATGCTCAAATTGCCTCCCATTTTTGGCAACAAGACTTGCTAATCTATCAGCAACTTGCCTCACTGTATGATCGCTTGGAGGAGATGGTGCTGCATATCACTTAAAGAACTGATTAATACCAAGAGCATGAACAAGGAATGCAAAATTGTTGCAGCAGGCCTGCCACATTTTCCAATTCATTCTATCAACAACCTTCCCATCAATGTCGATAATAGGTTAAGCTGCATTCATTAGATAACAATTTCAAGAACATCTACCACACAACATCCATGCCAAGCAACCGTGTAACAGACACAAGAAAGTAGCTTTTGACTGTAAAATTATATTACAAAAACAAGTATTATGTTTAAATGCAGTTTATGTGGGTATCGCCTAAAAGCAATTTGATACATTTTAGGGTCAGTTGGTCTATAATATTCCATTTCTGTTTACAAATTTAAGGTTGCTAACTCGTCTTAAGAAAATACTTTGTACCAACAGGATAGCCATGTAGTGCACTTATTACTTTTTTAAGCCAATGGTTAGCGGTGACCATTGGCATGATATAGTTTCAAGTGAAAACATAAGGAGTCAAATAAGACAAGCATCCTAAATGTTATTGTTACAAATGAAAACATGCCACATATAACGTTTGGAATCTTTGACACTTTGTAAAATTTTGACAGAAGTTTTAAATACACGATACTAGCTAAGCTGAAATTTGAGCAACAAAGGAAACTCACGTTTCCGATGCATATATTATTAGATTTGAGCACTAGCTGCTTTGTCAGCAATACACAATGTGTAGTTACAAGTATACCCACCCTACAAGAAGTTTATTCCAAATAAGAAACAACAACAACAACAACGAATTGCACTTAACTAGCCCATGTAATACCTTAAGCAATGTGGACTAGAGTCTAGAGGGAATGCTAGTGGCTTCTGTCTTTTACAAAAAGGTTGTTCAACTACCTAAACAATCTAATTGATTGGTAGAAATATGGAAAAGAATGTTCAAGAACATGATGCATCCATCTAGCTCAAGAAAAGCAAGTACTTACCATAATATAAAGACACTAAGGATCTTTTAGCATCATTTAAGCTTTTGGTTCTATTTTTCTACTTCAAACTTTAAATTAACAAGGAGGCCGCCTACAAGTGAAGCTATACGCACCCTTTAGGTTAAGACCCTAATGCATCCTCATAACAAAATATGAATAGAAATTATTACCAACGTCTACTTTAACAGGCAAAGGCTCCATGGAATCAGGTTGCCCCACCCTCTGCCTCTTTGCTGGCTCCTCCATTCGCCGGCCTTCTATTTCACTGCCATCCTCATCTTCCTCTTCAATCAATTTCACAGGGGTGGCAACAACCTTGGACTTCTGTTTCAAGCTGAAGGCAAGCTTCCCACCAGAAGCAGGAGTGTTATGCTTAGTCTTGTCAGTAGATTTGGTATCTAATGCCCTCTTGTTGAGTATCATTCCCGTCTTCAAAGTGGTGGTAGAGCTCATGGAAGTATTAGACTTGGAATCTGCCAGTGCTTCCATCTCTTTTTCTTTCTTCTCCCTCTCAAGTTGCATAAACTTCTCCATGAAAGAACCATCATTAGCAAAGAGGCTGGGATTAGCTCTCTTCTCCATTACCAGTAGTATATCTCCAATATACAAACCTCTAGTGTTTCTTCACTTGCAAATAAAGCTGCAATCTTTGAACTCAGATCAGAAAACCTAAGCAGATACTGAACTGAACTTAAAACCATGTAATTCGCCAAATATCAGCTATGCACACAGGCAAATTAAGAACTTGAGAGAAGATAAAACAAGTTTTAAAATTAGGCAGCAAACAGGTCATATTTAAACCTCCAAACATACATATCTACTGCATTACTGAACATTACTGAAGAAGAGATGACTTAACAATCGATTATGCAATGGAAAACACTAGAACAGTACCATAGAGAACAAGTTCATCAAAATCCGAGAAAAACAGGCACCGACACAGTAAAAAAAAAATTCCTTAACTCGTCCTAGGAACCAACTAAGAAGTTACAAAAAAACTCAATAAGGTACTTAATCTACAGTCCCCCATGTGATTCAATTTAATCTACAAAAGCTCATAGTTTCTTTTCTCTGCGCTGCCTCATGTAATTCAATTTAATCTAAGCTCCTCGTAATCTAGGATTTTATCCTGAAGTCCCTCTGTCGAAGTATAATCTACAGATGAGGAAGAAGAATTACCTTTGATTATTCAAGTACACTTCAAATATCATTATGGTTTCAAAATGAAAGTACTAATACGTTATATGATAGTATAGTTTCACAACACGAAAGTATAGATACAATTACGTTGTATGAAAGTATAGTTTCACAACACGAGGATACAGCATTAGAAGCAGCGAATAATATTAATTCAAAACATACAAGAGGCGAGGAGGAATTTTTTACAAAAATACAGGAACATGCTTCAAAACAAATAATCCTAAATAATTGAAATTAAACAATTAACGTACAATCGCAGAAACATTAAAACAAGCTCAGCCACAAATAACAGACTTCAACCACAATTCCTAGCCATCGTATTTAGGGTTCCGAACCCCAGTGAACACGCGGAAATCACAGTTAGCGTAAGCGCTCACAAATCAAACAACTAATCCAATTTCGTTAACGAAATTAAATCGGGATGGCAGAAGTATCGTTCGATAAACGACAAAAGAAAATAAATTTTAATTATAGAAAATAACGTCAGCGATTAACTATTTGCGTTACCTAAGCCCTGGAGAAGCTGAGATTGCGAAATCGAACAAACCCTAATCTCGATTCTCGAAGATCGATCTACAAGAGCCGAGAGGATACGATGGATCTTGAAGAAAGGGTGAGGAGAGAGAGGATTTATACGAGGTAGCGGTGAACAATAGCAGAGAGAGCAACGGAGGCGAAGCAAAGAATGATGGTTAATTACATACCAGCCCCATTTTAAACATTAACAAATCAGTCCCCTAAAATTTAAGTCCCAACTCAGCTTCCACCAATTTATCGCGTCAGCAATTTTGTATGTTAATTTAAAAATAAAAACTAATTTGTTCAAAATTTTAATATGTGGGGTAAATATCAAAATCCAAAAATATGGAATATGAAATTTCGACAGACCAACTCTAATTTTTCAAAATATATTAAAATAATTTCTATTTTTTAAATTAATTTTTGTTGTTATTGACGTGAATAAAAATATGAGCTAATTTGAAATATATTAAAAATAAGATTATTTTGAAAACATAAAAAAAAAAAGTTGATTTATAGTTAATTCAAGAAATTATTAGAGTATTTTGTTTATTCCGTTTTATTTAATTTTTTTTTTCTATTCTATTTAATTCGGTTGATAGTTTTAACAGAAAACAAAACAGATGTTGGGGGATTTTTTTTGCAAACGTGGAATATGTGGTAGAACAGAAAATGATAAGCCACCAGGTATTCTATGAGTAAATGCTAATTTTTAAGTGGAGATAGGATCAAAATTATCACCGATACCGTAGTATTTCTATTATAATGATAGATTAAAAATTTAAATTCTAATAAGTGTGAGTTAAAAGTACCGCTCTATTTTACGATTAAAATATAGAATACTATCAGATCAAATTCGACAGTCGTAGACTATTTTTTAAGATCAAAATTTTCTAAAAATTTCATCAATTGATGTTGATGCAGCGGCATAAGCGCCTTTCATTTAAAAAAAAAAATGAAGTTGATAGATCTCCACTTTATTCGAAATCCGTATGCTATCAAAAAAGAAAATTGTGACATTCAACGCAATCTCCAGTTATTTCGGGTGAAATTTAGGGAAAAAAAAGCAGAATTTTGTTTATTTTCATACATACAAAAAAAATAGTACAAAATATTCACGAATTCTAAAGTGGATAATTTAATGTAACAATACCAGTTCTGCACGGATCCAAACCTTGCGGTGGTAGTGCTGGCCGTAGCACGGCCCTCATTTCATGCAACTTTATAAATATGATAATTTCCTGCAACTTTATAAATATGATAATAATATATTATGTTATAAAAATCTTGACGTTAATAACTAATACGGGGATAAATACTAGAAAAGATGAACATGAACTAACTACGAAGATAATATGGGCACAAGAGTAGGAGATACATAATGTACGTGGTTCAGCTATTTGCTTACACCTGCTAGTAGTCGCAACAAAATTTTCTTTTTTTGAAATTGTGTAAAGTTGGCTAAGAGCTCTAGTTATGGAGATGTATCATACGTAGTTGGGAGTTTTTTTTTTGGCCTCCCCTTACCCCTCGTCAATAATGATTAAAGCCGAGTCCGCCACTTAATTCAACAAGTAGGCATGATAGTTAAGAACGATGCAATCTAAGTTTGGATACATGCATAATGCATTACCAAATTTGCAAATTAGTAGAATATAGGACAGTACATGCACAAAAGGTTCACACGTGTGCCGAAGGCTGTTAGTTTAGATCCACGAAGGGCTATAAATCGTCGGGTTTGGTGTGCCATTTATGTTCCTCCATATTGAGCTGGTCCTGAGATAAGGGAGTTTCAGTCCGTAATCTTAACCAAAAAGATAACCACTTGCTCCTACCTCAAAAAAAGAACAATAGGGTTTAATTAAAGCTTATATCGTGCTACATAAAAAGAAGTATATATTCCTTTTCTTGAAAAGTATATGTTTTTTAATTACAACAATATTAAAATCTAAGTGATCAGTCCCTTCCAAGCATGACATAGGACGGATAATAGGTACGCAATGATTCTATAAGGAGGCTTTTCTGAAACGACCTTTATGTTTTCAAATCAACACTAAAACACATGAGCACATAAGTATAGAAATCAAATCAACCTTTTCGTCACAAGAATTCTCAACTCTAAGGTCAAGCATGCGGCCATTATTGCTAGAGTATATGACTATAACATCTACGAGAGCTTCCTATGGATGCTCTCTAAAACCCACACTACGGCGTCCGCCGTCATAAAGCGCCTAAAGAGAGGGACAAATGAAGAAGAGGTACTACAACCCCAACTACTATCTGCAAATGTCATGGGATACCAACAAACACAAGTTGAAACTTATTTGAAGTCAATGTTATATATTTTTTCTCAGAAAATGGTTTTTTCTTCCTGACTGGATGAACTGCTAGAAACCAAATTGAGCAGATTCTTAAAATTAACCTCGAGTTTATGTATCTGTGCTAGAAAGTGAACCTCTCAAGGTTACACTAGAAAACAAGTGGCATTTGTTACCTTCTAAATACTAAGAAACATGGTGTATATCCAAAAATACGAGTTAATCATAATGAATATTATACTTCCGAACATTTAGATCATGCAAATATGCTTCAAATTGTACCCAACTTTAAAATGCATAAAACTGCGACTATGGCAAATAAAGAATCAACAACACAGAAAAAATAATAAAGCGTCATTTCTCAGAATCAAAACCAATGTTCCAAAATCCTTCAGGTGTCATAGGAGGAGTATACCTATACCGGTGCCTAGAAACACCATCATGATGTTCGCAACGAGCGTCACTTACCTTACCTCCTTCTGGAAGAACAGCGTCGTAAAACTTCTTGCACTGCTTGCATTCCACTCCTTTTAGATTATCTCTTTCAGCTCTCTTCCTAACAGGCTCTACATATTTGTAAGTCTTGTTTGCAGGCTGCAAAACTGAAATATGCTTTTGCTGCGTAAGTGTTTCGACACTTATATCTTGTGTCTCATCGTCAGAATTGTTGAAACCCACATCTTTTGGGGCTGGTACCGGAAATACTGGGTCTTCTTCAGGATCCTTTCTAAAATTTATTAAATTATCAATTGGCGTATCGAGAAAGTCATCATGTGGATCTGCACCTCCTCGCTCTTGATGTGTCCGAGTGTTTCTCCAACATGGCGCAGCTCTCTTCTGCTCCGCAAGTGGCTCAGACTTGCAATTACTAGTAATATGCTCTGCAGACAGAGAGCCACGACTAGATGATATGTTAGAGCAGGAAACATCAACAGAACTTTTAACTTGTGCAATGTCTTCATTTGTTTCTGCATAAGAATCATCATCCTCCTGATAACCATGGTTGGAAGCCGGTCGGGGATTCTCTGGTACATTTTCTTCTGATTCTACAAGAAGAATGAGACGATCACACTGGGAATTCAAATATACTGAATAAAAAATATAACAATGCACATAAATTTGATCTGAACTCTAAATTTAGTTTTGTAATTTTTGGAAGCAATGATAAATGTCCGATCTCTTAAACAATCAATGGAGTAATGAAGAATGTCAAATTCTGCTAAGGATGACATTCTTAAACCATCATTGCTCAGAGAGGAAAAGATTTCAACAAAACAACTAAGAAAACTAGCATCCTTACCTTTCAGGTTTCTCTTTTTCTTGAAGGATCTAAATAACTGCATTTCTTCTTCTTCCATCCTATCAGTAAAAAGCACATCTTTTGCGGTATGACCAGTCTTCCTCGCGAGATAGTTGTACTGAGATTTCAATTCCTTGTATCTAGAAACAAACTCTTCCTGAAATCGTCTTCTTTTGCCTTGTTCTTGCAGTAGTTGTTGGTCTTTTATTTCAATTTGCCGCAATAATCTTTCTTGTAGTTCCTTTTCCATTGTCACTTCTCCTATCTTCTGCCGCAGCTGTTCCTTGAGCTCATTGATGTATTCTTCTTTCCTCTCTAAACTCTCCAGCCTTTGTAGAAGTTGTTTATTCTCATATTCACGCTTGTGCAACATCTGTTCAGCAGTAACCACTTTTGCTTCACTTTGCTCCAATGAGATATTTAGATGATGAATTCGGTCCATATATTGTTCTTTCTCAAGCCGGAGCTCTTCAATCTGACTTAGTAAAGAATTTTCTTTCTTCTTCCACTCTTCCTCGGCAGCTTTCTTGACTTCAACAAGCCTCTTCTGTAAAATTTTAGTCCTTGACTGGAAATTTGGAAAGAGCTGATTACAAAAGATGAACTCAATGTGGGATATTCGATCTTTTAATTCTTGAATGGTAGCTACAAGAATGGTGCTGAGCCCACAAATGAACTTCGACTCATCAGCGTCAACAGGATCCTCATGTTCCATGAAGATCTTCACAACTGATGCAAAACCTTTAACAGGAATAGATATCCCATGTAAGTAGTGCGCAAGCGTCATGAACCATCAGACTGAACAGGGAAATGAGAGAAATGAAAGACAGAAAAGGCACAGTCTAAATTACAGACCCTTCCACTTTTACAACAATGAAATTAGAATAACAAACAAAGTGCTCCATGTATGTGCCACACGTTGCGTGTTCTACACATATTAGTATTTTCTCAAAGAAATATCAGAACCATAGTAAAGTAATCCACAATTTTTAACCATAATATCAGACGAACACATGCCGGCTGTTTTGCCCATTTTCACTTTCGGAATGCATTGATCATACACGACATAAATCCAGATAGCATAATTGAATGACAAAGCACCATATTACTACTGAAAAAAATGCAGCTTGTATATTTGTTTTCCTGTGATATCTTGTTATTCTGAAACTAAAACTAATGAAACCTCCCTCAACATTGAATGGTCTTGAATTTGAACTTGTTGAAATTTAAGATAGTTAAAAAAAAATCTATGAGAATGCATAAGAAATTTCTTGGCAACAATGTGCTCCAAACCTTAAGGAGGAACACTGGTTTGACTACATCGTATGATGGTTAAAGGAGAAATAATGAATCATAGTAGGACATTCATTTCCTCTCAGTGGGAGAAAACCGAAAGTCATAAAACAACTAAACAACACCTGGTATGGAGGTGGCAAACTGTAATAGTAAAATGTGATCCTAAATTAATCAAATTTTCATCATGGTGAATCATCCTGCAGATTGAGACCAGTAACAAATACAAAAATACATTATCAGATATATGCATAGGCATCAGAGTGAGACTATAACCACATCCCGACTTGGTTATTTTTTTTGTATATTCTTAATTTAAAGGACAGAACAAGAGAACAATTAATATTCTCAATGGAAATAAACCCTCATTTAATATACAAGGCTCATGACCAAAAAAAAAATAAGGAAATTATTTACATTTTCCAGTGTAAATGCATGCCAGTGACTGCAAAAAAAGGAAAATCACCACATGCCCACGATATTCTTCAAAACGTCTCTGAAGATATCCCAACAGTAGATAGAAATAAGGAAAACTTCTCTGCACCCCCTCCCCCCATATCCCAAAGATCAGGCTTCGCACTCCATCTTTCCAATTTATATAAGGTCCCTCGTTTGAATGCTTTACTCTGTGTATTCCATATTTCCACATAATTGAATCATGCTTCTTACAAATTATACTTCAACTGTTTCGGAATATTGATGTCTACGAGATGTACATATACACTTCCTTGAAAAAAATATAATACGCGAGAGGATGTGGAACGGAAAGAAAAAACTTCATCAAAGTTCCCCCCCCCCCCCCCCCCCCCCCCCCCCCCCCCCCCCCCCCCCCCCCCCTTCTCCCAAAAAAGAAAAAAAAGAAAAAAAAAAAAAAAAAACCCACTGACTACATTTCTACAATCATCCTCCAGCGCCAAAACCAAAATCCACTGACTATATCTCTACCACCGTCATTGAATGTCACACTTTCCAACTAACAACAAAGGAACAACTAACCATCAATCTTTGTTAAGAAAAACAAACCCTCTATCTAACTTTCGATCTACCTGCGTAAATGAAAGAGGCATTGCAATCAACGATTGCCACAGTAATTTTCAAATAACTTAGGGATAATTACATAGCCAAGTTAATCGATATTATCGACTATCAATCCTTTTCCCTCAGAATCAATTGTTGAAAACTAACACCCCAAGAATCCATTACGAAACTATCGTAATTATCAAAAGTAATTACGGAAAAATGACAAAAAACAACAAAGAATAAAGAATAATTAACTAGATCCGAGACTATGATCACTCAGATCTAAAACTCGCGGACAGATCAACAAATTACAGCAGAAACATTTACTCCAAAATCATCAAAAATTACTAGGACCTCGCAATAGCTGATGAAGAACAAATAGACTATGATCACTAAGATCTAAAACCTAGCAACCGCAGACAGAATCGACAAATTCAAGCAGAAAAACATACCGAAAATCCTCAAAAATTACTAGAACAATGTATAGCTGATGAATAACAAATAGAGACGAGATTGCAGATACTAAAACCAAATTCACCTGGAAAAGTGATCGAACAGAAAAATCCTCGCTAAAGCGAAGCAGAAAGATCTTTCGCGCGCGAAGAGAGAGATTTGTTTTACGCGAGGAAAATGAAAGGGGTAGAAAATAGGGGTGTCCAAAACCGGGACCCGACCCGAACTGTCTCGGGTTTGAGCCGATTAGACCCGACCCGACCCGACATGTTCGGGTCTGATAGGGTCGGGTCAGATCTAGTCGGGTCTGATCGGATCTGTTGGGTTGGTACACCTAGCAACTGCTGATTTCTGTAATCTATAATGTTCAAAAATTCTGAATAGAAAGGATATAAAATAAAATTTAACAACCATGGACAGTGGATCCACAACATACACAACCAGTTAACTGTCAATTAACCCACTCCATTCAATTATTGTACGATATGAAAGTAACAAATCGAAGATCATAACCGCAGCGGCATGAACAGCGAGGTAAACATCTTGCTCCGGGGACGTGAGTGGAGCTAAAGGCAGCACGATCAACATATGAAGAAATCTCAGCGGCGGCGGAAAGAAATAATACGCACAGAGAGAGAGAGAGAGAGAGAGAGAGGGAGATGTAAATACCTTTGCTCCGGAGGCGTGATTGGAGCTGGAGGCAGTGCGACAAGATGAGGAAATCTCAATGGCATGAGGAAAGAGATGGTGCAGGGAGGAGGAGAGAGAGAGAGAGAGAGAGAGAGAGAGAGAGAGAAGGGGGGTGGGGTGGGATGGGGTGGGGCGGAGGAGAAATTGCTAAAGTGGCTGCAAGTTTGGAGGGGATGACTTGTATATGCTTTTGGGCTTTAAATTGGGCTACCACATTTATTTATTTTAACACATTTACTGGACACGTCGGGTCGGGTCTCAACAACACAGACCCAAACGCGACCCGACCCGAACTTCGGGTCCGTAATTTAGACCCGACCCGACCCGTGGACCCGATAGACCCGATCCAAACTCTTCGGGTCCGATCGGGTCTAGTCGGGTCTTCGGGTCGGGTTTTTTTTTTGAACACCCCTGGTAGAAAATTGTGCAGCAAGTGATCAGAAAGCGCACTGAGCATCGTTTGAAAATTTTCGCTTTCCCTCCAATAAAGGAAAACGTGCATCGCACGTGTTAAACGATATTTTTCCGGAGAGCGTTTTTTTTGGGAGATTTTTCTTAAATTTTCTTCAAAAACAGCAACTTTCGGGTCCGGTAGCTCAAGGCTATTGAAGCATTGGTCTTATGAGCCAAAGGCCGCAAGTCCGACCCATGCCGGATCACCACATTTATCATTATTTTAGCATACCTCATACAAATAAAACCTAGCTAGAAGGGGGAATTTAGAAATGATGCAAGTGTATAATTGGGACCTGTTGGAAACGGAATGGGTGTACGGGTGTGTTTGATTTTATCTTGTTGGATAGCTTGTAAATGGTTAATTATAGAATAATCTTTAAGTTATAATCAGCATTTGGTAAAGTATCTTATTAGGTAGCTTATAGATGCTAAATTATTAAAATTAGTTTGTTCCTATATGTTACCTCCTCTAGCATATGGCGAAAAAGCTGTTAGATGGTAGATAACCATTTGCTAAAATACTCCTTCTCATATACAAATTATAATATATATCATTATATAATCCATCTCATCTCTTTCCTATATTATTGCAGAGACAACCTCGAAATCTTATCGTTGCGACCTCGTCCCCGTGCCCTCACGATCCGCTGCAACGACCTTGCCGCCGTACCTCCACAACCTCTCATACTACGTCCTACCGTGATCTTACGCTAGACAACGTAATTAGAATTTAGAAAAAAAAAATTATCATATATATTTTAATAAGTTTGTTAGGTTGCGAAATCATATTTTTATATTATGATTATTAATAATTTGAATGATATCAATCATATATAAGTAAGATACTATTTATGTATTTTTTTGTCATTTTATATTACCAACTATATTAAAACGTTTTAGTTACCAAACACTTTTATAAGAATCAGTTAGACTATACAATCAGCTAGATATTAGAAAGACCAGCTAGATAGATATACCAGCTGCACAAGCTAGATTTATTTACAAATTACTAACAGCTACCAAACACACCAATATGGTAGGCCTAAGATTTTTAGATAATAGTTATTTCCAGCTATTTTTCTTTTTGTTGCAAAGTTAAATATCACGCTAATAACGACATGCATATAGAACTAGTATTTAACCCGTATTATACAAAAAAAACAAAGAGTTACTATCAAACATGTACTCTGAGAACGCGCAAAACAGAACCTTACCGATCAGCAACTCCTTTCGGAGTGATGGAGGAACGAAGTGTTGTAGCAATGGATTCCTAGACCATTAATACAAGGCGCATTGTATAGGAGTATACGTTAAGCAAAACAGTATAAAAGTGTGTGGTTTCATATGCATGTAATATGTTTAGTTTTGTATGAATTCAAACTATACTTCAATTGCACAGATTATAGCCCGTCAGCAAAAATATCATGAACAAAACGCTATGATTCACGTCTAGCCAACACAGATCAGATTCTTAGCATCAGTCAAGCACCGTCAGATACAAATACATCTTCGCAAAGCAAATAAAACACATCACAACAAGGATAAGAAAAACAACCTTGGAGACCTGCTAACCTAAAAAACATGGCTTTCTAAGACTTTTGCTAATATAGGACATAGAGGATAAGTTTTATATGATGCAAAAAGAACATATCGCAATAAATCTGAAAGATAATTTGAGCATAACTAAGACAGAATAGATCCTCAAATTGGTCATAGAAATTACAATCAAACTACCACAAAAATCTCAAACTCAGGTCTCCTCAGGACTAGTGTAACCCCTCTAGAGCCTACAGATGTGACGCTTAATCGGCGTCCTCATCAACCACCTTGGTGCCCAATCCTTTAAGACCCTCTGGGGGGACCTCAGCAACAGTAACAAGAGAATAGAGCTCTTCCTTGGCATCCTCCTCATCGTTCCTCTTCCTGGCGATCCTAACCCGCACACGTCTTGGCACACTTCGAATGCCCCTGCTCCAGATTTGCTTGTTAAGCTTAACATCAACTCTGACATCGGTTGTTCCCATTGCCTTTTGGGCAAACTTTCTGATCTCCTTTATGGCCTTTGGTGCCTTCTTCTTGAATGTGCTGTAGAATAGCAACAAAGAATATATATAAAATCTAATGAAATTGCATATCAATAGTACACTTGCAATTAACAGGATATTTGTACAGTATAGAAAAAGCAAGGTTTTCACTGCCAGGCCGAGCCGAATTACGTTAAGCTCGGAACCTATAACTTGCAAACCTTGCCATGGAATTGTGCAGACATAAACTTATTTATTATTTTTCAAAAGTAAAAGTAAAAATTTTAAAAATAATTTAATAATTTATACATAGGTTTTTGTAACATGTGTCATGCCAATTCGAGCCGTGCAGATAACTACTAGAACAAAGACGTGTGCACCACATACGCCATGCTAATTGGCGCATAAAACTATCGAAAAAGCCATAAGAAACATGTCCTAGAATATAACATAACATTTCCATAAGGTAGATACAAAGTTAAGCTCATTAAGCTTATAAAATAGTTCAAGTATGTATAATGGTCTCATCATCTTTTATAAGTTCCAGTTAACAAGGTGTCTTCACAGTTAATCACCTGTAATATATAGATAGAATAATGAATTGCTATACTGAAACAAACTGCATGCAACCTCCAATTGGACAAATTAGTACTTCCAAGTAGGAGTTAAAAACACAAAAAATCAACATATTGACATTTTCGATCAAAGCAAGCCAATTTCTTGTGCAAAATCTATTCTGGCCACACTACATTTCAACAAAAGATATGCTAAAGAAACATTACGGTTTCTATCTTAATACTGATGTGACACTGCAATATCTTATACAAAACAAAATAGAATCAGTTGCTTGGGGATGTACATATTCCGCGGATAAGCAATAGTGCAGTCTCAATCACAAAAAAATTCACCTAAACCAAATAGCTATCATTAACATCAAATACAACGACGGAATAGTTTCCCAACTGCCAGCCTCTATATCTAACACAACTTATATTAAATGGTGTTCTTCCACTAGCCATGCCGCATGAGGATAGACTAAGTGAATGTTAGTAAAGTGCTTACAGAACTCATGGCAATGAAATTCTCAAATTAAATCAAATTATACTGATAAGATCTCAAAAATCAAAGAAAATCAAAATAACATAGCTTCACGGTGTTAACGAAATGCAAGTGAGATGATGAGATTACCATCCATGGAGCCGCTTGTGGAGGTTGATAGTGTATTCGCGTGTAACAACGTCATTGCGCCCGACCTTGCTTCCCTTCTCCACCATTGTTGCTGCTTCGAAAACCCTAACTCGATCTCTACCGGCCGCAAGAAGAGAGAGGGCTAGGGTTGGCAAATCTCGACATATAAACCTTTTCCTATTCCAATAATGCCCCTCTACCTTACCACTATTTACACTTGTTGCTATGCTTCAGCCCAAACCCCTCTACCTGACTCTGCACCCATGCTCCGAATTATAATATGAATCCAAACTGGCCCAAACCGGCAGGTCATTGCACCTCGGGCTATGCCGTCAAAGAGGCCAGGTTTGACTCCAATTGTTCCGTGCCGTACCGTTTCGAGTTTTGGTAAACTCCAAATTCGAGACGTATCGATCGTGCTGATCGTGCCGTTTCGACTGTGCCAATAATAAAATATTGTTTTTTTAATATATTTTAATATTTGTAAAAAATTTGTAATTTCAAAAATTAAAAAACTTAAAAAAAAATTAAGAGTGTGTGACCTTTGAGTCGCGCCCACCGATACAATACGAGAAAAAAGTATATATGCGACGCGAAATACCAGTCGCGCCGTGTGAACGCAAAAAAGAGCACCGTTATCTTCTTCATTCGAGAAAAATTAACAATTCCCTCTTACTATAAAAAAAATTCGGTCATGCCGGCTGTGCCGTGCCGACATTTGTCGGCACAGAGACGTTTCGGTCCGCACAAGGCGTGCCGACCGAAACGTCGAACTATGGTTCTGAGTCGGTTTCTCATAGAAAAACAGGATAGAGCAAGAGAAATGTTATTATTAGAAATCCCTTATAACCCTAGCATAATTTAATCTATATACCACACATATCTCGATATACATTATATACTACTCGATACCAATATCCAGAAATTATTAATTAAAAAAATTATTCTTGAATATGTAAATCTCTTAAATATATGCAATGATTGAAAATGAAAAGTCGCAGCGAATTCAAGTTAATGCCGGCTATATTTAGTGTTGCAAAGCGCAAAGTAGCCCCAATATATTACATCCAAATAGAACTTGGTTTAGTTGGCTCACTCATTAGATGGGTTCATCATTTAATCGAAAATTATCTAAATTAATCAGAATAGAGGTACAATCGGACCTTACATTCCTCAATTATTAAAACATACAATGTTTTAAGTTCAACGTTTACAATGATGCCAATTATTGTCGGCCTAGCTGATGGTGTACCCATAATATGTATGCTACAAATAATTGAAAATTATTTTTAAATTTTATAGTTAATAACATTTATAATTTTTTAATCTACAATTAGAAAGTATTTGTTTCTTTCACTTATATCGATATATCACATATTATATCTATTTTGAAAAAAATATTTTTTTTTAAATCTAGAAATATAAATTCACAAATTTAAAAATTATAATAGAAAAAAAAAAAAACGATTTTATAATTTTCTACATAATATAAGATACATAATATTTATGATAACTAACCATATATAATTTAAATTTATTTTAACTATTAAATAATTTGAAATATAAGACACTACTAAATTTTCAGAATTTAGTATTATAGATAAATAATGGCCACATATGTTGACCCAAAAATAAAGATAGTGGCCATCTAGGATGGCCTCATGGCCATTGTCCCCCTTTTCGCTAAAGATAGGAGTTGGTTGCAACTATATCAGGATAGCGCACTTCATTATATTCCGAAAATTTATAATTCTAAGCTTTTATATATATATATATATATATATATATATATATATATATATATATATATATATATATATATATATATATATATATATAATTCAGTGCAGATAACCTTATCCATCATGCATTCGACAAGGGTTAGTGGTTAGCAAGGTTTACAGGTGACGTTGTTTTGTCCAATTTAAACCTATTTAAGAATATTTTATTTGAAAACTAACCACAAATTAAATTAACTATCCTAATAATATTTTGTTTTTTAGACAACCTAGAAATCTTGATGGCCCAGTTTTTTGTATGGCTTATTAATATATTAAGTTTAAAATAACACTTATTTTTGCTTACTAAGTTGTACTAGTTTTTTATCCATATAATATATAATAGTTTAGGATATTTCACAAATAATATTTAAAGGAGCTGTAGATGCAAACACCAATATGAGCTCTTACTCTTGAACCATAGATGGAAAGAACAACGACGTAAGTGATCGTAACCATAAGCCCTCATTGTTGCTTACCTGTAGTTTTTAAAAACTTAAAATTAAAGCCAATTATATATGGTAAAATTTTAGTTTTTTTTTTTTTTTTTTTTTTTTTAAAAAGTTGATAATAGATCAATGTTCGGTAACAGTTAGTTTTAAAATTGCGTTGGTTTTTTTTTCCTAATTTAGATAATAATGCAAAAAAAAAAAAAAAAAAAACACCACCTCCACCTACAACCCTAATCCTTAGCTCACCAAATCCATTCTTTTTCTTTTGTTTTTTTTCAGTGAATTTTATGGCTTATCCTTGCACGCAAGAACAAGCTAAAGGGCTGCCTCCAATCCCTAATCTGCTGTCACCATCTAACAGATGTTGGTTATGTTGTCAGTTGTGTTAAACCCCAAAAGGCCCCAATCAATGTGGGCCCAACAAAGGCCCACTTGTATCCATTCCTTTCAGACAAATGTTACCAAACAAACTTGGAAAGAAAATAAAGATAAAAACAAATGTTACCGGACAAATAAAAAGATTTAAAGAAAAAAAATATACTGTGCTGATTAGCTCCAAATTCTCCGTGACTCATCCTTGTCCCTTACCCTGGCTTTGACTATTTACCCTCTCTTTTTTATTTTTTAAAATAAGATATGTCATATATATATATATATATATATATATACTTTATAGGCGACGTTTATAATATTCGAATATGAAATCTTTACTTCATACGATCGAAGCTTCAACAACTGTCGTAGACGCCATGGACATAGCATTTATACATTACAACCGGTATAAATTAGATAGACCATGCAAGCATACTCTTGATTTCACGAATGTCGGAGTTAAAATGCCAAGGTGGACTATCCATGTCACGAATTTAATAAACGTACACCTTAGAATCATGATATATTACACCTACTTTTATTCGCTCATTATTATCAAGCAAGGCTATCACCTACTAATTACACATGACATTTATTTGTGCATTAGTTTCTAGCTTTTTTATGGTTAAGACGTTAAAATTTTGGAGTCACAGAAAATCTATAAATATTTTTTTTTTTAAATTTCAATATGAAAGTTATAGATCTCATCAAAATCTATAACTTTATGTTGAAATTTTTTTTAAAAATATAAATAATTATTTAACTATCGGTGTATAATCGGTGCAGAGGATCCTTATGCCTTCAGCATATACCCAAGAGTAAGTATCTGTTGCTCCTAATAGGTAGGAGATCCTCGTCTTTGCTTTTTTTTTTCTTAACACAAAAAAAAAAAAAAAAGTTTTATTTTTTTGTTAATTTGTTTTTTTTTAATAACGAGGTAAAATCTTTCGACGGAATATACTATATTATTTTACTATATAGTATTTTTCAACCAAACTTTCCAGCCAACATTGAAACTGAATATTATCAGAAAGTAAAAGTCTTGCCTAACATCTGCCCTTTGAACTTGACATTGTGTACTGTGATTATTCAACTACCATCTTTAGCTAATTTGGCTGAAAATTTACCTAACAATCTACTCCCTAATCAGGGTGTCTATAAAATTCGAACCCACGACCAACCATTTGTAAGAAATTAGCAGCGACCTAAAATCAAATGGCTAGTTTTTGTTAATAACATAGAAAACAGATGGTTAGACTACCACCTCATCAAATGATAATTTCATATTCAAATACCATAATAACCATATATAGAGATATGAAAAATGTACGGATAAAAAATTGCTAACTTTGAGTTATGTAATATGAATCTGTATCATTTATAAATCTATTTATTGTAACAATTAAACAAAGTGGAGCCAAAAATGGGGCTTTTTTTACATTAATAAGAAAATTTGGTAGTTCGCACCTGCATTTTTTTAGGAGGACGTGTTTTTTAATATTTTTCTTAAATCAGGTCGAAGTTATTGGGATTAGGGAGTGATTTCTTAAAAAAAAAAAAAATAATAATACTAGAGGGCAATTTAGTACTTCTACCCTCTCATATGGCTTGTTGCGTTCACGGGAGCGGTTTATACGTCCTCGTCTTTAAAAACTTGTTAATGTTATCTCCGTCCACCTCTCCCTGTTCTTCCCTCCGTGAGCTCTAGTTTATATAATAATATGAAAATACATTATAAATCTTCACTCCACTCCATCTCTTTCTTTGCTTGGAATCACATACTTAGATTCCTAGTTGAAAGATGTCCACGTCTTTTCAAGATTTTCCCACCAAATAAAACCTCTTTTTCATCATCTTCTTCGACTAAGATCTTCTCATTCTTTGCTGTTTCTTATCTTTTATCCATACTTCGCAGTTTACTTGTTGGTTTCAGTTACATTTCCTAAGAAAAATGGAATTTTTCTGCTTTCTCGGAAACTTCATACTTTGATTTGTTTCATCTTCACCATATTTGAGCTCCAAATCTAATTATTAGCAACATCTTCAATTTACTTGCAAATTGAGCATCATTGTTCCATCCAAGTATAATTTTCAAAATGATAAATGGAGTTATTTGGTATAGTACTATTCTATTATTCCTTGTTTCTGCTAATTTTGAGAAAACCTTTGCAAAGGAATGCACAAACACTCCCACACAACTCTCATCTCATACAATCCGAGCTCAGCTAATGGTTTCCAATGGAACCCATTCGAAAACACTCTCTGAACACTATCATTTGACACCAACGGATGAATCTGCATGGATGGACTTGCTCCCTAGAAATCTGACAAACAGAAGTCCATCAAAAGATCAAGAGTTTGATTGGGCAATACTGTACAGGACTTTAAAGGGCTCTGTCAATGCTGGTATTACAGGGGAATTTTTACAGGAAGTTTCGCTGCATGATGTTCGAATCGAACCAAATTCGGTGCATGGAAGAGCACAACAAACAAATTTAGAATATTTGTTGTTGCTGGATGTGGATAGACTTGTATGGAGCTTTAGGAAGGAGGCCGGGTTGCCGACCCCGGGTACGCCCTATGGCGGTTGGGAGACTCCTAGTTCAGAGCTCAGGGGACATTTTGTAGGTTAGTACTCTCACGTTGTTTGTATTTCTTTTCTTCTTCTTCTTCTTTTGGAGAATAGAACAGTGCTTGCATTAAATAGACATCCTACATCAAATATCTTTTTTTTGAGAAATTTGTTTTTGATAACTCGGGTGTTTTTCGGTGCTAAGTCTGTCCCCGCAATTCTCCTCGACCTATCTGGACCCAGGAGACTGCTCCCAACCAAAATTTGGTGGCACCATCGCATGTTTCACCAGCGCAGTATTGTAACTGCACGTGAACCACGGTGGCACAGGGAGTCGAAGCTCGGGGGAGGGTTCGTGAGCCCTGCCCATCCTATGTGGCGTCGCGTCCTAGATGTAGTTCGGAAATGATAGTCTAGTTGAAGTGAATCTAAATGCAACATTATCACTGGTTAGTTTGTCTTCTCATTGTAGGTGGGCCTAAGAAGTTTGACACGAATAGTTAAGTAATTAAGTTTCAGATGCATATAACACCTGGATTGAGTTGTGGTTTGTAAACAAAGTTTCAGATTTTCAGTATTTTAGTCTCTATCGGGTAAAGCCCGCTAGTCTAATGGTTGTATTAATGAGCACCTCTATACGGGGAACATTTCGAGTCCCATGTTCATCTCCTCTCCCAAAGAAGAAGTAATTTCTTCTTTAGCTTTTCTTCTATTCATGGATGCTTTTACCATTAAATAAGAAAGTTTTTATTTTAGGCACGTTTTCTATTGTTTGTTCTTGAGATTTGCTGAGCATGAGTTCGAAGTCCGTCCCACATACTCATGCCTATTAACCCAAACATTGCTAGTGATGTTAGCCGAACTTTATAAATTTTGGCGTGTGCTTTTCTGAATGTTAGAAGCAGAAATGTATCCGGGATTAAGAATATTTTTTTTATTTATTTTTTGCTGCTTACTGCTTCTATCCGTGTGTTACTTTGATATGATCTAAATTATCTAAATTGCATGCCAAGTTCTCTAGCTCACTAGGATGAGAAGGTGTCATGGTTTCAAACCCATGGGACAGAACAGAGATTATGTTTTAGTTCAGTATTTCTGCAAATACTAAATGAGATTATTCTAACAAAAATTGTTCAGGACATTACATGAGCGCATCTGCGCAAATGTGGGCTAGCACTCATAATGCTTCTCTCCAGAAGAAGATGACCTCTGTTGTTGATGCTCTTTATGCCTGTCAGAAACAAATAGGCACAGGATATCTTTCAGCATTTCCTTCTGAATTTTTCGACAGATTTGAAGCAATCAAGCCTGTGTGGGCACCGTATTACACCATTCACAAGGTACGTCATATATATATATAATATAATATATAATATATATATTATATATATATACACTCTCTCTCTCTCTCTCTCTCTCTCTATATATATATATAATATATATATATATATATATATATATATATATATCTCTCTCTCTCTCTCTCTATATATATATATATATATACCTTACTTTAAGCAAACGTTTGCCATATATATAACCTTACTTTGTTGATTGTGCTACCATACTCAACTTATAAACACATATATATATGAGAAATGCTATTCTTCAGGGTCATTTTGACCATGAAGAAATCAGGGCTGATGTGGCATTGTCCACATCAGCCCATCATTTATTATTTCTTAATGTTAAATGTCTTGAAAAGAAGCAATTTTAATGTGACTTTTTTGATAAGTGTAAAATGAGTATGTCCAAAACATGGATATGTGAGAATAATCACTTTTCAAGTATTTTATTAAATGATTGGGCTGATGTGGACAACGCCACATCAGCTCTGATTTCTTCAGGGTCAAAATGACCTTGAAGAATAGTATTTTTCTCTCTCTCTATATATATAACCTTACTTTAAGCCATATATATAACCGTACTTTGTTGATTGTGCTACCATACTCATAATCACTACATTATGCCCCTAAACTTTTGAAATCTGAGTGTTTGATACTCCTTACAAGATTTCTATCAACTTCCGCCATACTTCTGATGACGGATTATTTGAAGTGGTATACGGTATTAACTACAAAGATACCACGTCGTCAAAAGCAACAATAGCAGCTGACAAATATCTGAAATGTGTCAGAGGCTTGACTTTTTAAGTTTGAGAGCATGAACAAGATTACCGAAGCACAGTTAGTACATGGCATATGACATACGTTTTGCATTACACTCAAGTAATTAGGTTCAGCAACACCATTTTGGTAAAAAATAAACTTTGTTAATGTACATTATGTGATAATGTCATAGATAATGTCTGGACTTGTCGATCAATATACACTGGCTGGTAATGCTCGAGCACTGGACATGGTTGTGTGGATGGCCGAGTACTTTGGAGATCGAGTAAAGAATGTTATTCAGACACATACTATTGAGAGACATTGGACTTCCCTTAATGAAGAAACCGGCGGCATGAATGACGTCCTTTATAGGCTATATACAATAACGGTAAGCATCATATTACGCTATTTGAAAAGGAAGTCTTTTGAAGCCATTTTTTCATATTAATTTACATGATGCATCTAATTTGATTTATTTGTTCACTGTCTTATTTTTTGAAATTGGCTTACAAATACAATCATTTAAACTCTCTCTTTATTAGAACTTCGACATAACTCATACTTTTGCCTTCATTAGTCTATTTTATAGAACCACATGGATGAAAAGGATTCCAAGTCCTGATTAAATTGTTGTATGCAGGGTGACCAGAAACACTTGACATTAGCACATCTCTTCGACAAACCGTGTTTCCTGGGTTTGCTGGCAGTCCAGGTAATTAAAAATCTAGTATCCTTTTAGGATATAGGAAAGTTTTTTAGTGTGTTCTTCGTTATGGAATCATGAATAGCAATTTTCTTGTCCCAATATGTCAAAAATATTGGGTGTTCTTTATATTTCTTATTCTTGTTATTCTCTCAACCATGTTTACTTTGTGATGGTTGTACCGATTTCAGGCTGATAGTCTTTCTGGATTTCATGCGAACACACATATCCCGATAGTAGTTGGAGCACAAAAGCGATATGAAGTCACTGGTGATACCCTTTACAAGGTAAAATTTGGTCATAAGTTATGCATGTGGAACGCTACTTTGACATATTTGCATTAGCTAATTCAGAGTTGTAAGAATTATTTTTTCTTCACAAACATGTACACATAATTTGTATTTGTAACAGGAGCATACTTATTCTGAATTCTTTAGAACTGATGAATTGACAAAATTTCATATTTGCTATTTCTGGCAGGACATCACGACATTCTTCATGGATATTGTTAATTCCTCTCACAGTTATGCCACTGGCGGTACCTCTGTCAGCGAATTCTGGTATCATCACAGCTTCTGTTAGCTTAAAATGAATCTTATCAGTTATTATTTATTTCGAGGAAACGAGATAGGATGATCTCAGATATTGCTTATAGTTTCATCAGATGGTATCCATATGGATGCAGGTCTAACCCGAGACACTTGGCAGAAACCTTGACAACCGAGGATGAAGAATCATGTACTACGTATAACATGCTTAAGGTGTTGCATCTATCTGTGCCTTCTAAGTAAAACATTTATTCACAATATATTAACAAATTATTCATGAATTATTATTATTATTATTTTTTTTTTGTATAGGTTTCTCGTAACTTGTTTCGATGGACTCGAGATATGGCATATGCTGATCATTACGAGAGAGCTCTCACCAATGGTGTCCTTAGCATTCAACGAGGAAGACAACCTGGAGTGATGATTTACATGCTTCCTCTTGGCCCTGGACAGTCAAAGGCCCGGAGTTATCACAAATGGGGAACACAGTTTGATTCTTTCTGGTGCTGCTATGGCACAGGTACTCAATTATTTATTTCTCTTTTTTTAATTAATTAATTAATTAATTATTCTTCAGTCAATAGCTAGACTTGCATATAATCAACTCTGTAATTGTTTATCTATTTGATTTTTTCCTAGAACGTGATGTTCTACATGGCATTTTAGCCAACACGTTAGTGAAGAATATTTTTCATTCCCGCCAATATAAGAATCGACCTTAACTGATTTCTATGCTGGTTGGTTTTCTTTTCTTTTTGAAACTAACATAAACATCTATTAGGAATCGAGTCATTTTCAAAACTTGGAGACTCTATATACTTCGAGGATAAGGGAAGCACACCCGGACTTTACATCATACAATTCATCTCTAGTTCTTTTACCTGGAAGGCTGGTGGCGTTGAGATAAATATGAAATCAGAACCTGTCAGTTCATGGAATCCTTTTCTCAATGTTTCCTTGACCTTCTCTTCAAGCCAGGTACTCTTTATAAAAAAGTGATTTAATCATTATAAAAAGTGATTTAGTTAGTATCCAATGACGTATATATCGAGTATATTAATGAACTTCAGCAATATATCTCACCTCTTGTATTTATGCATGATTTAATATTATCGAAGTGTCAATAATTTAATAGAATTATGTAACAAACCTATAACTATACCAGGCTACTAGTCCGACTTCAACCTTGAATGTAAGGATCCCATCTTGGACATCCAACGATGCCAAAGCGGTGTTAAACTCGCAGGAAATCCAACTTCCGAATCCAGGTAATTTTTAATAGCCATTGTGCAATTGCATTCAGATTGGCTTATCCATGGGAGAATGCATCTGTATTTTTCTTCCTGACCTGTTTCTCGATAACATAAATCAAAATTTTCTTTGTTCTTATCCATCCGTTTTATCTTTCTAAGAAGAGATTATATCTTGTTATAATTATATGTATCATTGTGCGGGCAGGAACTTTTTTATCTTTATCAAGAGAATGGAGTTCTAAAGATGAGTTATTTTTGCTGTTACCCATGGGTTTGAGGACCGAGGCTATTAAAGGTTATGATGCGACCTATATTCACCATAAATTCTGTTTAGTTTTATTCTTACAACAAATAACTTGGTGAGAAATCTAACGATAATATTTAAAAAAGAATTGAAATGATACATTAAATGAAAAATGTATAAATTTCTAGTTAGATGACTGACACAAGTGTTTGTTTTTGTTTGCTCCTTCCCTATGATAGATGTACGACCCGAATATGCATCTCTCCAAGCGATTCTATTCGGTCCATACCTTCTCGCGGGTCTCACTGACGGTGATTGGGACATGAAATCAGCGAAATCAACCTCCATTACCGATTCAATCACTGCAATCCCAGCTGCATACAATTCTCAGCTCATAACAATCACACAAGACTCCAACGATCAAACTCTCTTTTTCTCATTGTCAAATAATTCTTTCTTAATGCAGCAATGGCCCGGAGAAGGGACCGACGCAGCTGTCCATGCGACATTCAGGATTATTATGCAAAATTCCAGTAAATCACAATTATCGCGTAAACACTCGAATTCTCCAGCGGAACAAGTGATGCTCGAGCCCTTCGATCTTCCTGGCATGGTTGTGGTGAACCAAGGTATTAACAAGAACTTAGCTATATCATCGGAAAATGGAGCAAACTCGAAGTTTCAAATATTTCAAGGATTGGATGGAAGGCCAAACACTATGTCATTGGAGTCAAGTAGCCATCCTGGGTGCTTTGTTTACAATGGTGGGAAAAATGTTCAGCTGCGGTGCCGAGAAAGTTCATCAAAAGATAGCTCCTTTGAAGATGCTGTTAGTTTTACATTAAGATCAGGCATAAGGCAGTACAATCCTATAAGTTTCATGGCCAAGGGTTTGAGGAGGAATTTCTTGCTCGAGCCATTGCTAAGCTTGAGGGACGAATCGTATACCGTCTACTTCAAAATCGGTGCTTGAACTTACAATCGAGGAACAAAAAATGGGTGGTCACTTAAAAGTAAAAAAAAATAATTGAGACTCATAAGCTCTTATTGTATGATTTGTATCTGCGTAGATAAACTGACAGGAAGATGTTTAGGAAGTATATTTGGATTGTTTCTGTAAATTGCTCAAAAGGAGGACTGTTCTCAAATTGCTTGCACCAACTCATCTCCATGGTCTTCTTTCTTACCAATGACTCCAAAAGTCTACACCTTCAAGCATTTGAAATGATCAAGCAGGTCTCGATCGAGTAATAAACTAGTGAGGAGGTGAGGTCTGAGAGAAGAGAATCTCAAACAATCAGAAATAGAGATATTTTACGTGGTTTGAAGGTTTTGAGAAAAACCACGAGCGTTCACGCGAACAACGATGCTAATATTATAAGTAACATGAAAGAACTAGGGTTACAACTCTCCATCACCATTTTGCTCTATGTCCTCTTTCAAGCCAAATGTTCTCAAGAAAAAATATTGAGTGTGCGAGACAAAGCCCCTTCATTGAGGAAGGGTTGGGTATTTATATACAAAGTCAAGCAAATATTTTGGGTGGATAAAAGTAAAATGGAATACATGCGAAATCACGAGAATATCCAATCGCCTTGACAAGTCCTATGTCTATTCGCTCTGTAGTCTATGCTCAGCCTTGGCCTCAGCTTGGCCCGATCTTGTTGCCAGTCCGCCCATATTAGGATGTAGAAGTTGGTCATGTCATGGCGCATAACCTCTGTAGCTTCGGATCGCCCGATTTGGTTGGCAGTCCGTTCATCTGAGACTTGGAAACTATTTTTGCTAAGACGCTTGACCTCTGAAGTGGTCAGGCCTGCTTTGGGTCGAGATGGGATCGCCTGTGCTTGACTTTTGATCTCTGAGGTGGTCAGGCCTGCTTTGGGTCGAGATGTGATCGCCTGTGCTAAACCCCTATGGTCGTTATCTAGGCCGTTAATCGGCCCAGCACGTATCACGAAATTTTTTATTTAAACTTTCGTCGATTTATTTGATCTAATTTTATACATTTTTATGAAAAGTTATGAACTACAAAATTGTAGATTTTGATGTGATCTATACTTTTATAGTTCAAAAATTTTCGAAAAAATGTCAAACAATGTGTCAAAATAATTATTAAAAATTTTGATTATCATTTTGACACATTGTTTGACATTTTTTCGAAAAATTTTAAACAGATCTACAACTTTGTAATTCATAGCTTTTTATAAAAATGTATAAAATTAGGTCAAATAAATTGACGAAAGTTTAAATAAAAAATCTCGTGATACGTACTGGACCGATTAACGGCCCAGATCACGTACCACATGGGATCGTCTTTGGTTAAACCACAGACGATCCCATCTCCTTTGGGTCGGCCTTGCTCCCAATATTTCCCGGTGGTGGCGTCAAGTCAAAACTTGGCTAGCCAAAACCTCTGCCTAATAACTTGGCTCAGCCAGCCTCGGCCAATCTTAGCTCTTTCTGTATTATAAAGGTCCATTATTTTGCACTTATCTCGAGATCACGAGGCAGGTCTGAACTCATGCCATATTAGGAACTTTTGAAACTTTAAAATCAGTCATTTGGTACACCTATTTGAGAAACATGTAAAATCCATCTTCTAAAACTTAGAAGCAGCTAACGATAATCTTGTGTTGAGGAGATATGAACCAAATTAGGGCAACCCAAATAGCATTCAATTCCCTGTGCGGATAAAAATTTTTTAAAAAAAAGAAATGCATAGGATGCATGCGTATATTAACGTCTCACTCCCTTTGCTCAGGACATTTAGAGCGGATGGTGGAACTTCCACCTCACGATGGAAGGTATCAGGTTCGAATTCCGCTAATGCCATTTGTAAGCATGTTTGAAATTTATCGTCTCTATACCCCGTGCAGAATAACTCGAACAGTCAGAATCCAAAAATTTAACTGCGTAGGTTTTTAAGATGCATGCATATATTGACGTCTTACTCCTCTTGCCTAGGAACCTAGGGTGGATGGTGGACTTTAAACTCATCAAATGAAGGTTTCATATTTAAATTCAGCAAACGTCATCCGCAAAAACATGAAAGATTTATCCTCTGTAACACATACCATAAGATTAGAACTTCTCGATTGGTGAAGTATAGATTAATACCATCCGTAGGGCTATATATTATGACAGTCGCATAAGAATAAGCTGATTATGGATAACATTCTTATATATATATATATATATATATATATATATATATATATATATAGTGTGTGTGTGTGTGACGGCCCTTTTATTTTCCCTCCTGTAGAGGGTAAGAGCTATGTGTTACTTCACAATTCCGGACTATTTCATGTTCTACCATTCTATATATATATATAGACACACTCACACGTGATTAATTATATGTATTATTAAAATAAAAAAAATCTTGTATGTGGTAGGTAATATATAAAATAATAAACGGTGATAAAAAAGAACCTATTTGAATAATAGGGATATTTTGTCACGCTTCGACCCATCTCGGGCCTGTACCCGACTCAAACCCCAAATTCTGGCCGCATCATAAGATTGGATCCTCTTCAAAGATCCACTTGAATGTGCTCAGTAAGGACCTTTATAGACCCAAGTTTTAGATTTGGAAATTTTTTTAAATATTATTATTGTAATAAAAAATTATTAAAATAGTGTTATTAAAAATTTATTGTCAAAATAAAATCCGCCTCGCCGCTGCACCACGACAACGCTATGTAGGAACAACATTTTTTATAAAGACGCTCTTTCATGCTGACTCACCGAAAAAATAATATTTTTTTTTCGGTGATCGTTTTTTTTTGAAAAAATATTCTTTCCTTCACAAAAATGTTTTTCGAAAAAAATGCTATTCACTGACTTTAAAAATCGGATAAAAATAATACGAAGGAAGTGAAAGACGCACTTTCCTCACACCCCACACCCCACCGTAAAATAAATAAATATCAACGCACGTAAATCGAAAATTCGTATAAATTTTTCGTCTACTTATTTTATCTATTTTTAAATATATTTAGAAAAAAAATTTGAACTACAAAGTTATAAATTTTGGTATAATCTACAACTTTGTAATTGAAAGTTTTTCGAGAAAATGCTAAATAGTATACTAAAAGAGTAATCAAAATTTTGACAATCTTTTTAACACATCATTTGATAGTTTTTCAAAAGTCTTTCAACTATAAAGTTATAGCTCACATCAAAATTTATAACTTTGTAATTCAAAATTTTTTCCAAAAATATTTAAAAATATGTCAAATAAATTACCGTAAATTTATAAAATACAAGATATTATATAAACTCTCGACCGAACTCTTCTTTGTTTTTTTTTAAATATTTGCAACCACAATTGCATAAATGATAGCGCCATCAAAGACGATAACACGCATCTTATTGAAAAAAGTTTGTACGTATTTGTTAAGAAAACTTATTTCTAATTTTTTAAAAAAGTGTCATGACTAACAGATTTTTAAACATTTTATCCAAATAAATTTTAGATATATTATTTAATAACACCAATTTTATATTTTTTATTCGAACAAGATAATTAGTGCACTGATTTTAGAAAAATTTAATTTAAAATTAAAAGTAGCATTAAATTTAGTTTTAGTAAATTAGTAAATTATCAAACGCTATCTAAGTATACATAAATTTAGAATTAGTTTAAAAATCTATCTTTAAGATAAAAAGTTAAATGTCAAAAATCTAATACCAGAAAACTAATTATCGAGAATTTTGAACTAAATTTATTATCGGATATACTTCTTACTCATGTATCTAAATTCGGCTAATAATTCCTATAAATTTATATCCAAATTTATAGATTTACACTGTAATTTCAAAATATATGTGAAACCGAAATGACTTTTAAAAGTAATTCTTAACACAACTCTATACCGGCAACGGACAACTCAACTACTATATATCTCTAAATATTATCACTAATCTCCATCTATTATTTCTCTCTCTCTCTCTCTCTCTCTGTCTCTCTCTCGGTTATATATATTTGCTCCACAATCTTGCCTGGTCCTCCAAGGAAATCTTGCTCGGCCCCGTTACGCTACCTCCGCCCTCTCTAGGTTAGGGTTTTCATGCCCACCTAATCACCACTTTTATATATAATTGATCGTAATTCGGCTGCAATTCTTAATTTGGATGGTGAATTTTGGTTTGTGGTGTTGGAGTTTGATCTGATGAATTTTGTGGGTTTGATACAGGGATCTTAGACCCGGTCGATCGGCGTGCGGACGCCGGTCGTGAATCAACGTTGCAGCCGTCGATCAGGTGAGGTTGAAATAGTGGTTTTGGGGGTTCCTGCAGTTGATGTTTGTTTCGCTCAATAGGCACGGGGTTATAGATTTATTTCTTTTTGAATTCCAGTTTTGATGAGAATTTGTGCTTCGATGATGTAATCTTTACCAGAACTTTGGTTTTACGTTTGCATTTATGTGAAGTTTCTAACTTGTGTTGGTTGGCTTGGTATGAAATTAGCTTGCTACAGAACACGAATTTATCCTGAATTTTTTCACAAAGCTCAATTTTGGCTATAGTTCAGTTTTTTTTTTTCCTTTTTGGGTTGTGCAGTTTTCAAAATGAACCATGACAAATCCATGACTAAATTCTGGACAACTTTGGTGGTTCAAAACATTTATCTGTTGAAATTGTATGATTTTTGGAGAAAGTTTATGTTGTCACTGAAATTTGAGTCCTGCTACACATATCGGACAGATCAAACATCTACAGCAATTTGCAATCCACTTTTATGGTGATGTGCGATATATAAGAATAAGTGCGATTCACTGGGCAGTTAGTATAGATACTTATACTAGTCGGAGAAGTTGTGGGGTGAAATATGGTGACATATAAGTATAACATTTTCCATGAAATTCATGTCAAGAATATTAGGGAGCCTTATCCGTGGATGCCATTACTGTGGTAGTTTTTCTGAATAAGGCGTTTGTTGAAATTCCAAAGCTACCTCCATTTGGTCCACTTCTAGAATAACTACGCAGAGAGTATGTAAGGCAGCAGAGACTAAGTTTATCTTTTTCTCTTTAAATAAAAGTTTAATGGTGATGTTAATTTTTTGCATGCTAAAATATGGGGTTTGGTTGAGGTATGTAAGCTTACTTCAGAGGGAGGAAATTAGTTTTTTTGTGCATATGTATATATTGATCTGTCTGGGAAGTTTACAGGATGATTAACATATTCCTCTTGTTTTGCTGTTTGCTGGTCTTCATGTTATCTCTGAACAAGCATTGATGATGCTATGTTACTCTCATTAAATGGTAAAAGTCCACGAAAACATTTCATTAGTGCTTTAAGGCTTTATTGCTGGTTATTGCTGCCATTTTGAAAGTACATTTCTCTGACTATTGGTTTTTATTCTCATATATAGTAGCAATATGAAATCTTGTTATGCCTAAAGGTCATTTTACCTTGTCGCTTTTGTCCAAGGAAGTCATGATGACTTGTGATGCCTTTCTTGTTGCTGTAGAACCTGTTGGGGTTTTGAATTTTATATGGCTATTTCTGGTATTAAGTATTTATAGGATCTATTGTAGAATGAACCTGAGAAATTGAGTTGCTGGTAGTTACTGGGTGTTTTTCGTTTTTCGGCAACATCACTCATCATCTGTCATAGCCATTTATGATCACACTGGCATCCAGTTTACTTTCCTGATTCTGCAGGCCTATTCCTATTATTGATTTTGCAGTTATGAATTAAGTAGAGTTTTTCTTGCAACTGATACTTCGTACATCACCTGTTATTTTCTTTTACATGCTAAAGTTAGCACATTTAAAGTTTGCTATTCTGATTTTTTGCGAAGTTGTATTTGCCTGTTTGTTTCTCCCAACATTTTGTAGATCATGAAAGCGGAAAATTGCAGGTCAGCAGACATTATGGAGAGCAAGGAGACGGGATGCCAAGCTGCTGAGGGTCCAATTCTTTGCATTAACAACTGTGGCTTCTTTGGTAGTGCTGCCACGATGAACATGTGTTCAAAGTGCCACAAGGACTATATTCTGAAGCAGGAGCAGGCCAAGCTAGCGGCATCGTCCATCGGCAGTATTGTTAATGGCAGTGTTAGCAGCGCTGCGGAGGCGGAACCTAGTGCTTACGGAAAGGTTGATGGAGCCACCAGTTCAGTTAAACCCATTACAATTTCTGCAGAACCCTGTGTTATTTCAGCTGCAAATGAGGTTGGCGAAGCAAGACCAAAAGAAGGCCCCAGCAGGTGCCATGCCTGTAGGAAACGTGTTGGTCTTACAGGTTTCAGCTGCCGATGTGGTAATATATTTTGTGCAACGCATCGTTACTCCGACAAACATACTTGCCCTTTTGACTACCACACTGCAGCAAGAGATGCCATTGCTAAAGCGAACCCAGTCATCAAAGCTGAGAAGCTCGATAAGTTATAGAATTTGAGAAATAGGCGAAGAATCATGATCTGAAACACCTCCCCCTCCCTGTCTCTCTCTACACTATGCCTTTCCTTTGTTGGCATAGTGGAAAGGATCTGCATGTTGTTTACGGTGTGCCAGGTTCGTGCTTGTTTTATAAAAGATGTGTCGCCTAGTGTCGGTAATTTATTGTAGCGTATTATTTGTCGTCGGTAATTTATTGTAGCGTATTATTTGTCAATATATCCTCGGTTAAGCGTGAAAAATGTGTACATGTTATGCAGCAGCGTAAGTTTCATCTTGATTCTGTCACTGCTCGCCGTCGCCAGTAATATGTTGCTTTAATGTTTATATTCTATTATAGCGAAGCTTTCAATAGGACTTCTATATAATTGAATAGGTGGAACTATAATTCTCTCCTTGGCATGTTTATATAATGAAAATTTCTAGCTCAACCGTCGCATTCAGCCAACTTGGCATGTTTATATATTGCCCTACTTCTGCCCTATTATTGTTGTTATTTTCTTTACTCTTAGAAAAGGTAAGGATGGAATTAGCCTTGAAAGAAAATGAAATAAATTTAACGGCCCGTATTTTGCTGGTGCCAATACGAGGTTTCTGAGATTGTTAGCGTTCCGAATCGTACAACTTTATTACTTCCTCAGCAGTATCGTTCCATTTTCGAGATCAATTAACCCTTTTTTTGTGTGGAATTGTCTAGTTTAATTTTTATTATATATTTTAATAAAAAATTATGCGGAGCAGTAATTCCTCACCTGCAGCGTTCGTTGAGATTCGAATTGTTAATTTATTCTTCAGGACATGCAATAGTTCCGAGCATCTACTTTTAGTAACTAACTGAGCCAATGTTGGTAAATCAATCAACTTTATCTTCGAAAAAGATGTGCTAATCAACAGGACTATTTGATAACGTGACGTCCTTAATCACTGTACTCATTCTCACTGGACACGATATGCGGTAATCGGACTCAAATCCTCTGTCCTAACTCTCTATCTCGCCCTTTATTCCAAACCTTCAAAACACATATTTACAAATATTTTTTGAAAAAATTTTCAATATAAAAGTTGTAGATCTCATCAAGATCTATAACTTTTGTATTAAAAATTTTTCCAAAAAATATTTGTAAATATGTATTTTTTAGGTTCCAAAATATTAACATCTTAACGGATATTAAAACTGTTTTAAAACCCGTTAACAATTTGAGGCTTACAAACACATATTTAGAAGTATTTTTTGGAGAAATTTTTAATATAAAACTTATAGATCTTGATGAGATCTACAACTTTTATGTTGAAATGTTTTTCAAAAAATACTTATAAATATGTGTTTTTAAGGTTTGAGACAGAGGACGGAATAGAGAGTTTGGACAGAGGATTTGAGTCCGCGGTAATCATAGGGCTAAAAGGACCGTGAGGGCAACATTTCTACAATCTGATGTGTCCGCTTTATTGCGAAATCAAACTTTAATCAAGGAAAGAAAAAGGGCACAAGCTATAACAATTTAACTAGTTAAAATATGGGAGACTTACACTGAGGTAAAAAATTTAAACATATTGTACTTAAATCTACTAATAAAAATTTTTACATTTACGTCCAAAAATTATACATTTAAGTCATTTGAAAAATATGTCAAAGTTATTAAGAGTGTCATAAATTATTAAAAAAATATATTATAATGTTATTTTTCAACACGGATGTTTCAAAAATTTACACCAAAGTGTAAAAAATTAACACAAGATGTGTTGTAATATTATGGTGTCGGATTTATTACTCATTTAGAAGATGTTATAAATAAATTAATATATGTTAAATGACTAAAATATAAAAAAATTATGAAATAATTTAAGTGATATTGATATAATATAAAGAGATCGCAAGGTAATTGTTCATTAAAATATCGATGTTACATTCCAAATTAATCAAATCCAATATCTATAAACTCGAGAATCGGGATGATGTAAATGAGAAGACAAGTAAAGACAATGAAAGAATGAAAAATAATAAACAAATTAAAGCTCCCATTCATTGTCAAAGACATCCTTTTACTTGTCTATCTCCATATTACACGTAGTTATAATAAATTTAATGCAAGTAGTAGGAGAGGAAGGAGAGGATGGAGGCCCCAAGAATGGCGCCGAACGCCGGTGCTGCGCCGAACGCTCCGTTGGTTGGAGCTGGTGCCGCCGCCGGAACCTCCGCTGCCATGGCAACGGTGGAGGAGGCAGCGGCGACGATGGCCGCAACGACAACCTTCTTCATCTCCATTGCTCACAAAGGGTGGTACGTTGAGAGGTGAAGAAAATTGCTGTTTAATTTATTGATTATTATGATGAATTTCTCGATGGCCTGGTCTGAGATGGAGGGAATGCGAGGTTTTTATAGGAGCTGAGGGTAGCAACGGCCTGTCCAAAATTAGGGTTAAAATTCGTGCGGGCGTTAGGGTTTGTAGGGTTTCTTGTGTGGTTGGAACTTGGAAGGGCACTATGTGTTTCGGGAGAGGCCACGTGCGGGCATGAATAGCATAAGGAAATAGGACCAAGTTATAATGAAATTTGACGAATTCTCAATATGTGCAGCTAATTACTTATGTATGCAAAAACCATGATTCAAAGAGTGCAGGTACGGATTCACCAACAAATCTGTCAAACCTGCAATCCGTTTAATTAAAACATAAAAAACAACAATTTAAAGATATTTTTGGAAGAGCTTTTAACATAAAATTTATAAATTTGGATGAGATCAACAATTTTTATGTTAAGTTTTTTGTTAAAAAATACATCTAAATAGTTATTTTAGGCTCTAATCTTAAACGGTTTAAATATTATTTATGGAACCCTTCTTAAATCCGTTAAATTTTGGAATTCCAAAACATCTTTTCTAAGTATTTTTGAAAACAATTTTAACATAAAAGTTGTAAATCTCATAAAATATAAAATTTTAATATTGAAATTTTTTCTAAAAGATGCTTCGAAAAAATATATATATATATATTTTTTTCAAGTGGGTTGTTGGATTTTGGTGAATTTGTGGATGTTGCCGTTGGGGCACTAGCATTTTTTCTTATTCAAAAGAAACAAAAAAGGAAACAAAAGAAGTTCTATGCACACAAATACATTGATTTTTACTAAGAAAAAAGGCACTGAAAATGTGTGTGTGTGTGTGTGTGTGTGTGTGAGTATATTGTCAAAAAATTTAGACGCATGGAAAAATATGTAGTGACTTGTGACGTAGGTTCGTAGTAACTAATAATGATGATTACGCCACAAATGCTTTGATTAATGATAAAGTTCCGCATAATAATCTTCAAAAATATTATATAATATAATATAACAGAATTTATAATATAAAATTTTATTGAATATTATCTAAGTAAATTATAAATATGAAATAACATATATTTAACTGCAGAATACATTTAGTTTGAGATATCAAATTAATTATAATTAGAATTATA
Source organism: Xerophyta viscosa (assembly GCA_002076135.1). Lineage (NCBI taxonomy): Eukaryota > Viridiplantae > Streptophyta > Magnoliopsida > Pandanales > Velloziaceae > Xerophyta > Xerophyta viscosa. The sequence continues at coordinate 480,115 of MJHO01000066.1, forward strand.
TATTGAACAGCAGAGCCTCTCTTCTTTCAACTAGAAAATTATCCACTCATATATATGCCTAGAGTACTCCAAAAAAAACTTTGTAATTATGTGTAAATTCTGAATAATTAACTTGGAAAAGTAATTCTCCTCTAAACATGCTTTTGTATATGTTAAAGATAATTAGAATTACTTCATAATAAAAAAAAATATCGCAATTGAATCAATTTGGAAACAAATAGACTTAAAGCAAAAAAGAGAGAGCTGTTGTAATCAACTAATCAACCAAATGTTTGAATACATTTTGATTTAATAGACTTCCAACAGTTATACCATGTTGGTAGTATATAAGTCAGATTCTTTATTCATATAATGTCATATTCTTTTATATTCTGTAGTGTCGTACTTGGTACGAGTTAAGAACTAGTACATGTATAAACACAAAGAAACATCGCTTTTCTTTTGAGGTTAGTACGAATATCTAATTACGCCAAAGCCTAATTTATAATTTTTAGAATGATAAATTTATAAGTTGTACCGGCCATGTTGCTTCAATGAAGATGTCCTGATTTAATTTGTATCAGCAGTGTATTCAAGGATCTTACCTACTTTGTAGTACTAGTGATGGCTATAATGTATCAATGATGCCGAGCGCGGTCAGCCCATGTTCCATCACTACCTTTGTTCAAATTGGTGTTGGGTGAAATCCCTCTCAGAATTTTTAAAAAAATTTTCTGGACTCCGTGGCAAGAGCCTTTGTTCATGAAAGGTCTGTATTCGGATCCCAGAGCGTTGGCCCGATCTGGGCGTGAAAATTTTTTGCAAGTTTGAGGTACCTACGAGATGTGCGCTTACATTACGGGTTCCACCACGATAATCTAAAAAAAAATACATCAATGATAAATTTATAAGTAGCATAGGCCAATGCACCCTTTCCCTAAAGATATTATCACTCCAACCATCTACGTTAATTTGGGGTTAACTTCTGGACCAAGTAGTGATTCTAATGTTTCAATACTATTAATTTGCATGCTAGTAGCTATAGTTATGGATCTGTACTGGTAATGTATAAGCAGTTTTGACCGAAACACATAGAACAATGATAAAAATTTTGAATGATCAGATCGAAAAGATGACTTCTCGATTGGTGGTATATAGGCCGGTATTATCTGTAAATTTATCTATTACATTGGTCATACAAAATAAACTGATTATGACTTATGAGCAAAATTTTTCTACTTTAATCTCAAAAATAAATCCAAATAATAATATAATAGTTCGGAAGTTATGTTGAGCTCCTACTGTATACTTTGCCTCTAGACCCGAGATTGAGATAGATAGTAGTGTTCTGTTTCTTCTATTTTTATTTTATGAACATAAGTTTTTTTTTTTTTTCGTCCGGTTTGAAGCTATGTTATGCGAAAAGAAACCTATATAATTCCAAATAGTTATGTCATAGAGGGTTCAAAATAAATCCCCATCATCTAGATATGCCTGAAATGGTTACAATTTTTGTACCATACCGAAAGTTTTGGAAGTTGAACCCGGTGATTTTTTTTTTTTTTTTAATTTTAATTACAAAGGAGCTATAGAAAAGTGATTAATTGGTGGACATGATATCTTTTTCTAAAAAAAAGCGCCGCCTTTTTATTCTACATCAGTTTCGATCGACGTAGATATCCAAGAACAATCTAAAGATATAAAAACACCCAACGACAAAAAATATAGAAGACTTTTCGAAAATGCAAATATATTCAAGAATACAAAGAGAAGATAAACAAAAGTCGTACATTATCTTATGCAACCAAGAATATTTGAACAAAAAAAAAAGAGATAAGAAACCCAAGAGTCGTATGATGGTTTATGTACCGTAACACCTCTGACACTGACAGTTCAGTTCATTTGCCGCTGAAAGCCAACTCCTTTCTTCCGGTGGATGAATAACCTAGTCATGTTTAGTGGAATTACTACAGCTGTAGGTGAGCATGTTTACAAAAAAAATAAATAAATAAATAAATTCAGCACATATGATTGTTTTTGCTATTGTTGCTACATAGGCTTAATTGGTCCTCGAACCTTCATCAGATGTGCTCTTGTGCACATGTACTTCTAACAGTGCACTTTGTGCGCCTTGTCTTTTCAAATTTGGTAGGGGGGGTCTTTTTTAGATACGGATGATAACCTTTACTGTCAAATTGGTGGCTACCAATCTGGTGATACCTATACAATTTTCCTTCTCCTCATTTAAAAAAAGCGAATGAAGTGTAATTGTCTATTGTTGGCCATAAAAAATAGTAAAAGATAGTTGCAAATACCATTGGTAGTTACAACATTAGTATAGTCGCCACCATCTCAGCAATTTGACGGCGAAAGTTGACATCCGTCGCTAAAATGAGAATTGTAGACAAATTTGAAAATTTTAGGGGCACAAACTGAATTGCTAGAAGTACATATGCATCAGGGCACGTCTAATGCAAGTTCGAAGAACGATTGCATACTGTTGCCTATTATGTCCCCATCAAATTCCGTTAGACTTCATCTTCCATAATATATTGTAAGCCACTTTGGTTCAAGATTAAGAGTTTCTTAAATAATAGCTATTGTCCATATGTTGTTCAGCTATCTGGAATGAGATATTGCATTTTCTTTGGCTGGGGTTGATGAAGATATTCTCTCATTACCATTGATGCAGGATCCAGGATAACTGCTAGATTGTCACTTGCTTTATAGACACTTTATTTATTATTGTCTTCTCTAGGAGTTTCGGTCTCAAACGACTTTGTAAATAGAATTACATTAGAGAACATAATTTAAGCTGTCATGGAATTTTTTTTTGCTTTTATTTATTCGAAATCATGTCATTGATGATTATGATTTAGTACTACCTTAAGTTCAGGTATCAGCTTACACAATTTACCTGAGGGCGTGGCATTATTTCTTGGCTCAATGAAATAAAATACTTTTGTTTTGTGTTAATTGGTTGTTTCTTTCTTGACACATTAAGTTGACGGTTTGGCCCAAGGAGTACATCATAGTTGATTAATGATATCTATTTGTTATTATCGCTCAATGTATCATTTGTAGGGACTCGGAGTAGGCCTGAACTTAGCTCTGGCGATTACTCTTCTTTGTATTCCAGGTATATGCTATTTCAGAGACTCATGCAGTTTATTTTACTGAAAATTAATTATGAAATAAATTAGTGTTTTTTTTTGCAATTCATAAACTTTTGATTCTTTGATACACTGTGCTTTCTCTCTCTTTAATAAGGAATATGTAAAATTTCTTGATTTCACTTTAGATAATAAGGTTAAATTATGCGGTTTCACACTCATGTTTGAGGGTTGCTAGATTTATCAATATGTTTAAAAAATTTCAAAAAGACTAGCCTTTCATCAAAATAGATAGTAACACTAGCATTCTTCTTTGTTTCGGTTAATTTATGTTTAGTTTGTACTGTTTTTAACACTTCTGACATGTCATCTTTTAAATGCACTGAAGCAGGAAGCTTGCCGCTTCTAGTGCTTTTGAAGACTACAAATCTTGAAGTTCTGTATGACTTATCCTTCATGCCTTTATTGGCCAATTACTGTAGAAATTATGGCTTTTTCCTAGTTTGAAGGTGGATCTTATGTGGCAGGTGCTTAGTTTGCATACTCAATATTTAACGGTAAACAAAAAATTGACCCAAAAAAAAAAACAATTTCCAATGATGGTAAAGTTTCCAAAATTTTAAAAACTTGAGCAACTGATTAAACAACTTTAAAACATGAGTGATATACTTGTCATACATCCTAGTTAGAGGCCCTGGTTAAAGGACTCTGTGGCTATATTAGTAGCTCCACTGGCGCACATTTCGATAGAGTACAACAACTGGTATATAAGATCGTTAAGCAAAGTCCCTCTGGACCTTGACCCCTCAAACCTAAGTAACAAAGAAAAGGGTAGCTTAAAAGTCTCAAATACAACTACTCGTTATTATCTCTTTTGAGTTCCTCATTGACAAAGCAACAGCATCCCTGCGACAACCTACGCAACAAGCTCCTCTTTAGCAACACTAAGAACATTAGAAATCTCGCATCATCGCCCGTGAAAGACCTATCTTTCACACTCCAAAACTTTCAAACCAAGTCGAATCGTGTGATCCATGCCATCTAAACTTTTGAGTGGGAGATGATACCGCTTTAAGGGTCCGACTTGTAACTCTGTGCCCGCAACAACTTCTTTTTAATTTGCTTAACCAAAAAGGCTGCAATGGCACATTGATGAATGCTTGTACAATCTTTGTTTGGAAATGGATAACTTCTTGGGTTGTTACATGTTGGCAATCAGAGATTTTATGCATCGCTTGGCATGTCTATATTTTAAGTTTATGAGCTGTATAGGTTTTTTACTTTCAGGGTGTTGCAGTAGCTCCTCCTGTTTGTTTTGCCATTGAAAGGTAACGTTCTAGAAAAATCTAGCCAGGTTAAACTTCATCAGTTTACGCTACTGTATTAACTTGGTATCATTTGCTTTGTTCAGCAAATGGAAGGCGTTTAAATCGGCAATGCTTTATGGAATTGCAGAACAGCTGGGAGTGTTTTAAAGGGTAAGCTAGCTCTTTCAGTTACTTTTTGACATGATTTATATGTTGCAGCTATGTTTTTGAATCCCTAGATTCAGTTGGCCACTACTTATTTAACAGTTTTCTGCTTTAATTTGACATGGTTATGCATCAGTATGAGTTTATATGGATGATAGAACATGATCAATATTTATGTCAGGTGTCTTTATTACTGATCATCATTGGCTTATTTGATAGGATTAGATCTTGAACTATTAAAAAATCCACAGAGATATATTAAATTTCAATGTAGGTAAGAACGTTGCATGGATGTATTAGTAAGCAATGGCTGGTACTTTGGCTTTGATGGTTGGGTTGTAGATAAGGCATTTGCATGGTGTTACAGTTTTTTTAAACCATCTTTTTTAATGCCTTGTACAAGTCGCCACCCTAACACTAAGGTGCTGTTTGGTTTGATGTAGTTGGAGTCGTAGTTGTAAATGCAGTAGTTGGAAGTGCTGGGAGTTGTATTTTTCTGATTTTGTAATGCAATAGGTCTGTTTGGTTTGATGCAGTTCGAACTATTGCAGTTTGAAATCTGATGTTTGGTTCGATGCAGTTGAGCCTTGCAGTTTCAAATTTTGTTTTGTTTGTTTACTATTATAAAATATTTTAATATGTTATATTATAATTTTTCTATATTATGGAAAACTTTTAACAATTGCAAAAAATTTTAAACTTTTCAAAATCTCGTTTTTTGCTTTTTTTGAAGAAATGAAACAATATTTTGACTTAAAAATTTTTATTGGACGAACATGGGAAATGCGCGAATAAAACAAATTTTTATTACTAAATTTAGTGATGTGAGGGTCTAATTTTGCCAATTTTTATGATAAGGGTCGAGATTTTTGCAAAATTCAAAAGGCTGATTCTGCAATTTTGAAAAAAAATGGTTTATTTCTGTAAATTATGAACTGCAGCGTTTGTAACTACGGCCGAAATTTCCGTGGTTGGAACCGCTGCAGTTCGCGCCTCCAACTGCAGCACACCCCACTTTGCAACTGCAGCAAACCAAACACGCGCGTTCGCGAACTGCAGCGGTTGCAACCGCTGCAGTCTCAACTCCTGCAAACCAAACAGCCCCTAAAGGGATCTAGGAACCTATGGATAAGGCACATTGAGACTTAAAAGGCTCGTTAGTCGGGTTATTTGTAGAGAAGACAGGATACTCCAATATCCCTTAAAAGCTCGACATGTGGACATAGTCTCGGATGTCTTGAGATAATGAGTGCGAGGAATAAGAACCGTCTTGCAGCAAGGCAAGTTTTTTAATAGAACTTCCCTTTGTGAATTTGGAAATCCATCATTTGTAATGTTTGAACAATAACTGTTTAGAATAAGCTATGAAAGGGTATTTCAAAATTGTTAAAGAAGATTATTAAATAAAAAAGTATGTTTAGAACAAGAGAGAAACTAGCGAAAATTTTTAAAGCTGTAGTGAAATTTCAGAGTACATGGAGGAATAAGTAGCTAAAGTTTTGGAGGAGGAAAAGAGTTAGTAAAATTCTTGAAAGAGAAAGTATATAGAAAAATTCTAGAGAAAATTGAAAGAAAAATCTAGGGAGATAAAGTAGAGAGAGAAATTCTAAAGAGAAAAGTAGAAAAAAAAAATTTAAAAAGAAAGTTTCTAGGAAATTTTAGAAACAAATTAAAAATATTTTAAAAATTAAAACTTGAGAGAAAATTTTAAGAAAAACAGAAAACTTTTAGAGTGAAGATAGAGAGAAATTTTAGAAAATATAGCAAGAAATTTAGAGGGAATGTAGATTGCAAAATTAGAGAGAACACAAGAACAATTTTTTTTTTTTTTAAAAAGTAGAGAAAAAAAAAATATAGAGAGAAAATAGAAAAATTTTAGAAAAAATTACATAGATAAATAGCCAAATTCTAGAGAGACAAAGAAGTTAGTAAATTAGAAAGAAAGGAAAATAGATAGTAAAATTCTAGAGAAAAGTACTGAGAAATTTTGGAAAAGTAAAGTAAAAGTAGAAAGAAGAGTAAGGAGAAATTTTTGGAGATAAAAAGTTTTTGATAAAATTTTAGAAGAAAAGCGGAACTTTAGGGATTGAAAGCAGAGAACTTCTAGATAAATTAGAGATTGAAAGTCCTGAGAAATTTTAGAAAGAATGTAAAGGAAATTATAGAGAGTAATGGTAAAATTTCACGAATTGCGGACAGATAAATAATAGATAGAAATTCTGGATGCCAAAATTTTTAGAGCGAAAATAGAGAAAGAAATTCTTTTTTTTTTTTTTTTTTGAGAATAGAGAAAGAAATTATAGAAGGAGAAAGTAGAAGAGAGAATTTCAGGTAAGAAAAATCGAGAGGTAAAATAGAGATTCTAGGGGGGTGAATATAGAGACAAATTCTAAAACAAATTACAGAGGAAAATGTAAATGGTAAATTTCTAAAGAGAAAAAGTTGATATAACTTTCAGTAATATGGAGCATAAACTAGGAAATAGCAAGTAAAATAAATTTCAAAATTATTATCAGATCACCATATGCAGAGAGAACTTATCAAATAACATTTTTTTTTTTTTGTGAGAGAAACTGAGGTAGGATATGATAATCCTACCACAGCAATTCATTAACTAGAAAATCAAAATACAGGAATAAAACCAAGATAGTTCCAAAAGTGCAAAATATAAATATTGAAAGATAGTTCAAATAACACTTATATAGGTGTTATTTGTCGATGGCATTCGGAGGGGTCTAAATACCTTCTACAATACTTGGGATTCACAATTCCTGCTTGTGATGTTATCCAAACAAGAAATTTAGAAAATAGATTTCTATTCCCTTTTCAAAGCCGAATGCCTTCTCTAATTCCTATCCAAACATATCCCAAGAGTCGTCTGTTGTACTGAACTTTTCGCATGCCACATGAAAACCCAAAAAACTAACAAATCCTTTAATAATAGGTGGGGTTGCCTGAATTAGTTAGATAATCGTTCAAAGTTTCAATATTCTTTTGTTGGCCTTCTATGCCTCTCTTGATGGAATCGTTTTTATCGCTTTACATATGTTAACCGATGTGCTAATTCATCGCAGTTTGATAATTTTGCGCATGATATTTTAAGCAACTGGTAAAGATGACAGGATGGAGATGATAATAACGAGTTGCATATATACCAATCTTTTGTTATAGTTCTTCGTTTTGCATATTGGCCAGGGAAAGGGATGGCCCATTTGCAATATACCAATAATGTTATTGTTATGAGATTAGATCGTCGAAATCATGATAGGACTTGTAGGTTGATGAATTAAACTCTTAGCTTCATAATGTTGGATGATTATTAGAAGTATTGTGCTAAGTGTTAAAGGGAAGAAAGACCATTCAACTAAAAAGTGTAAGCCTGTCCTTGTTACTACAATGAGAAAAAGGATGCTTTTGATTGTATTCTCCCTACTTGATGTGCAGGGATGGAGAGCATTTGGACCACTCAAAGGAATATGGGTGATGTTCACCAGCAAAAAAAAAAAAAAGAAAGCAGATCCCTTTTTCTTTAAAAACTTTATGAAGAAGGGAAACTTATTATAGATGTTAAAGAAGGCATAACATAGGGTTTCTTTTCAAAGATAGAGGTGTCTTTCTTTTTTTTCCTTATTTTTTTTTTAATTTTAAACGAGGCCAAGAACAGGTGTTGTTTGAATATGCATTTGCACCATAGAACTATTGGATTGAGAGCGAGCTGGAAAAACCAATAATCTTATTCTGGTTTTTCAACAAATGAGATATGTTATTTTAGTAATATAGCTGGGTGCTTCGGAACACAAATTCGTTAGTTACGTTCTCTATCTTTCTTTTTTTTTTTTTATTACGATGATAGATGACAAGCCTACAAATTTTTTATTTAGTTTGTTTACTTATTAAATCATTTCATTTGTTTATTAATAAAAGTATGACATGTGATGTTCATTAAAAATGAGTTATTTGCATATCAGTCTTCTATTTTTTAAACTGCGTAAATTATCTTCTGAAAAAAAAAATGTTGATGAGTGAGTATATGTACTGTTATATCAACGTATTTTTATTTTCAGTGATTGATTGGTACGGCTTCTTGAATAGGAGAGGGCTGATATGTTATTTACCTTTAAAAATGGATATAGGAATAGAGCAAAAGTTGCGGCATCGATTGGTACCCTCAATGATCAATTTACAAGGGAATCATTTCATTCGGCGTTTCATTAAATTTCTTGTTTCCTATTTAAACCAGGTTCCTGGAGTAGTCTTATTCATGAACAATAAAACTGCTGCTTCAAGCAAAATAATATAAGTTAACAAAGAACATTTAAATTTATTTATAAGAAGTTTCAAATTCCAATATTGCATGTTGAAACACTTCTTTAGCTTCATTTTATAAAAAAATCATAGGTCACATCCATTTTTATTTTTCATATTCAAATTTTTTTATTATTTATATGTTAAATTGTTCCTATTATAAATTTCTGAGAGCGTTTGCTTTTAAAAAGTTTATTAAATGGAGTTAACTGATTTGTAAATAACTTGGAAATCGATGGGCTAATGCTAAATTTGTGCGACGAAGAATGTATATCACGTGCATGAACAGTAGTCGCATGGCAAAAGTATCTCGTGTTGTCCCTTTTTTTACATCAATGTGGGATCTTCTAACCTACAGAGATGCTAAATCCCAAAATATTGTCAGAAATCAGTATTAAAGTGTTGGTTCCTTGCTAATTGATCCTACATCGAGCTTTGTCGATCTTCAACAAATTCCGAAGCATGAACTATTGTTATTGAAGACTACTTTGCCTCTTTCTTTGGCTTGTAACTGGAGTTTTATGGGCCCAGAGTCCCACCGTTGTCTGCTTATAAACGGTCATTTATGAATTCTGAGTCTCTCATACTGCAATTCGGAATAGAATTTTTTTTTTAAATTTTTTTTTTAATATTCTTAAAGGTTGTGATTGGTATATTAATGTATGTTAGAAAATAATGGGCGTTTGGATTATACTTTCTGACTATAATCCAAAAATTGGAGTACAAAATTATGTTCAGTGAGATAATTTGGTATTTCATTATCTAAAAAAAGCACCACCATTATGTGTTGTGTATAGGGGAAATTATGGTGAGATTCTAGTTCATATACGTGACCATAGCAAAGATTCAACATAAGTGCAGATAGAGTACTAAATCATTAAGGAAAAATGATATATAGTAATATCAAATATTGTTTTTTTGCTCGATCTATTAAGACTTTTTCACTTCTTCATTATCCTGTCTCTTCACCCTACCATTGCACTAGACAGTGGTTTGTTTGGATGGGAATGTATCAACGGATTTATCAATTCCGAATCTACGACCCGTCAAGAACAACTTGGAATATTGATTCACAACACATTTGGAGATATTACTTTCAAAAAATATTTCGATGTATAACACACACACACACACACACACATATATATATATATATATATATATATATATATAATATATATATATATATATATATATATAGAGAGAGAGAGAGAGAGAGAGAGAGAGAGAGAGAGAGAGAGAGAGAGAGAGAGAGAGAGAGGCCACTTCTTCATAATCCGACATACAAAAGCTGTTACTAAATAATAATTTATACTAAATATGTAACATTTTTTACTAAGCTAAGCGTAACTCGACTCTGACTTCATATAATAATATCCGTATATTGGTCCGCTCCTTTTCGATACATAACAAAAAGATATGGAGTAGCATGCTCCTCAAAACTTGGTCTATTGGTTCTTCTTTTCGTATGAAAAGCTACACATCTTCAACAAAGGTTATATCTCTGTTGACCTTAGCTTTTTCTATTGGTGGAATATTGTATAGTGTATTGATTTTAGTTGCGTGACTATAGTCGATGAAGATACATTCACTGCCTAATCACTTAATTTCTTTCTCAACGTTACGTATATGAGCATAAGCGATGTAACCAAATACCTTCAAATGGGCTTCTTGTAGAGTTTTTCCTCCAACACTTTTAGTTGGACACATGTTTAGTATATATGTAAATAGCACATGCAACTGCTTCTGCCCAAAAAAATGTTAGGCAATTTCCAGGAGTGAATCATGCTTCAAATCATGTTCATCAAGGTCCCTTTTTTCTCTCCACCATGCTATTTTGTGTTGTATATATCTAACGATGAGCTGATGCAAAATTCCATGATGTGCTAGATACTTATCACAATAGTATACTCAGCCCCTCTATCAACTCTGAAAATTTCATTGAATTCCCACTTTGTTTCTTAACATAAGCTAAACAAAATCTTGTAATGCGTTTTCATCAAAAAAAAAAAAAAAAAAAAAAAAAAAAAAAAAAAATCTTGTAAAGCATCGCATTTCTCATATTTTTGCTGCAAAGAATAAGTCCATGTTTTTTCTACTAAAGTCATAAATAAAAGTAATGACATATTTGCTACCAATTGGAGGAACCTCCAATGCAAAATCTTAGCGAAGAAACTCCACCAGTCTGCTTGCTCTCTAAGCTTGTCCTCTAGGAAATGAATGTATATGTTTCTTGCATGCCCTAAGTGCAGCTTTCACAAATTTAATTTTTTTGGAACTTCAAAAGATGATGAACCAAAAACTAACTTCTTGTGAACAAGAAATTTAATGCTTCAAAGGTTTAGGCGCGCAAGACGCATGTGTCGTAACGATTTCTTATCAAAATTACGGAACTATGACAAGAAAGATTAGCACAATTAATAGCCAATGAAAACAAACCATTATGATTCATTTGTACTACAAATCCTAACATTTGCCTTTTGAAATGCACATTGTCACTTGCAGACTTAGCTGAATCAGTGACTTCTTCCTCCCCATCCCGTGGTTCTGGAAAGAAAGGCTAGCTACAAATGGCCATTCTCACAACCCTGCCTTAACATTTTTCTTTTTTGGGTCATTTGTTCTTGTTTGATTTCTCCTTGAGCTTTTCTTGCATCTTCTTTTCCCCGTTATAATGCTATGCTCCACAACTCAGTCTTATTCAGGTTCATGTCAAAAGTCGGCACATGAGGACACTCTAGTTGAACATAGTCATGCCGATAAAAAAAGAAAATTAAAAAAAAAGAAGACCAACCTCATCTTCGCTTCTCTCTCCCTTATATACCATGCTGTAGTATTTTGTAAGTTCTTCAACATAAGTATCGTATAAGAACTTACAAAATACTACAGCATGGTATTAATAAACCTATAAGAATTAGCAGATTGTTTGATATTGTGATTACTATATATATTTAAATTAGGTTTTATTGAAGGTCTTGTGATTCTAGTCAAGGGAGAGAGAGAGCTGTCTCTCAATTAAGCTGGTGCATGGCTTTGTAATGTGAACAGGGAAGTGGGATAAAACTATTATTCCTAAAGGGAAGGCTTTTTCCACTAACATGGTTGCAGCAATGCTACAGTTTCCACATTGAAGTCTTTGAAATATGAACTGATAAAACATGGCATTAAAAAGCTACATACACCAATGTGCATAGCTTTGGGATTTAAAAGCAGACAGCAGCGGGTACCTCTCTACCCTCATGTTCCCATGTGCTCTCTCTCTCTCTCTCTCTCTCTCTCTCTCTCTCTCTCTCTCTCTCTCTCTCTCTCTCTCTCTCACTCACTCACACACACACACACACACACACACACACAGAAAATATAAAGATATGTACATGTATATCTGCATGATGGGATTAAGGCAAAGGGGAACAACCAGATGGAAGGTGCTTTAATGTTGATGAGAATTTGGACAACTACTTGGAATTTATCAAATGGGAAGAAGGTTAAATATTTGTTTGAAACATGAGATGTGAGAGGGGATGTCGGCCACAGTTTCAACATCATCTTGGAAAGGAGAGCACAATCTTATTTTGTTCCACGTTTAATAATATATTTTTTCTCAAAAAAAAAACGTTTAATAATATTAACCCTTTCTTCTTCTACTTTCTCTTTAGATATAGAATATCTATCACATTAAATATGGCAAAGTTTCAGATATCTTTACTTCACATAACTTATATGTAATTAAGCTGTCTACTTGTTCTTTTTTACATGAATTTTTTTGTTTTTTGGATTTGTGGTTATTATTGTTGGGCCTGATTATTAAAGAATTAAGTTCTAAAGTTCATACATCGGTATTGTTTGGCTATTTTTTTGCATAAATATTTATGTATCAATCAGTATCAGCGATCTAGTATGGTATCTTCAATACCTGGAAAACCATGTTAAAGAATGCTCTTATTAGTAGGAGTTAAAGCTAAATATCAGCAAACGATACCAAATTAAAGAAGCAACCACGCCGTATCTTTTTGAATATTCAATCATAGCTGTTTGAGGCAATTTTGTTTTACATCCCCCAAGGATAAGAAAACTTGATTATTGTTATATGATTGTCATTTTATGATGTTGTTATGTTGTGGAATTGAGACAGGAGTAAATGTGTAGACAGGTTTTGTGGAGTCTCCTGCCTTCAGAAACATCCTGATAACCCACTGTTCATACACATCAGAGTGATGTATGAATGTATAGTGCCCTGACATGACTTCTCATAAATCCTCTTGCTGACCTCTCTCTCTCTCTCTCTCTCTCTTCTCTCTCTCTCTCTTTTTCTCTCTCTCTCTCACTCTCTCACTTACCTGTTTCAGGGGAAAAAAAAAAAATCCACGTATGTGTTGTGAAGAAGAGAATTAAGCCGTTCATGAATATTTGATGTTCTAAGCAAGTCAATCACTAACTTGTTTGCCTCATTTAATGCTGTGGATGTTCGAGAGACGTTCATCTATTAAACAAGAAAGCACATATCCTAAAGTGTTCCTGATCGTTGCGACTTCCACCTCATAAAATAGAAATATAGTATGTAAATTTCACAAGCGCCACCGCAAGATTGTGAGAGATTTATCATCTCTATACTAAAATATTGGAACTTTTTTATTGGTGAAATATAGATCGGTATCGTCCGTAAATTTATCTGTTATATGGTCATAAAAAATGGACCGTTTACGGATAGAATTTCACCACAATATCTTTTTTTTAAAAAAACACATATCCCAAAGCAAAAAGAACAAGCCATCAATTGCTAACAAAAAAAGCTGAGAGAACTTTGCAGCAGGGCAATTGAAAAGCCTAGTAACTGTAAACTGCAAGAAATTATACTTGTAGAAGCAAAAGTTGCAGGTGTGTTTACTGTTATTGGATACTTGCTGACACATGTGTGTGGGTGGAAGAGAAGGGTTGTAATGAAATGAAAGCTCTAGAGTTGGGTAGGTGAAAAAGCGATGTACCCATCTATCTATCTCTCATAGAGGTCAGAATAAAATCTACTATCATTTGCTATGCTGGCCTAGAAGTCTGATTTAAGGAACTATCTGCTTGCCCATGCTGCTATATTCCATTGTGGAGGGACAAAGCACACACAAGACACCAAAGTGTGTAGGCTGCGACTTCTATGCAAGTGGCGAAATTCTTTAAATAAAAGTTAAGAAAAATGTGATACTAGCTATATATTGTACTATAGGCAAAAGCATGAAACTTCAAAGCTTTTGTGGGCAAATATATATGATATGTCTAACAAGATATATATATATATATATATATATATATATATATATATATATATATATATATATATATATTCTTTTAAACTCAATTCTAACATAATAGATAAAGTTATTTTTAAAGTACATGAGCTCAAACTTACATTTTCCGAAGTTATATTAAAGTACATGAGCTCAACAAGAATCTTCTTATTATTTTCTAAGTTACATCCTTCCTAGATATAAAAAAAAATGTCATGGGTGTTAGATCCACATTCTTCTAATGTCTTTATTGAAATTTTAATGAAGTTCAGCATATTCATCCTCGAAAATAAAGTTAAGCATATTCCCTTTTTTGTTTGTATTTTATTTTTTAGAAACTGTGGCAGCTACCAATAATTACAAATGAATGCTAATGTGTAATCACATTTTTCAATACGGCAACAACAAAGCTTTTTTCCTACTAAGTGGGGTCGGCTTTATGGATTCTTATTTACCAGTGTGCTATATTGAAAAACCATATCTTCCTATATATGGTTTGATATCTGTCAATTTTCTTTGTTAGTAAAATCAATATTTTTTAGAAGATGAAAGGATATTATAAAACTAAATTAAAAGGAAAAGAAAATGAATGCACTCATTCATAATGGTGAGTACTATATTCTGAAATGTTCGTATATTATCTTTGCAGGGGTTCCTGTTGAAGAATTATAGTCAATAATAGTATTATAAATCAATATTGCCACCGTTACTTCTTATGCTTCCCAACAAACTAATTATGAACTCTACAGTTGGGCTACAATGAATCTGTAGTTTGTTAAGTGCACTTTCTTTCAACGAACAAACGATGAAGAGGGTGATTGGGTGCCACACTAAATGGTGTGACGCAAGCACTTTTTCTACCATTGTTCGACTTTCCGTCCTGCCAAAATGAAAATTTCTCTGGCTAGCATCGAACGCCCTCCCGCATGTGACAGGGCATAGAGCCTGATGTTGGAATTGTTTTCACCCAGTGGAGCTAGTCGGAGCCATTTTCCTAAAGAAACATACCATGAAAGCAGCAAGTAACTGGTATAAACCTTTTTAATAGATATCAACCCCAGACCCATCATGAACCTAGGGCGACTATCATTTAAAAAGGTCGAATAAATATGGAGGCTAAAATCTAAGATAATCTACAGGTTGTTTCATATGCTCTCTTATTCATCCAAGTTCTACCTTTTTTTTTCTCTTTCTCCAAAATCAACCCCCTTATCCTGTACCAGTCCAACTTCGCCAAGCAAAACTAACTCACGTCGTCTAGCAATACTATTCTTTCACCCCCTTGTAACATTAGAATAGACAGTCTGTAAGCCTAAGTTCCGTCATCCAAAATATAAACCTTCCAATCGTATCCGAATTAAGTCCCATACTACTAATATTCAACATATCTGTAACATTAAAATTTGCCACTGAAACACTAACACTTTTCCGACCAGTGCTGGATTGTATGTCAGAGCAAAAGGGGTGGTTTTTTCAATCACAGATTTGCAGTCAAGGGGATTTATACATTTCCCTAAGAAATAAAGCACATTAATTTACAACTACAGATGCTACAGGTGAAGAGCTTGTGTTCCTGCTTGATCATACTTCCATATTCCATATTATCCAATAAACTTCCATAAACCAAAACCAAACTCCACGTAATATGAAGAACTGAGTCTACTTTGCTCTATTTGGTGCAGGATTTGAAGAACTAGAAGTAGTATTACATATAATAATAGTAATATAACTGATCAGTTTCAACACAAATGCTCCGATCATCTATGCATAAGATGTTCACCTTGATTGTTCACCATCTTGTTCGATTCCCGATGATGGTTCCTCCTCCTCCTCAAAGCAATCAACACCATAAGCTGAATGCCCGCGGCCAAAAGCTCTTATATGATCTTTCAAAGATCTCTTGTGCTTAAAATCTGAGCCACAAGTGCAGTACCAAAGCCGACCACAGTTCTTCTCATGAGTTCTCCAGTCGCCACGAACAGCAAAGGCCTTGCCACATTTCCTACACATGTAGGGTTTACTTCCATGCTTTCTCTTATAATGTGTTTGTAATGTTCTAAAATCCTTTAGCGGCTTTGCTCTTGGATGATCGATGTTGTTGCGGCACCCCGCAGCGCAGCAGTAGCATGGAAGTCTCAGCATCGCCGTCGGTTGTGTTCCGCGAAGCGATTCTGGGCCCTTCCGGTATTGTGATCCATGACCCCACATATGCATCTACAAAAGCATATAATTTCACTTGTATTTGAGTAGCACTGTCAAAGCAGATTAAAATATTTTACTCGATTGTTTACTTAGTAAAACGGCTTCATATGAAAGAAAAACTAAGGACTGTATATGATAAGATGCAAGTAAAGGGACATTAATTATTTGCTCATCCTCTTTTTTTTTTTTTTTTTTTTTTTTTTTTGAGGTGGAAAAAATGTTGGTCATCTTCAAAAAGGAAAAATGTTCTCTTTTAAATGGGAATATGCTCGAATGGACTTCTCCATCCTTACGGAGGCTTCCGGGAATAGCCTGTGTTAAAGAAACTTTAATGCAATTCTACCGGCTTGTGTGTGTGTGTGTGTGTGAGAGAGAGAGAGAGAGGATATATATCTGTCTCAGTATTCGCGTAATAGCACATCGATGGTATTCATGTTGCCCTGTGACTTGTTTTTAAGGTCAGAGCAACTATTCTGTGGGTGTGCAGTGAAAACAACTGTGAAACAACCTATTTGCTGCCATGCTTATTGCCAAGGAAACCCATCTGAGAAACTCCATCCCATTAATGGATCATTTTTTTTCGTTTTGAGAATCGATAATGCATCCATCTAAAAGCGCAAACTCTACACTCAAAAAAGCACAAGGACATCATTGTTCTTGTGTAGTTCCATCACACAACGCAGTCCTCTACTTATTAGATCTCACTCCAGACTAAGTCAAATCCGCAACACTAAAGAAGCCCAAGAGCTAGTCACGTCATAACCAGTTAATTAAGAAGAGAATAAATTAGAAACATGATTGATTCATTGATTGACTTACCTGCATGTTATTGTATCTGTTGAAGGTCTTGTAGCAAACTGGGCATGAGAATTGAGTTGGCCCTATCAGGATCTGGGAAGGTGTAGGAATCCAGTACTGGCCCTTGTTGAGAATTCCTATAGGAGTTGTAGAACACCCCATGGGAGTATCGTCATCATCATCTTCTTCGTCTCCAGCTCTTTCTCTCTCTTCATCCACAGTTGTGCATGAGAGTCTAGAGATGAGATCAGCTGCTTTGGGGCTTGGAAGCCCTATTTGAAGAGCTACAGTCACAGTTCCTTCAGTATCTTCTAATTCATTGTAGTCTTCCATGTTGCCCTTGCTCCTATTCTGATTAACAAGTAATATTTTAGCACCAGCACCACTCATACAAGATGTGTCTTCTTCCGCAGGTCTTGTTGGGCTGAGTCTGAGAAGAGGAAGAGCTTCTCTGAGGGGAGGAGATGGTGGAGATCGTTGGAAGTAAGTGGTGGCGTTGTAGGAGTTGTAATTGTGGTCGAAAATGTAGGAAGGAAGAGGGGAAGGTTGTGGATGAGATATTGGGTTTGGAAGGAAAAGATGGTGGTAATGGTTGTTGTAGCTGGATTGGTATCCTCTGGAAAAATTGGCGTTAGGGTCTTCCATGGCTAGGAGATCGGTGGAGAGTGTTTGGAAGAAGTTTCTTGCAATGGAATACTATAAGTGTGTCTGTGTATGTAAAATGGGAAATTCTGAACAGAGAGAGAGAGAGAGAGAGAGAGAGAGAGAGAGAGAGGAATTTTAAGTAGCTTAAACAAATTGTGGGAAGAAGATGGTGAGGTCACCCAAGTGCAATAAACTTCAAGAGAGAGAGAGAGAGGGGAGAGAGAGAGAGGTTATAAAGGACGGACATAATGTGAAGAAGAGTAGTAAACGGAAATATGGGCAATAGAGAGAACTGAGGGGATATTGGGACTTGGGGCAGAAACATACACGAACAAGTATTCTGTTTAAATTTTGAATACAAAAAAAAAAAAAAAAAAAATTTTTAGTGTGTTATGTAATTTTCATAATCAATTTTTTTTTTCAAAAATATTTATAAATATGTTTTCCGGTTCCGAAATTTTTTTCTGATTACAAAAATTTTGAAATCTTAGAACATCTACTTAAAAATATTTTTGAAAAATATTAAATATAAAACTTTGAAATTGCACAAAAATACATTTTTGTATTCAAAATTTTTACAAGAAAAATAATTGTATATAGTGTGAGCTGACTATTAACTATCGAAATAGTATGAATTTACTGAAAGGATAGTACAATAATAGGAACTTATATGCAAATTGTCCCTACAAAGTAAGTCAAGCATGCCCATCGTAAATTCTCTAATTTTCAAGTAGCCAAAGTATTAATCACTGCCTTATTAACTACGTCATTTGTCAGCTAGAATTACACAGCCAGTGGGGCCCCGAAGTAGTTTCCTACAATTTAACCTCCTTTAATTAGTTGGAATATAAAAAAATTGGAAAACGTGTATATATATATATATATATATACATATTATAATTACCTTGAGAACAAGCATCCATCCACCTCAACCATGCTTGCGATTCTAATTGTTGCTATATTTTGGTTCATTTGGTTTGAATGGAATAATCGTGTTTTTTATGCAAAAGTCAAAATCTCTCAAGTCTTTAGTGACGTCTTATATCTCTTGCACTATTTGGCAGGTCTATGTGGGAGCAGATAAGTGCACTAGCTACACAGGTGCTTCTCCATCTTTATGATAGCTGCGGCTGAGCTATTACTAATCCGTGCAATGATATCTCTCTTTCGAATGTTGTTTTGTACTCTTCATATTGATACTTTGTATCGTGACTATTGTCTATGTATTTCGCTTTTGTATTTGACTTTTACATCTCTTCATGATTGTACAATGAGATGGTTCCATCTTATGTAAGCCAGCTAAAGCTAACACAAACTTATTTAATATAGTCAATGTATTATTCTAAAAATAAAACAAAAGAAAACCATATACTGCAAGCCCGAAAATAATTTTCAGGAATAATGTATTTAATTCGAAATTATATGTGTCACAAATGTGTTGGGTCCCCCTCTAGAAGGGGTCAGCAATCAGAATGGGAAGAGGGTTGGAAAGGCTCAAGTCACTGCCAAAAGGGGTACTGTGGAGTGCAACCCTAATGTTGATCATTTAGTGCAGCAGTGCTCATGTACTCCTGGATAAGTAGATATCAGAGATAAAATAGCCAGCTTGCATGCTTCTTAACGTAGCCGACACTTGAGATTCTAGGTATACTACACCACCACCTACAGTGCTTGCATTCAATTGAAACGCGAGAGAGAGAGAGAGAGAGAGAGAGAGAGAGAGAGAGAGAGAGAGAGAGAGAGAGAGAGAGAGTTGTCCTGTTGCATTCAAAGACAAAATGAGAGTGCTGGTGACTTGAACCTATTGATAGTTGCGTGAACGGGACAGCCTAGAGGGATTGGAGATGGAGATGGAGATGGAGGAGTGGTGGTGTGCCATTCAACACTACTATTATATCCTAACTAGCACACATATTTTGCAGCGTCTCCAGGATGTGCATGTTGGTTGTCAAGCTATGTAATTGCTACACTTCCTCCCCCCCTCTTTCTTGGGATTCGTGTCGTACTCTACCTTCACATATGCTTCGACTAATTAAGGGTCCGTAAGGCTGACCTCTAAAATCTTGTTTTTTTAAAAAAATTTTTTTTTAATTTAATAGATAAAAAAAAAATTCTATTCATAAGCGGATGATTTTTTAATAATTATGATAACATATAATTTACGGATAACATCGACCATTGATAATAGATATTCATCCATAATCTTGGTCGTATATAAAGCATTTATTTTCTCTCTCTCAAAATGTGTTAGAGCTTTCTATTTGATTGAATATTTCCAGAAATTATTCTTTTTGTATATTGAGATTGAATTTTGAAAATCACTTAAGTCTAACTATAAGAATACTCTTTTTAATTTGATGGGGGTATATTCGGTATGATCTTTCATTCGACTATTGCTGTAAAGAATAGCTCTAAAATATGTGGAAAAAGAATACTGTAGGGAGAAATATTTACAACAGAAGCTATTAAGAGGATTAAATATGACCACTTAATATCATGCTTAATTCTTTAATTATTAAACATAATTTATAGTTAGTTGTAATGAGAATAGTATGTTCTAAGTATAGAGCTATTTTCTATTATCTACACCTTTGTACCTCTATGAGAGGATGCACGCTTGAATGATACTCGAGTAATAGAGCAAATATTCATGTAATACTATATTTACTATTTCTCTATATAATATTTATAGCTTATCAATATGCCAAAGCCATAGCTGAAGGTTTTGTGATGCGCTTACTCATGGGCAAACTCTTACTCTTTAATATACTACATCTAAACATTAACAATAGATTCGATCGATCTCGAGAGTCATGAACTTCTCGCCAACTAATTACAAGCTTTACATCCGGCAGCTCTATATATAATCACCTGCATCCATTGGATTATCAACGAGGTCATTGCACCTTCTCCGGCCATTCAAATGGGACTTCAACTACACACTGTCACATCACGTCGCTTTGTTCATCCCGCGAGTTTCTTTTTTCCATCCTAAGGTCATGATATCAAGAAATATATCATTATTCAACTCTTACAAACTCCATACACCTTGATGTCTAGTATGCGTAGGGCAATCCGTAAGGAAATTCATTCTTCTCTGTATCTCTAGTAGGGCAAATGGCTTTACGGATATGTTCAAGCTGAAAAACTATGACTACTTCAAGTAATTAATGGCAAGTTATGTACAATATTCCCAAAAAAAAAAAAAAGCACATCTTGATTTTGAGAGAGAGAGTGTGTGTGCGCGCGCATGTTGTATGTGTGTGTGTGTGTGTGTGTGTGTGTGTGTGTATATATATATATATATTCACAGTTTTCATGTGAGAAAGAGAAGGGAAGTACAGTCGGTCATTATATGGTGGCATGGGCCAAAGGAGAGTGACATTGTGACCATTGAGTCCTTTGGAAAGGGACATAGAAGAATGGGTTTCAAGTAGGGCAAGCATTTTCTTTATTTTCCCATGCTTTTAATATATCTTAATAATAACTACCAATATGATATATGATTCACGGGTTCAAAAATTTCTTAATTATCAAATAATATGCCTGCGTAAATAGTATGTCTGTGTAATGGTACACCCATATATCACCTCAATTTGAGCCAAAATATTTGGATGAAATGACTTACTTCCGCTAATAAAGTGTTTAACTAAGTGTTCATCGTGTTTTTAAATCTTGAGCAAAGCTATCTATCGTAAATGAATGGAAATGCATACTAAGCATATTAGTTTTAAATAATTAATTTCTAAATTAGTTTAATATTTATACAAAAATGTTGGATGAAAATTTTGTCTGTTTGATTTTAAAATATTCCAAAATATAGTCACAAATATTACTTGGAAATTTTGCTAGTTTAATTTTCTAGCACATTTTATTGTTTACAAAATTCTCTTGATGTTTTAAAAGTTTCCTGAAACATTTTTTTCATGATTTTTAAAGTAAATTTTTCCTAGTTTGCACCATTTAGTGAGAGAGTTTAGGAGCAGCTATGTAGACTATTATTTGCCACCAACTTCATTCATATCCTTAAACTTGCGTTCATTCCTTTTTTTTTTATAAATCACTCACCACTATCCACTAAAAAATATTTTGGAGCAACTTATATATATATATATATATATATATAAATATATATATATATATATATATATATATATATACTTGGTAAGCAATTATTTTCAATCTCCTAGTCCTTTCTCCAGAGGGGCGGGCCCATAGATTGATGTGCATGATTAAGATGACGTCGAGAGGTACTACTGCCAAAAACTAAAGATCTGACAACCCGGTGGACCAAACCAGACCCATTTAACCGTAGGAATTAAGTTTGATCGGGTTGAATCACTGAATGTTCTTTAAGAAACATGCACTGCCTTCTTCCATGAAACAGGTCTATCCTGTAGTAAATTATTTTAAATCTGAGATCCAAGAAAAGTTTATCTCATATGTGCGCGTTACTGTCCATGCTCAAATATGCACATAAGTTTGAATCAATGGACTATCGTAGTTCACTTCACCAGATATGTACATAAATTTGAATCCAACATGATAGCTCATCAGGTATGCACATAAGATTGAATAAAGTTCATTTATACGATTAAATGAAGAAATTCAAACATGAACCCAACCAGGCGGTAATATTATAAATGTGGTGCACCATTACTTCCTAATGACGCTGCAACGTTCGTAACATGCAAGTACAAGGATTCAATCGTTACCCTGTGAGAACCGGCTCCAAGTTGAGATATTAGATGAGGATTAAGGAGTTCAATACACGAGCTTTCCGAGATATTTTCTTCTTCCAAGCTGCGGGGAGGCGAGTGATTCATCTGCAAAGTTCAGCTAAAAATTTGGAAAAATGAAGAAGAGAACTAGATATGATTAGAACCTACATGTTATAGAAAACCCAAAATTCAACACTACGCAAGTCTAAACAACATCAAAACCAATCACGTAAAATAACCCAAAATTCGTCCAGAAAAAAGCAAAAATCACCCAAAATCCATTTCATTGTACCATCTAGTTCAGCGTTCTCTACCTATCCTGTAACCAAGTTGAATCCTTTCCCATCCTTTGGAATAGATCAGCTTACTAAGCCTGCATATGTGATACAAATATTGCTTACATAGCATATAAAAGTTCTTGAACATCATACATAATTGTTCTTACACGACTCACGTGCAGAATGAGTATGAAACAACTATAGCATTATCTAAAAAAAGGTTTCTTTTCTTGCAGAAGACCCACGCCAAATGATGTCCATGATCAAATAAAAATAATACTAATAATAAAGATGATAATAATTAACAATTATTTAATAATAATACATGGCTAATTATAAAATGAATTACAAGATGAGAAGTTGCAGTGACACATCTGGAATTTGCCTTTCAAGCTTTGGTTGGAGACTGTTCTTTTCAAGATGTGCCTACTTGGGAATTATATCAGGAGAAGGTTCTTTGCAATCATCTCAGATTTCAGCTGTAAAACATAGTCGGGACTATTCCCAAGCTGCTACTATTGAATATACAAAGATCAACAAAAAGTTTAGTTCCGATGTCCAACTCCAAAATGGAACCTCCTAACTTTCTTGTCATTCAATGCATATTCTAAACGAAGCGGCCCCAAGGGAGATTCGAAGCGCATGCCAATCCCGTATCCATGACCGCTCCCAGGTTTTCCCCTTGCTCCAGCAGGATCCCCTGATAGCAAACAAATATTTCATTTTGGCAGAGAACCAGTATCTTGAAACTACAAATCAGCACTTCCTAGTAATATCTCAAAATTATACTCTTTAAGGGTATTAACCGACATAATAATACATATGAACTTCATTTTAAACATCAAAATGCTTTGTTGAAACTTGTAATAGCAATCTAAGTAGCTACATAGTGCCATCAGTGATGAAACATCTTTACCAGATTAGGGGGTACTATCTACTTCACTACTATTCAATTAGACAAAACAACTCCTCTTTTTACGCCAGAATACGTTAAAAACATGAAAATCTAACGCAAAAACCTGAGAATAAGGCTGATTTAAGGACATGAGTAAAAAAAAATGTTGTTAGCTCAATATTCACATTATCATTCAGCTAATGTAAAGTAAAACCCAGGATTCCAGAAACCAGACATACTTTTCTTAAGAATTGCCTATTAGAAGCAAACCAATACTATGTCTAAGAGGATCAACACTCTGTACTTTCGTTTTCAGGGAATTGGGAAAAAAAATTCATGTACTTTTCATTCAGTGGAAGTCGCCTACCTGGCACAGTAGCACCTGAGCCAAAATCACTTCCATAATCGGCAAATAGAACACCTTCAAGGGGCCCAAACTGCAAAAGGAGAAGGCAAAGAAGAACAATAACTACCGTAACACTGTAGACTGATAAGTAAAAAGGTTTGCTTTGGGAAACAGTGGTACACCCAAATGAAAGTTGACACCATACAAACACAAAAGTATATAAACATCCGCCACGCGTAGGCATTGTACCCAATAAATGAAATTTTATAATTATAAATAGTACATACACGTAGTTTTGCAGGAACTACTTTAGGCGTCGGACACACCAAGTACGGTAATCTGAACATGCAAGATCAGAATCAACTATGAAAAGCATGCAAGATCATAAATATTATGGCACCTACTAAAGAAGTTCTCTGCATAAATCTTGACTAGCATAAAAAACACACGCACATCTGCAGCTGGACAAGAGGACCTATGTGATTTCTGACGGAAGACATCATTTATTCAAAAAGAAAGGAAGCATGCTAATTAATCAGCTATTCTTGTTATGCTTTAAGGAGCACATACTCATCTAGGAAGTTAAATGTATTATAACAATCAAGCATCAAGGCTATTGGTACATCATTTCATTCATCACTAGACCATTGAAATTTTTAGCTCCATAACAATCCAATAAAAAGTATTTTTAGCTCCATAACAATCCATTAAAAAGTAAAGGACCAACAATTTACCTATCACAGAGTAAGTCCTGTGATAATACTTTTCACCTACCATGCAAAAGCATAAAAGAAAAGAAAAGTTTTCACCTACCATGCGCAAAGATATCTCCCCACTACCAACAGCATATGATCTGCCAGAACCCACAGCACCTTCTTCGTACCCTCGAACGCTGTTAGTACCACCGATTGCAAATGCTTCATGAGGAGAGAAGTTACCAATGACATGGCCACCAGACAAACTGCAGAAAGTAGATAAGAAGAAGCCATACTTTAAAATACATGCACATCAGCTAATAATTAAAGCAGCTAGCTATTTACACTAAACCACAGATATTTATAGTTACTAGCTAGAGTACTTTTATGATAGCTTAATGCACATTATAGTTACCCAAACTAAGAAGACTACTACAAGCAATTCATCATCCTACTAAAATATTTAAAAAGCCGATTCCCTGAATAATAGAAGGAAGAAAGACCACCAAAATGGTGCAGAATTAGCTGATTACTCGTTTTAGCACAGTGCAAGTCCCGTTCTCATATCCAATAGGAAAACAATTACTTCTATTACAAGCTTAGTTAACAAAATTTACATGGCTTATAGAATGATAGATATGCGTATACTTCAAACTAAAGACCAGCGTTTTCTGAACATCAATGACATGCATCATGTTGGTAGTTAGGCTTGAAATTCAGATACAAACCTATTAAAAGAAATGCTAGTCACTTTTAAAGGACTACGATGGACCTACATGTTATTGTTCCAGGACAAGTTTTAACGTCCAAAATCATATTCATTCATCTTTATCTAGACTTGAAAGGGAAAACTGTGTGTTCTTCACAATCTTATCAAATACATGGCAGCGAGCAGAAAGAATTTTAGATACCTAAGAACAAGTCGAGCAGGGCCAACTTCTACACCATGCCTGGCACGTCCGCTAAGTCTATTGAAACATAGCCACTCAGGAAAGACTGGAAGTCCTTGTTCCATGCTAAAAACAAGCTGCATGACCGATAGGCTATGTGAAGCAAAGATTTAATTCCCATTGCAAGAAAGGTCAATATTAGCTTACTAACCATTGAAGCTCCATGATCCAGAGAACCTGAATAAACACTTTCCAGTTTGGCAATCAACATATCATCATGGGCATTCCCACTGTTACAATTGAGTGAAAAGACTCTCAGTCTTGTCTAGCATAAGTATTTTAAAGCAAAAAGAGAAAGTAATAAAAAAAAATTGTGCATGTATACCTCGCTGTCAATGGAC
Source organism: Xerophyta viscosa (assembly GCA_002076135.1). Classification (NCBI taxonomy): domain Eukaryota; kingdom Viridiplantae; phylum Streptophyta; class Magnoliopsida; order Pandanales; family Velloziaceae; genus Xerophyta; species Xerophyta viscosa. The sequence continues at coordinate 506,131 of MJHO01000066.1, forward strand.
TGTTGTAGATATCTCTAATGATAGGATTGCCCTTGTCATCGCGAGCACCAGCATGCTGTACAATATAATAGATACAGAAATCACAAAACTGGGAAAACTGAATACTTATAGAAAGGTGGTGGTGGTGGTGGTGGTGGTGGTGGTGGTGTGTGTGTGTGTGGTTGTTGCATTACTTTCTTTTTTATATTATAGTAATATTACGGCTTACATTAGCATCATTACGTCATATTGCCACTCGTACTTCCAGAGAGGCTCGAATTTATACCATCAAGTTAGACAACAGATGTATGCTAGGCACTAGACCTAGTGCTCTTGCACACATTGCATTATTGATAGGAAGTACAAATGTATTAATGCCAGAATTCAGCAGGAACGATCAAACAAGGCAGATCATGGGGGAAAAGAATCATAAACATAAAATTACAACAACCATTCATTATAATTCTGTACGTGAGGGCAAGTTACATTCTGTTCTTTCGCTATTATAGTCAAGGCAATTCCTTTATGAAGGCTATGAATTGTGACACCTTTCTAAATCTAAAAGACGCAATCTTCACTTTCTCATCATCCATATGCATAGTTACATGATTTAAGTTACATAGTGATTAACTGAAACAGGGATAAAAGTGAATTGTTCATAGACTTACCTGATACATAATCCCAGCAGTCCCACTCCAGCTTGGCCGGAGAGGTCGTGTGTACTCAATTCCAGCTGTAACCCGTGCAATTGTCAATGCACCTTGACCAGGCTGATTATTCCCATGAACAAGTGTTCCAGGAGTTCTTGAATTCTAATATAACAAATGCTCACATGAATGGAAAAGATGCTTTTTTAATCAGCACAAGGAATGCAAAAAGAAATTGTTAATGGCAAAACAATTGACCACCTGAATCATGATTGACCTAGAAGTTCTCTTGTTGTCTCCTTCAATCCATGGATCTGTGTAATTTAGACGAAATATCGAGTCGATTTGTCCTCTTTCTAGTGAAAGATTGAGCTTTTGATTTTTCCCGAAGACATTCCTATGGGAATATGCAAAGCTGCAAGCAAACTATAACGATTAGCAGAAGATCATCCTTAGGATGAGGGGCAAAGTCGAAAGATTTATGAAAAAGAGGAAAAGTATGAAATCACGTCTTTACTAATGTTTTTTTAGTCAACCCATTCATTCAAGACAACAACTAATAAGGGAAAAAAATTTGTGTTGCTAACCAATAAAAACCCCTACAAACAGATGTCAGAAGTAATCGAGCAGCAAGTACAAATCTCTCAACTAAAGGATATCAGTAATAATAAATGAGACATGAAGAACATGGTTTGTTAGAACTTTTCCAATTAATAATACTAATCAATAGATATTAGTGTATGAAAATTTATCAGCGGCTACAAAACTCAAGTTCTTTATAATCATCAGACAGTTCATTGGATACTTTGTCCCAATAGCGGTGTTGAAGTACAAGTTGAAGCCAGTCCATTGCCAGCTAAGTAAATGACTCTGTTGGGGTAAACATTTATTTGGTTAACAAAGAAAGAAAATGATCTGTTTTTAAAAATTATAGTAGGAAAACTCTGGCAGTAGCCGGCCCATCTTTTGTATCCATTGTCAAAGATAACCTGGGGGTGGCATTGACCTATGTTCTACCAACCGCGAAATCTCAGCTTTCCAGAGAAAAGGAAATTATCTAATGAAAGTTTAGAACTATGACAGTACCTTCCAATCAATCCTGAAAGCGGACCATTTGTAATCCTGCAAGCAAGGAAGCAACTAATTAAGCTTGCACGAGGAAAAGAACTAGACTATGTACTTAGTATTTCCTAGCCGGACCTATTCACTTACCCACTTGAAAGTCCACCACCTGCAGAAAAACCACCACTAGGACGCTCGACAAGATTCATAATTAGATCAACTTTACCCGTATCTGTAAGAAACAAGCTTATCCAGCATCAAAGAGATGACCATCACATAAAAAAAATAACTAGATGAACAAATTTTTTAAGAAATTGCACAGGATCCAAATATTAGTAACAAAAACTGCATCCTTTGCACAATGCCTTCCTAATTCGGCACTAAAATTGTTTACTGTTTTTTCCACCAAATGATCATACAAACAATAGTTTCAACAAATCAAAACATAACCTTATTGCTGAATTATATATTTCCCACGCAAACTTGATTCTTTTTTTTCACGATTATCCAAATGAATAGCCACAAGGTAAAAAGAAAAAAGCAAAGAAAAGAAAAGATGCGTGCCAGAGTGAGAGGACAGAAAGTTCCTCTGACAATCAAAGTACAAAGAGATTTTCACAGTTCAACTTCTCTCTTTCTCAAAGCATTTGTTATTTTATTTTATCCGTCAGGACCTGGCACAGAGATGGCTGGCACGGCCTCCAGTCATGCCAGCCGTCTCCTCTTTCCTCACCGTCCTCTCTCTCTCTCTCTCTCTCTCTCTCTCTCTCTCTCTCTCTCTCTCTCTCTCTTCTTCCTCCTCTTCTCCCTCTCTCATTGTCTCAGCTTTTTCAAAATTAAGCACTGTTCTTCTTTATCCGCGTTCACAGAGGGAGATGAACAGTGTCATGTGCGGCGTGATATATATATATATACTGTTTTTTATTTTTGTTTTAATTTTAATAAGATTATAAAAAATAATTTATTCTCGTCACAGATCATCGGCACGTCTCGAGTTTGGAATTTACCGAAATGCGGCACGAAACTGCACCTAAAACCTATGGACACAGCATATTTGCACATACAGGAACATCAACCTGCCGCATCTTATATCTTTCAATGATATTTCTTTTACATGAGTATACATCTAGTTTAGGCACCACATTGTCATCATGATTTAACAATATAGTCGTGTCTTGTTCTTATCCATGATCTGGTTTACAAAAAACAAAATCCTGGTTTTTGGAAAAACAAAACACTAATGCTCCATCTAATGGAGCTCCAGACTTAATTTTCTTGATGGGAAAGAACAGGTCTAGGATCAGGCCCACACCGTTTGTCCTGTTCAAGTAATAATTGAGGCCTTCCCATCCCCCCTTATCTTACCACCTTTTATGAAAAAAATGAGGGGCGATAGTCTATCTAACTCAATCCAATTATTCAACTATCTTCATATACGTCGATACTACTTATTTGGTAACTAATCGATCCTTATTGATGGAATCATAGTTACTAGGACATTGTTTAGGTCAACATTTGGGGAGTCTAAAGTGGGGATAGAGTGCTCAATCCCTATTCCTACTTGGTGAGAAACAAAAGCCTAAAATTTGAGAGGTATTCATTTAAAAGGTGAAAGATGAAACAAATGTTTACCCTACCGACCAAATTTCTTTACTATTATTCTATATATATAATTTTTTTTTAAATTATCAGTTGTTTAATTATCTTCATGTACCATCCGCACTGGTTTGTAATTGTATTTGAGCATTTCTTAACACCATGGTAAAAGGAAGCAGTGGTCTACTCATACCTCTTCTTGCTTGGTGTGGGAACTATGTAAAACTCTTGAATGATATTCATTTGAAAGTTGGTCATCGAATGATCGCCTACTCTGACTTTGATCCACTTTTAAATTTTATAACACTTTTGAATTTCTCCATATGTTCTTTTTTTTTGCTTGTCACTTCATAAATGTATTGTGATGGATTGGAATTAAGTGTTATTTAACACTTGAGAATGATTAGTAGAGGTGATGTTCACACATTGTATTCATTCTTAGTAAGGAAATAAGACACAAACATAGGTGAAAAATAAGCTTGTTCATATATGGAGTACATAAAGAAAAAAAAGTAAATCAACCATAAGATTGATTTGACACCTATATAGCACTTTGTAACTTTATAAACAAGAAGTTCAACTAAAACTGGATATCACAGATAATTAAAAATATACTAAATAATGTAAATAGACAAGTTTAACTAAAGCTAGATGTTAACAAATAACTAAAATATAACCAAACAAATGACTTGCTGGTCATATTTAATAGGTGTAATAAACTATTTTTAAAAAAGGAATAAATATCAATACATTTTAAAAATTATCACATCTTCAAATAATTAAAATTGGTTAAACGTAATATTTGTTTCTCACATAATGAGCAAATTGCTTATTTGAAATGGAAACTCAAGCAAAGAAAATGATATCAATAATAGCACTGAGAGACAACAATCTGACTATATCCCAACTTGAGCATTTTATTCAGCTGGTCTAGGTGAACAGTTATCCTATAGGGAACGACGACTTGGGTGGTTGGACGAACTGTGAATAGATTGCAAATTACGGAACTAAAGATGAAGACAAGGCAAACTCATCAACCAATAATGAGCAGTCATTAGATAGAAATAAATAAACAATTGTTCGCATGTTATAAAAAGAAAATACTTGACATGTTTAGGATAAAAACTTTAAAAAATAAGTAAGGAGAGATAAGAAATATTTCTTAGCAAAATAAGAAATAAAATTATTCCTCATAATATGGTACATCTAAATGTGATTTTACATTGGATGTTTTTATAATAAATCATAAGAATGTTGAAATATAACAAATATATAGAGTACAAGAAGAATAAACAAATTAACAATTAACTTCTAGTTATGACATTGTGTAACTTCATAAATGAACAAGTTAACTTAAAAATAGATGTTACCAAATAATTTACATATGAAAAGTTAAAAAATTTGGTACAACAATTTTTTTAAAAATCTGAAAACACATTCGAAAAGTTCCTTCTTTTCTAGTTTTTCTATTTGATAGGCTCAATATAAGAAAGTCGACATGTTTTGGTATTTCAATGATTTCACTAGCTTTCATCGTATGAACTTGTCTAAATAAATACTGTGAATTGTGGGCAATAAAATTTATCTACAATAATGTAAAACAGAGCTATATCCCTGTTTTGCTGCCACGTGTTCATCCTAAAGCGTTGCTATACCATGTGTCCATTATAAAGCGGTGCTATGAAATAATGTGTCTAATCTCCAAGGGATGCATATGCTCATGAAATGATGCATATGTTCATGAAAGGACGCAACCATTCACCTCATGAAAGGATGCATATGTTCATGAAAGGATGCAACCATTTATCTCTATATATAACAGTTATTACTATTTCTTTGGAACGTTTTACTTCCAATCCTAATAATTGCTAAGTTACAATGATCATTCGGTTGTCCAGGTATGTTATCAACATATCTACATTCAAGTTCATGTATATCTTATGTCTTATAAAATATTTACTCCAACCTTTTGTATGTTGCCGTTTCACGGGTCAAATCACAAAAAGGATTGAAAACATTTATTGAGAATTACGACAATAGATTTTAAGGATATACAAAGAATATTGTGTGCCATTAAGTTTTCCAAAATCTGCAAGAGAGTGTAGGAGTTATTCATGATTGTGGATAAGATGAAGAACTGAAAAATTTGCAGCGACACAGTGGATATTACATCATCACATCATCTACGGCATGAGGACCTACAAACTTTTTTCTTTTAATGAAAATTACAAATATATAATCATCATTTATAAAATAAAATTTTTATTATAAGTGTCAAATATTTAGTATTTCAACTGATTTAAATAAAGTTTATCATTCTATTATAAAATAAAATAATTATGATAAATTATTTAAAAATAAATAAAAAATTATACAAATAGTCCGTGCATTGCACGGGACTTATACTAGTTATTAATTAAAGGCTAGATATTTAACACATATTCACAACACAAGAAAACTTATTCACTGCACCTGCAATAGTGCTAAGGTTAGACAAAAGAAAGACATTACATAAATGTTTTGCATTATGACGATAAAAGAAAATATAGTGAATTACTACTTATTCTCACACTCCTAAATGATACCTAAGATGTGACACAACAAGACATGATTGATTTAGACAAAATAATTAATAAGATAGTTGCACTGATGCTTTTTACTAATAAATATAGTGAACTAATATGTATTCTCCGACAATATTGCAACCATCAAAGACGACAAAAGACGACAAATGATGTAATTAATTTAGACAAAACATAAACACCATATAGTTGTATTATGATGATACAACCAAAAAGAGAATTGTAGAGGCATAAATATGAGAAATAGGAATCGACCAAATATATATATATATATAATATGAGTAATAGGAACCCAACCTCCAGCTGGTTGCGGAATTATTGTAACATCTTCCATGATTCCCATAGTTAGAATTGTCTCCACGTCTCTTTTACCTTGCAGCATGCTGTAGACCTAGAGTTGAAGCCATTTTTAGAGCAAATAAAAGAGTTAAAAAGAAGAAGAGAAAAAGACCCCCAGAAAAGTTTAGAAAGATATTGATTCAGTTTTGCAAAGATGGGCATGGAGAGGTTTTCCTACAGAGGAATTAGTTAAGTTCCCACTACAACAATAGCAATATAGGAAGACATCATTAAGCTTTTTGTACATTTTTTCCCATCAACTATCATGAAGCTTCCAAAGGAAATCAGAGTAAGCTAATTCAACAAAACTCAAAGGAAGAAAAACTTGAGCCTATCACCTGTCCCTTTTTAGTGGTAAGTTGTCGTAGTATAGTCTCTGGCCTTGTCTTCCCAGTAGTTAGCTCACCTCTGATAAATATAAAATATAGTGAATGTTTATCAACAAACATAAGGCATGCTTTAGAAATAAAAAACAAATTATAAAAGCATATGATCTATGTTACTCACGTCTTTCTGTCAAGGAAGCGGATGCTAATGTTGTTGACCTCAGCTTCAGATACTTGAAGCCTCAAAATTCCTCCTGATAGGATCTCAATATATGAAACCTGAAGCACCAATAAATGCATGATAAACATGTTAAGGTGGAACTGCTTTCATAACAAGAAGCAAAATCTGAAAATTCATGGAAGTCATCATTGTCTTGAAGAAATGAGTGTAGAACGAACCAAACCAAACAGGCCACGTTCTGTGTACCACCCGTTGATTGAACTAATGACTTCATCCAGTCGTCTTATATTGATAACTTTCCCTGCATAACTTGACAGCACCACCTTAGCTCAATGACAACCTCCCATGAGAAATGCGCAAAATATGACAATTGCATAAGAAAGATGAGAGAGAGAGAGAGAGATTTTGTGGCCATAACAGACCAGTGAGTGAAATTAAAATAGATAAATAAGGTTCTCTAAAACATATTTTATATAATATGTTATGAACCGACTTGGATCGGCTCACGTCGGCAGCCCGGACGCGGCGAAGATAAACACCGGCGGCCCGGTGGCGGCTCTACAATCTAACTCTACAACTAAAATATATAAAAAAGGACTAATTTTTTTCCATAATGAAAAGTAAGGATTATATCGAGTATTTATAGAGGCTAGCCCTCTAAGATCCTACCAATTCTTCTCCTAAAAATCCTCCTAAACTAACTCCTAAATATCCTCCTCTAAATAATATCTTTCCTAATACGATATTCTCCTAAAAACTCTCCAAATAAAGCACCTAATATAATTGTGTAGGAAACCCTACTCTCTGACCCAATCTCAGATCCGTATCTTCTGATGGGTTGGACCCCTTCGATCCCGTACATAACATACCAACCCCCTTAGAAAGCAACCTTGTCCTCAAGGTTGCAGCAGTGAAGCCCCGAAAAAATTGATATCGTCCAAACCACCGAAATAGATAAGTCGATTGAATTTGCAGCGGGTCCAGCCTGTGAAAGTAAGGGCTGAAAATTTTCATGATGACATAGAGCCAATGTAGCACGAATCCAATGGTTGAAGAAAAGTCAACTTCCATATCCTCAATAGATTCCTCATAATATCCACTGTGGTACAACTCAAAGAACAAGGCTAATTGATAAGTAAAATGAAGTGAGATGCAGCGATTGCTTGCTCTTTTTAGCTCTCCTGAATATTGCCTTTGAGACCGTCAATAAATATTTCGATAACTTGCTATTCGGACTCAAATTTAATAACAGCCTTATGTTTCGTAAACTCAATCCAATATTGCGCCACCGAAGTATCCTGCCGAAGAGTGCGAAGGTTGCGAAGGCGCCAACTATTTCTATTCTCTTCTAATTGTTTGGTAAATCTTTCACAAATTTCATTAAATTTATCCATTAATTGTTTGTCTGCTGATATAAGAGGTGCCGATGTAGGTGGAGGTTGCAGTTCTAGAAGAGCTTCGTAGTGATATGGTGGACAATAACTCTCTTGGGATACCGAAGGAGCACAGTAGCTCGGTGGTGGCTGGGACGAGTAGTTCTGCTGCGGTGGCGACAGGGCATAAAGTGATGCGTAGGAGGACCAACCTGGTGGTTGTGGTTGCGGCACCCGTGTTGCGGCACCCGAGGAACTTCATAGTATTGTGGTGGATAGTAACTTTCTTGGGGTGGCCCCTGAGCGAAAGGTGATGAGTTAGGAGAACAAGCTGGCTGCTGGTAATGTTGCGGTGATGTATATGAGGGCCAAAATGATGGTTGTGGTGGTTGTTGATAGTATTGCGGTGGTAGGTGTGTGAACCATGGTTCATACAGAGTATGTGGTGGAGGCAGAGAATAATTGTGGAACAATAGAGGAACATAGGGTTCTGGTTCTTGTGTGTTCCAGTAGTGGGACATAGCAATTTCTTTTTTTTTCTTCTTTTTCTTTTTTTTTTCTCTGGTGGTGGTGGTGATTGGTGAAGATACGTAGCACAGCATAACGATAACGAGGATTCGGGACCGACTACTCTAATACCAATTGTTATGAACCGACTTGGATCGGCTCACGTCGGCGGCCCGGAAGCGGCGAAGATAAACACCGACGGCCCGGTGGCGGCTCTACAATCCAACTCTACAACTAAAATATAGAAAAGGATTAATTTTCTTGAAAAGTAAGGATTACATCGAGTATTTATAGAGGCTAGCCCTCTAAGATCCTACCAAATTCTTCTCCTAAAATTCTCCTAAACTAACTCCTAAATATCCTCCTCTAAATAATATCTTTCCTAATACAATATTCTCCTAAATACTCTCCAAATAAAGCTCCTACTATAATTATGCAGGAAACCCTAATCCCTGACTCAATCTCAGATCCGTATCTTCTGATGAGTTGGACCCCTTCGATCCCGTACATAACATAATACTGGAAATTAATAACTAAATTATGTAATACTGTCAATCTAGTTTATTCCTTATACAAATCTAATTTCTATCCAGCTCACAACCATTCATGCATATTTTGTTTCTCCAAAGCAAGCTTTTTTATGCCGAACCAAGCCGAGTTCCGGTAAACTCAGATCCTGGGCCCTGGCACGTGCCGCCCGTGCCGATGGTGCCGTAACAATATACGTTCATTTGTTATCTTTTAAAAATATAAATATAAAATTAAGTTAGAAATTCAAATATAAATTTTTTTTACACGTGCCATGTCGTGCTGACAGCTGCCGGAATAGGCAAGTGCCGCCTAACACGGACTGTGCCGACCGGCAACTATGCTCAAGGTTTTCCGTGGCGAACCGAGTTTTGATAAATTCCAAATTCGAGACATACCGATTGTGCCGTGCCAATAATAAAATATTATTTTGATATCATATATTAAATTAAAACGTTAAAAAATGCAATAGCAAATTTAAAAAGTTCAAAAAATCTGGTCATGTACTTGGCGTGTGACAATCGCGGAAGCGACCAAACATAGGTCGTGCCCACACCCGAGTCACGCCGTGGGCTGCATAATGGGTTGTGCACCATGAGACCCATTAAGATCTCTGTTCATTAAGAGTACTATTCATCTTCCTCGCATGGAAGATGAACAGTGCTACTGATTTTTTAAAAGAAAAGCTTATGACGATGTGCCGGCCGCTTCGGCACCGTTTTGGTGCCGGATCCCTGCGGATTCGGCACGTTTCGTCCGAAACGTAAAATCATACTATCAATCCAATTTCTTCTTCTACAAAATCTAATTTCTCTCTACCTCACAACATGACCTTCTGCATATTTTATTTCTACATAATAAAAAAAACTACTTGCAACCACGGGAGAAAAAAGTCTCCGTAAGATCAGCTTTATTTACCAACGGGGGAATAAAGTTTTCTTACCATATCCATCGTGAAATGCATCCTCTAAGAACTTTGAAGGAAGCACATTTGCCCCCTCACATATCAACCCATGAAACTCTTGATTAGGTTCCACCTGATACAAGTGAAACCCAAAATCATACTTTGTTATGAGCAATAGAATATGATTCTTATGAAACATGTGATAGTAGACATAATATGCCAGGAAGCCAATTGGGATTCACCTCCAAACCAAAAAGAACATACAATTGTCATGAATACAGAGAAAAAGATAGTTGGATTATGGACCGAAATTACAATAGTACATACTTTCTCTACCTAAATAGAGTTTTCTAATTATCTAACCATCCCTCTTATAGCTTTGTTTCATGATCCTAGCTGATCAATAACTGCAAAACCTAGTAACACAGTTTTGACCAGTTGCTCACGAAATAAACAACCTCTAACGTATGTTATACATCACCAAGCTGCATGAAAAGTAATATAAGGCACAGCTTACAATGTTGAGGCAATCAATACTACGACCTTCAAATGTTTTACTGTAGCCATGCTTTAGAAGAGATTAATCATTTGACAATCATGCACTCCTTCAATAATGGGCTAAGAATTACATACAGACACGGGATACAAATACGAAAAAGATGCGAATTCGCCCGATACTTTTTTCTAAAAATCAAGATATTGAACCCTGAGGATAAATTAAAGTATGAAGAACATGACTTCTCATAAAATTAGCAATCAACAAGTCTCAATACCATTTAACCACGTATTTTTCAAAGGAAACAAACTATTGAATTAGCAATGAAACAAAAAATCATAAGTAGCAAACCACCATTACTTCAAAAAATAAGGATGAATACATAACATAATAACATTAAGGAAAAAACTACTCGCCCCCGACAAACTACCCAACAAATTACACACAACCAATCTCCACCACACATACGCCTCGTAATCCGTCCAATTTCCTCGTGATCCGTAAAAAATATCAAAATTACATATATACCCATCGTGATGTGTGGTGCTGATTGTGCCACGTCAGCATGTGTGATTTATTGTGTGGTTTCTTGGGGGTGCATAGCAAGCCCTAACATTAAACTTGCCAAGTTCCAAAATATACTTGGACATGACCATAGTTGAGAACAAAATATTCAATAATATATATCCCTACTACTTCATACAAGTCCAAATTTAAATTAATTACCAACCCCTTACAAGAAAGAATCACTACACATTACAAAATTATACAAAGCAACTTCTCAAATTTAAAAAAACAATAATGCAAAAAATTAAATAAAAATAAAACATAGAAAATAATTTCTCTGTGGCGTGTGTTATACACAACTAGCGTGTTCTAAACGTATCCAAGTATGTCCGCAACCGATTTTTTTTTAAAGAAAAGTAGGGTCGCTCAATAAGTCTTAACTATCAACACGTATCTAAGCATATCCTTTTGCGATAAGAGGTACATGTCAGACACTTTGATGTTGTCTGTAGTACTATCGGCTTCTTAAATAAAAGCGTGGCATTCTTGTCAGCATTTCAAAAGGAAATAGCAGTTCCAAGATCACAAAATCAACAAACACTGAAAACTAATGTGGTTTTAAAGCATGCATAACACTTCAAGATTCAAATCCTTTAGGGTGCGTCAAGTGTTGCCCTAGATTCATATAATCAATGATCATGGTAATATAGCGGAAACCATTACCCATGTTTGGTGATGTGTAACCTTATATGGGTAACAGAGAAGAGGGAAGGGTAGAGTAAAGACAATGTGAGATTTTACCAATGTAACATGTTACCCACCCCTAGGGAACTTTTGCACATAACTCCTAATATAGTAAAATGTTATTTACAATCAAGATTTTACGTACCTATCGGCATCCCCCCCCCGTCCCACACACACACCCCCCACCACGCGCACACACACACACAAAAAAAAAGTACTATTAAAATCTTTTTGCCATTTCTATTTTACTCTGGTGATATAAAAGTAAATTTGTTTTTGCATGGTACATCCCACACATGCCACAATCCGCGTTTATCCAAAATCAGCTCAGCACAACACTAAAGCCTTGGTATCAATTACCTACCACCCTTTTACCACCAACCACGCCTAAGTTGCAACTTAGCCTTCTCCCTTCTTCCTAGTTACCAGCACATCCCATGAGTAGTTGCAACATATCAAAACCTTTATTTAGAACAAATATATAACAAATAGACAACATAATGCACATGTTCCAAATTATGAATTATAACTAGCAACTCGCAACAAAGAAAAATCTATGTAAAATAACTAAACAAGGTTGTCTTACTACCACTTCTCAGGCACACATAACCTCATGCATCCAGTACTCAGCATAGACCCATTACCCATATTCTAAAAACAAAATTAAAAGCCTTTACCTGGAAGACGAGGCGAATGCCGTCGCGAGTGTCCACAGCAACGGGCATACAGGATGAGAAAAGCCCGCTCTGTATAACACGATGTACATCTTCTTGGACTTCGCGGACAGTGAGCGCCGAGTTAGGGCGGCACGAGCGGAGCGCCGAGGCAGCTTCGAACTCAAGATCCGGCCGTTCAAGCGGCTCCCCGTCTTTTCCTCGCACCAAAACCTCGCTAATAAGAACTCTCTCCTCGTCTACTCCTTTTCTCCGGTCGCGCTCAGATGTTTTAGTTGATAGCGACGTTGAGCACAGCGGTAAATTGGGGGGCCGGCGCCAGAAGTTGAAGAAGGTGCGAATGGCGTCGGCGGAGCGAGCGAAGGGTAGGGCGGCGAGTAGCGGCGACGGCGGCTGCGGCGATGGAGAGAAGGAGGGGATTTTGATGGTTGAAGATATGAAGTGAACGCCTTCGTTCTTCTGCTTCATCGTCGACTAGAAATGGTGAATTGAAATGTGTATAGGGTACGGAAATACGAGATGGGTCTGTTATGGATACAAGGTGGAGGTGACGGCCGCGGAAGAATCCGCCATGGACAAGAGCTTCGAGTGATCGAAATGACAAGTGTTGCGGTGGACTTGGGGTGGATTATTTTTTTTTAATCTAATAAATATTAATTAATTTCTATTTACAAATCTATTTTTATATAATTTATATATAAGAATATATTAAAATTAAATAATCTAAATTGTTATATTATAGTTTAAATAAGTTCTGATGTATCACTTAATACTATTTCTTCTTCTAAAAATGAGATGACAAATTTGTTATACGAAAATTAAATACAAAAAAGAGATCACCGTAGGTATCAGTTATATAGCACCATCGACAAGTAAAAATCTGCCAACTTTCAGCTTGTGCGATAATTACATAATGTAGTTTATCGGATTTTTTTTTTCAATTACTTACCCATTTTTTTAATCCGCAATTCTATATTCCTCCAAAAAATATATCCAACACTATTCAGCATTTCTAAAATATAGCGAATGTAACATAGTGTGCCCAGTCAAAAAATAAATCTTAGCAGTTCTGAATCAATGTACAATTTGGTTGATACTCTCTATAAGTAATCTATAAGTAAAAAATTTGCTAATTACGATAAAAAAAAGTACCGAAAATATATGCATAGGCTTGTGTGCTATGCAATCATAATCATCCATATATCAACTTAGAAACAAACTTTTAACTCAAATAACACACAATATTAGTCATAAATATGACATTGTATTTATCTCATAATTCTTAACTGTAAGAGTTTTTTTTAAAAAAAATTCTTCAATTAAAGATATACACAGATAAAAAATGATGCAGCTAGAAATAGACTTTTTGATACACTCATGCCACAATTTTACTTTTTGATTGTGATTTATGTTTACTAATTGGACTCGAAACTGTAGTTAAATAATCTAAGTAGAGAGCTTTTGTCTTTGTACAAAGACAAAAAAAATTGCATAATTGATTGGAATAAAATTTTTATTTGAGATGAAAGGTAAAACATATGTGACATTCTATTTTTGCTTATTTTCAGTATTTTTAGAATGAATTATTCTACAAATAAATAGATTGAGAAGTCTTAGATTAGATACCTTCTATAATAATTTAGCCCATACAGCTTTTTTCAGAAAACTCCTTCGTATATAATATTTTTTTTTAAATTTGTTGGTACTGTTGCAACTACTGTAGAGGTAGCTCTCCTATTTATGTTAATATTGAAAAATAATTCTAAATAAGTACTTTCGAAATTTTCAAATACTTAACGAATTCAAAATAAAATAAGTTCGTATTCGTTATGCACATATGTATAAAACATATATCTACATGTAGTTTTAAAAGAACTTTCAACATAAAAATCATAGATTCTGATTAGACAATAACTTTCAATAAAAAAATATTTTTTATGAGTATTTTGGGGGTACGAAATCTTAGTGAACTTAATACAAAAGAAAACCTCAAAGAATTTAAAACAAAATTAAATCGTATTCCGGTATAAAGAAATATATAAAATATATGTCTAGAGATCATTTATTAATAAACTTTCAATATAAAAATTATAAATTCTAATGAGATCTACAATTTTTATGTTAAAAATTTATTAAAAAAATATTTCTAAATAAATATTTTCGGAGTTTCCGAATACCTAACGGATTTTTTATTTGAGATGAAATGTAAAACATATAAGACAATCTATTTCTGCTGATTTTCAGTATTTTTAGAATGAATTATACTATTGATAAATAGCTTGAGGAGTCTTAGATTAAATACCTCATATAATAATTAGCTCATACAATTTCTTCAGAAAATTTTTTCATATATAATATTTTTTGCAAATTTGTTGGTAAGATTGTAACTACCGTAGAGATAGCTCTCCCAGTTATGTTAAAAATTTATTGAAAAAATAATTCTAATAAGTACTTTTGAAATTTTCAAATACCTAACGGATTCAAAATAAAATAAGTTCGTATTTCGTTATACACAACTATATAAAACATATATTTACATGTAATTTTAAAAGAACTTTCAACATAAAAATCGTAGATTCTGATGAGACAATAACTTCCACTAAAAAAAATATTTTTTCATGAGTATTTTGTGGGTACGAAATCTTACTGAACTTAATAAAAAAAAGAAAATCTTAAAGGATTTAAAACAAAATGAAATCGTATTCTGGTATAAAGAAATATATAAAATATATGTGTAGAGATAATTTATTAATAAACTTTTAATATAAAAATAGTAAATTCTGATAAGGTATACAACTTTTATATTAAAAATTTATTAAAAAAATATTTTTAAATAAATATTTTCGGAGTTTCCGAATACCAAACAGATTTAAAATAAAACAAAATTACGTTTCCGTATACATAAACGTATAAACATATATTCGAAATAATTTTTCAAAAAACTTTCAACATAAAAATCATAAATTCTGATGAGACTATAATTTTCAATAAAAAAATCGAATATCGAAGATAATTTTTATGTTGAAAATTTTTCGAAAAACGTTTGTAAATATATATGTTTAGGAGGTCTGAAATCTTAATAGATTAAAAATAAATATTAAAAAATAGAACATATAGCATTGCCAAAAAAAAGAGAGTTGGTGAAGCCACATGCCTTCTTATGGTATATGAATGCGACCCAACTTTAATGTAGGCACATTAAATTAAATTTTATAAAAACAAAAAAAGTGAGAAAGTGTTTGTAAAAAAGAAAGAAAAAGAAATAAGTTGGTGAAGCCACGTGGCAACCCAACTTTAATGTATAGATAAAAAAATACTTATAAATAAGTATTTTCGGAGTATCCAAATATCTAACGGATTTAAAACAAAACAAATGGTATGCATAAACGTATAATATATATATTTATAAATAATTTTCTAAAAAACTTTCAAAATGAAAATTTTAAATTCTAACTAGATTTATAACTTTTTTATGTTGGAATTTTTCCGAAAAAAAATGTTTCTGAATATATGTTTATGAGGTCTGAAATATTAATTGATTAAAAATAAATATTAAAAAATAGACCATACAGCATGCCAACAAAAAAAGAAATTTGGTAAAGCCACATGGCTTCTTATGTTGTATGAAATGCAGCCTAACTTTAATATAGGTACCATTAAATTAAATTTTATAGAAGTCAAATAAATGAGATAGTATTTGTAAAAAAAAAAAAAAAGAAAAGAGGAGAAAGAAGTTGGGTTGCCACCGTCTATGACACACACGCACAAAAAACAAAAAAGAAAGGAAAAGAAGTTGGGTTGCCACGTGGCAACCCAACTTTAGTGTATAGATATAGATAGATTAGAAGACCAGTTTGGACCTATGGACCGTCTAAGGTTATGAGATTTCGCTGCCATATCTCTTTTTTTTTTTTTTTGACAAAAAAAAGATGCATTCAATAATTAATAGTCCTCATGTTCGTAAGAATCGTAACCTCGTATCTCTTATGTTATTTCGCCAATTGGTCCACATACTTGCTAGATTTTGTGAAAGCTCCAAAATGCCTAACAAAATTCTCATTGGCTGTCAAATCGTCCTAACAAATGTGCATTGTAACATAATATGATCCACGGATTTTGAAGCTACTTTGCATAAGGACACACATCATCGATTATTATTTGGCATATATATAGCAGATTATCTTTCATTAAAATGCGATTTCTACAAGCAAGCTAGACAAATAATTTATATTTAAGAGGTACTGAGATCTTCCATAATATTATCTGCTACATTTTTTTTTAATATAACAAAATAAATAGACAAAATATTATCATATAAATTAATATTTATACTAAGATTTTAAATAATTATTTTAATATATTTTTGATAATTTAAGGAATAATTGCAGATCACCCTCCCGATTGAAACTGTTCGCGATTAGCCCTCGAAATGCGTTTCTGCTGCTGCCACATAGTGCGCGTTTCAAATATCTGAAACGTATGACTGTTGAAATAGGGTGGGCTGATATGTAATTATTCTATAATTTAAATTATAAAATTATATATTTTATTTTTTTAAATTTTTTAATGATATTTTTAAATTTAAATTTTAGTGAGTTGGGTAGTCAATATGGAGTACTATAAAATATTCTCCGAGGTTGCGGCTTAACTGGTGAGCTGGTCTCGCCGACTCGGAGACGTTAGGGACATTCAAAAATTTAAAAAATGATTGCAAAATCAAAATTGTAGCCAATATAAAAACCGCGTCATGGTGGTGTCAAAAAGCGAAGCCCATCAGATGCATATATATATACAAAATTACAAATTGGAGACGACGAAGGCCAATTTCACGCCTGCTGCGAGTGCAGGGTAGACGCGATTGAAGAGAATTGGAAGAACAAACCCTAGGTCTCGATTTCTCTTTCTCCTTCGCTAATCTTTCATTTACGCTTATTGTTTTGTGTTCTGTTACTGCTATGTTTGATTTTTAGAACTAGATTGCATAAACGGTTTGGTTAATTGGTGAGGTTTGTATCTGATTTGTTGATCCGATAATGATCAGTTCTACGGCTTGTGATTTTATTTTAAATAAAATCCATTCCCAATATGTGCGTGTGTAGGATATGTGTTTGTTTCACTTTATTTTTCAAGTTAAATATTCCTTTTCCAATCAACATATACTCACTTATATCCTTCAACTTTTTTTTTTTTCTCTGTTATGCAGGTGTAAAGGTAGCAAAATTATTATTTGATAAGTGAAATGGAACCTAATGGGGGCGCTGATCTTAATGCGCCACTCTTACAAGAGTCCCATAATGTTGTTATTGATATACCACGAGCTTCTGCAAAGAGTGGAAAGAAAACAAGGAAGGTTGTGTTTAAGATTGGAGGCATTAGCTGTGCCTCTTGTGTGTTATCCATAGAATCTGCAATGAAGAGAATGGAGGGAGTAGAGAGCATCATGGTGTCACCTCTTCAAGGCCACACATTAATAACATACAGGCCAGAAGTTGTTAGTGTAAGTAGTAAATTCTCTTCTTCTTCCAGGTAAAATACATGGGTTATCTCCAGTTTGTTAGGTATTTATGTTCCCTTATTGTTGAAAGTTTTCAGGACACTTCAGGATAAATGTCTTTCTTCATCAGGCTTTACTTCATCACTTCAAGTGTAGCCTAGACATGCTATTAGCTTATGCTGTAGGCACTTGCATTCCAGTGGCATTATTGAGTTATGCATGTGATGATTTTTTTTTCTTTTTTTTTTCATGTTTTTGTGTATAGAATATCTATATTCCGCAATACGGATTTTGATGATATTTTATGGTTATTTGTGCAATTATTCTATTAGCTTTGAGTACACTATTGTGTTTTGAATATGGATTTTGCTCAGATATGGAAGGAAAGCTTCTGTTTTAGTATACGTAGAAAACATTAAAATAGTACAAAAGTGGTAGCTTTTTGGTTATGGTTTTTCCCAGCATAGACATTGGTATAGGTTTTCTAAACAACTTGTCAAGCTTGTGGAGATTACCTAGTAGGAATCCCTGGAAAAATCTAGTTAGTTGCTCTCAAGTTAATGGTCTCCAAAATAAAATTCTATTTGCATTCTTTTTAAGATTGGGTGGCGGAAGTTATGCTATAATATTGTTTATGTCAAGCCTCTTGTCGGAACTACACTTGTGCAAATTGTTATAATTAATAACATTTTAGTTGATCACGTGTCTTAGAAATAGAAGTTTATGTCTCTTTGCTTTCCCTAGCCTTTTTATAGGATAAAGCTATACATCTGAGATGGTAGTTTTTTGCAGTATTTGACAGTGGGAAAGGTAGCAATGTCTAACCGCAACAGCAACAATGGACTAACAACGCCTCAATCAAGTGGGGTTGTTTGCATAATTGTTTTGTGTATTGATAAACTACATAACAAATTCATTCCCTTTTTCCCATTTGAATGCTTGGCATTCATTAATAGTTATAAGGAGATTGTGCAACTCCATAGTACTTCTTTTTAATGACTTGATAAATGTTTAGTTTGTTTACTTACTTGAAGTTCCTACTCCAGGTAGAATCCATCAAAGAAGCAATTGAAGAATTAGGTTATGAAGTTGACGAATTCTCTGAACAACATATTGCTTTATGTCGACTCCGAATCAAAGGAATGGCCTGCACAAGCTGCTCTGAATCTATTGAACGGGCTCTTCTTATGGCTGATGGAGTGAAAAAAGCTGTTGTTGGCCTTTCACTTGAAGAAGCCAAGATCCATTTTGACCCTAACATAACCAATCCAATTCGCCTTGTAGAGGCTGTTGAAGATGCAGGGTTTGGAGCTGAGCTTATTAGTTCTGGTGATGATTTAAACAAAGTGCATCTAAAGGTTGAAGGCCTTCGTTCTCAAGAAGATGCTCTCTCTATTCAGTCATCCATTGAGGCACTTGTTGGTGTGGATCATGTAGAAGTCGACCTTGCAGGTCAGAAAGTTAGTGTCGCTTATGATCCCGATCTCACTGGTCCAAGGTCTCTTATTCAGAATGTCCAAGATGCTGGACATGGCCCTAATTTTTACAGTGTGAATATATTGTTACCTTCACAGAATAGACAAATGGATCAAGACTTTGAGATTAAAGTGTACAGAAACCAGTTTTTGTGGAGTTGCTTGTTTACTGTTCCGGTGTTCCTATTCTCTATGGTTCTTCCTATGACTTCTATAGGAGGTTGGCTAACCGACAAGGTTTACAACAATTTAACATTTGGAATGCTGCTAAGATGGGTTCTCTGCACGCCAGTTCAGTTCATAATTGGATGGAGGTTTGTTGCTTTATCTTCTAAAAGAAAATTTTGTTTGTTTTTCTGCAAATATATCTTGCACTCTGTTCATAGAACATGGCTTATGTCTAGAAGGTGCTTCGATGGCTGCCTGCATGCTCTTTATTGTTTGAGTAGATTTTGAACTTTTATTCACCTTTCTCTTTCTTTCTTGTGCTCCACATCTCGTATAATTCCTTTTGTAAGGAATAGTGAATAAGCTGGAAAATTCAGTGTATTGTGAATGTTTCATTTCTTATAAAAGGCATGTCTCTGCTCGGTGGAATGGTGCTAGACTTGTTGAATAGCTCAAGTGCTAAGGCAACATCTTGCATATTGGTTGCAATTAGTAGGATGAAATTATTAGGCCAAATACATATTTTGTATGTTTCCAATAATTTATATATTACTAGTGGAATTTCCTATTAGCGAACTTCTAAAATAGGTGATTTCTGCATAACTTTTGGATAAATGGCAAATGTCTGATCTGTTGAGATGGATCTTCCCATTAGTATACGCAAAAAATGCTTATGATATTTACTTGTTATAGCACAACAGATGATTTTTTGAGGGGTTATGCATTCTTTTTGTGTGTGAAACATCATTTGGTGTTTTATGTATGTATGACTTTGGGGACATAAAAGTCTGAAGTATAGATTGGTGCATATATTGCTTATGATGATGTCTATTTATTCAGATTTTACCTGGGCTCCTATCATGCACTGAGACGAGGTTCATCTAACATGGATGTGCTAGTTGCCTTGGGAACAAATGCCGCATACTTTTACTCTGTTTACGTCGTTCTAAAAGCTTTACGATCAGGTTTATTTGAGGGACAAGATTTTTTTGAGACCAGTGCAATGCTGATATCCTTCATCCTTTTGGGAAAATATTTGGAGATAGTAGCCAAGGGGAAGACATCAGATGCTTTGGCAAAGTTGACAGAACTTGCTCCAGCTACAGCTTCCCTAGCCAGCTTGGATTCTGAAGGAAATGTTATTTCTGAGACGGAAATTAGCACCCAGTTATTACAAAGAAACGATGTGATCAAAATTGTTCCAGGTGCTAAAGTTCCAGTTGATGGAGTTGTTATTTGGGGTCAGAGCCATGTTAATGAGAGCATGATTACTGGAGAACCCATGCCTGTAGCTAAGAGAGCAGGAGACAAGGTACATAAATAACTTTTTTTTTTGTATTAATTATTTGAGTTGCATTTCTCTAACCTAACCATTCTGCTTTAAACCATGAGCAGGTTATTGGTGGAACAGTTAATGAGAATGGATGCATACTAGTCCAAGTAACTCATGTTGGTTCTGAGACTGCCTTGTCCCAAATAGTTCAGCTAGTGGAAGCTGCCCAGCTTGCAAGGGCACCTGTTCAAAAGTTAGCTGACAGGATATCCAGGTTTTTCGTCCCTATGGTAATCAACATTGTCGCTCAAGGAAGCCCCAAGATGACAACACAATTTTCTTTTCTTTGTTTTGGATCAAATAACATTAGCATTTGTACTGTTAGCAGGTTTTTGTCACATGTCTGAACGGCAATCTTCCACTAAAATAATTCACATTGATATTTTATCAAGAACTAAATCTTAAAATGCATGAATTTCTTTATTACTCTTTGTAAGAGTTTACTTATATTGTTATTCCTCAAAATTTTCTTTAACATTAAAATGCTTACTTTTATGAGGCAACTGATCTATCATTTAGTCCTCGTTGTTTTGCATAAGAAGAACTATATGGTTTCTAGGAGCATTCATAAGGTCATTGGAAAAACTTAATTTTTTTGTGATAAAGAGTTGGCAGTTGAAATACCTAGTTCCTACCAAATTAGAACTAACCAACATAATATAATGCAAAAGTAGCTTCTAAAAGTTCAAAGATATAATTTTCTTTTGTTAGCCTTATCGTATGTATTTCAAATGTCTACTTGCCATCCTTTATGCTCCAAAGCTTGGGAGCTGAAACCATTACCTGCCATTATGGTAAAGGTCAGAATTTCAGAATTACAATGATCTTCATATACGTTTGGTCTCTTCTGTGATGATTTTCATCATCTCAAAGGAACTAATTGTGCATACACATGTCGTGCATGGCTAGGAGATGTAGTTGGAGGACATGCAATTTCAGTTGTGTGGAACCGTACGTAGTATATATCCTGCATTAAATCGAGCCATATGGAGTATTAAAGGATTGGATCATATAAATAATAAGGTTTATAAAGAACTACTTTTCACATTGCATACCAATGTTGCACTGGGCCATGGATGCTTGTGCATAAGAAGTTTGCATGGATATCTTGAATTTAAAGCTTGCACAAACAGGACAAAAGATTAGTTACTAGGCTTAGAAGTTTCAACATGGAAATTGGAGAATTTACATAATAGACTTGGGTTAGAAAATAGTGTTGCTGAAAGTCTTTATAAGTTTAGCTGGTAGAGTAGTCAAAACTTTTCTTAAAGTAGCATAGTGGCTTTTAACCAAGGTTTACCATGCCGGAGCCCCCCCCCCCCCCCCCCCCCCCCCCCCCCCCCCCCCCCCCCCCCCCCCCCCCCCCCCCTTCTCTATTTTGTAATTATTGTCTTCCTCCTCGCAAACGCGAGGAAGACAATGTCGCCCCGGGCGACATTTGTTTTTTTTTAAATGCGCAAGAGCGCGACCACCTTGCGAGATGTGCGACCCTTTTTTTATATTTTCTTCTAAAAAATATAATAATATTTTAAAAAAATTATTATCGGCAAATTCGGCACGTCTCAAATTTGAAATTTACCGAAACCAGTACGAAATGAATTCGTACTATCTGCTTTGGATATGTAATTGAGTCTTTATATTTTATTTAGTATTTTTATTTCATTAATAATTTTTATTATGTTTAAATAATTTTAATATTTAAATATAATAAATTGTATGGATCGGCACGTGCCGAGTTTCGGATTTACTGATACCTGACTCGATACGGCACGGAAAACATTGCTTTTAACAAATTATTGTTCATGGCTTCTTCTTGTTGTTTCCTTCATTCTTTTCTCAACCTCCTTACAGGTAGTTATTGTAGCAGTTCTGACTTGGCTGGGTTGGTTCATTCCTGGAGAGGCTCACCTTTATCCTGGGAGTTGGATTCCAAGGGATATGGATGCCTTTGAGCTTGCGTTGCAATTTGGAATCTCAGTGCTAGTTGTCGCTTGTCCCTGTGCTCTAGGGTTAGCAACACCAACTGCAGTCATGGTTGCGACGGGAAAAGGAGCCTCGCAAGGGGTTCTTATTAAGGGTGGAAATGCACTTGAAAATGCACATAAGGCATGAATTTTACTAATAAATAAAAGTACAATTTGTAGTCCAGCATATGTTTATACTTTTTAATCTGGTATTGTTTATTTGTGGTGTGTAACTGGGTTCCTATTCCTGTTTTGTTGTTCATATAGGTTAATGCTATGGTATTTGATAAGACAGGAACACTAACCTTGGGTAAGCCTTCTGTTGTAAATACGAGGATCTTCACTGAGGTACCATTAGAGGAGTTATGCTACATGGCAGCTGCTGCAGAGGTAAAACGTAAACCAAAGTTCAAGTAGGGAGTATGCTACTGATATTAGATCTTAGAATTTATATTAGTAATTGAACTTGCTAGTTGTATAGGGTATTGGAAGTTTTAGGGTGTTTTGGTTTTAGCTTGTAACTTATACTTCAATCTAGCTTGTGCAGCTTGTAGTTGCATGCTACTCTAATAGCATGTGAGCACAAGCTACAAACTACCTATATATAAGCTAAAGTTAAGTTACAACTTATGAACAAGCTACTTTATCAACCAGCTTATAACTTAAATATAGATTGTTCTGCAATCTACTTTTTACAAGCTACGACCAAACCCATTCTTAATTTGTGATAGAGGTTTTCTATTTGTTGTTAATTTTTTTAGTAGAGAAGCAGAAGCTTTGTCATGTTATTAACTTTTGGATGTTCTAGTAACTCTATGTAAAGCTTGGTTTTCATTAATTGCTTACTGGCAGGCCAACAGTGAACATCCTTTTGCAAAAGCAGTGATGGAATATACAAAAAATCTTCATAAGCAGTATTCTAACCAACCAGGTCAGCTAATAGAAACAAAGGATTTTAAAGTGCATCCTGGTGCTGGTGTTAGTGCAAATATCAGAGGTAAACAAGTCTTGGTTGGGAATAAGAGGCTCATGCTTTCTTTTCAAGTTCGAATTGCTCCTGAGGTGGATAAGTACGTCGCTGATATGGAGAACTTGGCCCGAACTTGTTTGTTGGTTTCTGTGGATGGCGTAATTTCTGGAGGTTTTGCGGTATCTGATCCTCTGAAGCCTGAGGCCCAAAGTGTCATTTCTTTTCTTAATTCAATGGGTATTTCAAGTATTATGGTAACCGGTGATAATTGGGCTACTGCATCTGCCATAGCAAAGGAGGTAGGAATAAATACAGTTTTCGCCGAGACTGGTCCCATGGGGAAAGCTGATAAAATCAAAGAGTTGCAGGTTAGATTACTGATTTTGGATTTATTAAAGTTTACCTTTTTTCTTGAGCTTACACATGTTGAGAAGGTTGTGATTTGTTTAAATTACCCTCCAGGAATGTTTTAAAGATTTCCCTCTAGGGCTCATTGTAAAAAAATTTCTTCTACACCTTTTGATAGAATCGTGGTCGCGTATGTGCTTTTAATACATTGGTTCTCTTTTACTCTCTAGAGTAATATCTTTTACAGGATTAAGGAGTACAAGTAAAGAATTTTCAAGTCAGGTAGAGATCACACTAAGATATTGTTATAGGTTTTTGTTTAGAGCATTTGATATTCTTTTGGACAAAAGAGTAGATATTTTTTCCTGGATGGTTTAAGCAATGTTCTTTCTTAAGGATAAAGAATCAATGAAAAAATAAACACCAAAATAGAAGTGTTGATTTCATAGATTCTGTCTCAATCTCCCCTAATAACATGCTGTCAGTTAATTTATTAATTGGTTTTGTGTTTAGGAAATACTCAGTTTTGTTCTAACTTGGTCTTACTTGTCATGCTGTTCGCAAGTTTTTTTTATAGGACAAGGCTAATTTAGCTTGGACCAGTTTTAAGACACATACAGTGCACTGGAGATATCACAATTAGGATACAACTACAGCCCCTGCACTTTTTAACAAGTAATTTAATGAGTATATATACTAATTTTTGCCTTTCGTGATCTTTAACTCAAATCTGAATGTAAAAAGTTCAAAGACTAGCTGAAGTAAAAAGGAATTGAATAAATAAGATGAGATCATGTGTGAAACATAGGGCAAAGTTTAAATTTTATGATGTGATATTTTTAAAGAAAAAGTTAATTCACTTGTTTATTTTTATTTTTTATTTTTTTGGTCGAAATTCACTTGTTTATCTTAAATGTCTCGATGGCATACTATTTTCAATCACCCAGAAAAATATTTAGAAAAAAATAAAATAAAACAATCAAGTAAAGAAAAGAAGAATGCGAATGGGTGGACTCCTTAAAAGTAACTGATCGAGTTAGACCTCGATTATCAATAAGTAAATAAAGGACTTTACAGTGCATACTGGTGCTGGTGTTATAGCTGATTAGCCAATCCAGTGTTATTGTATCTACGATGCCCAATTTCAATATTTAAGTTTTGTTTTTTAAGGATGTTCTGAAACTATTGCACACTGGATTGACATTATTATTACTGTTCTTTTTTTTTTTTTTTTAAATAAAGAGAAACTGGTATTGTCCTCATCTCAGACCCTACTTTCTCCGGAAGGAGATCTCCTTGGGTCCGATACTAAGGTAAAGTTTCCCGTCGCACGTTATCGTCAGCACTCGAACATATGTCCTGTAGACTGATATGACAGAGATTCGAAGCTAGGTGGGGAGAGTTTTTGTGCCCCGTCCATCTATTGTGACACCCCGCCATCCGTTATTATTACTATTACTAGGAACAAGTATAAAGCTTTACAATCATCTCTTCATATAGTGGCTTAAGTTGTGACGCTAAATTTATCCTCCTGTTTATAGATGAAAGGTTTGACAGTCGCCATGGTTGGGGACGGAATCAACGACTCTCCAGCTCTGGTTGCGGCTGACGTTGGTATTGCGATTGGAGCTGGCACAGATGTGGCAATCGAAGCTGCTGATATTGTCCTAATGAAGAATAATCTTGAAGATGTGGTCACTGCGATAGATCTATCCAGGAAGACCTTGTCCAGGATAAGGCTAAACTATGTATGGGCTCTGGGATACAATATTCTTGGAATGCCGGTGGCTGCTGGGATACTGTATCCCTTTACTGGTATCAGGTTGCCCCCTTGGCTCGCTGGGGCGTGCATGGCAGCCTCATCCGTCAGCGTCGTGTGCAGCTCCCTTCTCTTGCAGACTTACAAGAAGCCTCTGAGTTGTAGTGATGATCAGACTTTAACTGCAGATATTTTGAATCCCAATTACAATATTGCAACTGATGAGAGAGATGTTCGATTGGGTAGTTGATTTGCATTGGGCTATCTTTTTATTGGCTTAATGGTGGTTAGTAGTGAAATTGGAGGTTAACTTTTAACTTTTCTTAAATGAGTGCAATATTAATGAGAAATTCCTCAAAATAAAAGAAGATTTTCACCTATGTAACAGATTCTTAACAATTACCGTATATCTGCTGTAAAGAGAACTTTATTTTTATTTTTTTTGCACTAGGTTTATAATACACAGCATAACTTTATACGACATGGCATAGTTTTGATTCATACATACATCAAAGTACCAACCTTTTTTTATTCATAGAATAGGTTTATACTACATAGCATAAGTTTATACTACATAGCATAGTTTTGATTCATAGATACATCAAAGTACCAACCTTTATTTATTTAAAAATTCAAATAAATGTCCTATGGGCACTTCTTTCTTCCCCCATGAGTGGTCAAGTTGTTATAGCAAGAACATAGCTCCTTGTTGCCAGAAGTGCCTGGTGGCACGCAGTTACAGCGGGCGCAGCACGTTCCGCATGCCCTCATGCACAAGTTGTGCCGTGACGATAATTGGCACCTCATGCCGCAAGCCATGGCACAATCTGTAAAAGCATGATATATCAGTAGCAGTTAGCTCATGCACGCGTACAATACAAAGATCGAGTGAGACACGGATCAGAACAGACCTATTCTTGGCACCAAGAAAGAACTTTCTATCTTGTGAGCCTTGTCTCCTTCCTGAATACAATAAAGAATTCATGTAACTCGAAATTTAATAAAATAATTGAACAGAAAGTCTAAAACAAATATGTGATCATAGCATAAAAACCATACTTAACTAGTTTCCTAAAAACCCTACAACATATTAAAACACATTAACTTGATTGCAGTGTGAAGAAACCAGAAGTTATAAAAAAAATAAATAAATCTATATATACCTTGAACTCACCATATGATAGTACGTGGGATGATCAATTTGAGCATGGGCATTATGTATAGCAAGAAAAGCTATTAAAACAAGTAGGATAGCCCTTGAGAAATCCATTAGAGATGTTGCAGTACGGATATGGATAGAGTTCTACATACAAAGAGAAGAAAGGGAGATATTCAAGGAATATATTGGATTGCAAGAGAGTTAAGAGTGTTCTTATATGCGAAGAGAGAGACTAATGGATCGAGAAAGTGAGCAAAGTCTTAGTGATGGGTTCTATATGGATCGAGAAAGTGCGCAAAGTCTTAGTGATGGGTTCTATCTCATATGGTGAAAGTCTCATATTCAAATCCCGTAGACACCATTTGTAAGAATGTGTTGTATTTAACCACTATATTATGTGAAGGATAACGCAAGTATTTGGACCTATCTAGACTAAAAAGTTGGAAATTTTTAATTGGTAAAATATAGATCGGAGCTATCATTGAGTTTATATGTTAAGACGGTTGTACAAAAAGTTTGGTTACATACAGATTCTTTTTACGATAATCTCAAAAAAAAAAGTAAAAACGTCATTTGAAATTGTGTATTTATGACCCCTAATTCAAAATAATTTTTTTTATACGTTATTGACCCTATGAAATGATAAAATTATCATTTTTTTCCTAAGAGACAGGGGAAGTTAATTTAACGAAAACAGTTTCGTCATTCCACACCGTCAAAGGAGACATAAAAACGTTATAAATTAGAAGGTGTATTTTTATAATTTTGAATTATAGTGACATAAAACTATAAATACTCCAAAAAAAAAAAATCATTAATGGTGGCTATGGTTGTCTGTGGGTTTTGGACATTTGTAAGCATATGGCATTCTAAGTCTATGTACTTTGGTAGGTAAAATAGTAGAGGACAATTGAGTGTCTCACTTTGTTTGGTGGGTAAATGGAGTAGGATCACATCCATTGGTTTCCACCATTCAAACCTATATCCATAGTCAAAGTGCTATAGTTAGTGCCATGGAGAAGTCCAGGTTCTTTTAATTTCATTTTTCACCTTTTTTTTTTTTTTTTTTTGGGTGTGTTTATGGGAAAACATTCTTCTCTAAACATTTTCCATAAAGAAATCAATTGCATTAATGAAATGTATTGGTATGTAATGTGTGTTTAACGTTTTTGAAAATGCTTCATATTGTAATCTTAGTACTACTGAAATTATCATTTTACGTTTGTAATAACAGTGTTTTCTACATTCTTCTTTTGCATACTCCTTTTTACAATATTCTTTTTTTTTTAATATCAGGATCTATCAGAGAAATAATTATTATAATTTCTATATCAAGACGAAGTCTCCTGTCACACGTGAGGCGGCGCACATGCGCGTTACCATCAGCGTTCGTTCAATTATGATCTCACATTAATAGGATGGAGATTTAAAGCCAGGTGATGAGAGTTTCTAAAATATTATCCGTCAGCTGCGCTTCCTTGCCACCGAAATACTCCATTTTAGAATATAAAACTTGATTATGGATCAGTTCATTGATTTATCAACTTAAAAAAGCACAAGCCCTCCTTCATAGCTCTTTTCTTTACCCTTCTAGCAGCTTCCTGTTGGTTTCTTGTTGGCAAGATAATTTAGGATTTGATTACTCGGATCTAATTATGTCCTAATTATGCTATTTATATTTCATAGTTTTCTAATTTAGCATACTATTTTTTGTAAGATTTTACTCTGAAGGTCTAGGTTCCCATATTCTGTATTTTTATCCTATATGTTTGTACGGTTTAGCCCTATAATGATGACAAATCCTCTTATTTACACCTTGCAGTTTAAATACAACTAGCGGAAACATCACCCACGATGCGTGTGAAAAAAAAAAATTAAATTTTTTTAAATGTTAAAAATATATTTAAAAATATTTAATTATTTTAAAATAAAATATTTTAAAAAATAAAATAATATATATATACAGTTAATTATTATTAATTAAAATATATATTATTTTAATATTTTATATATATTTTAAAATATTATATATATATATGGGGGGGCGTCCACTGTAGCAACCCTCCCTCTCTCTATATATATATATATATATAGGGGGGGGGGGGCCTCCCGCTTAAATATTATATATTATATAGATATAGATTACTAATAGTTATAAGAAAAATTTTAGTTACCTTTGTTGCATCACCAAAATTTAATAGTTTCTATGATTAAAAAATTTTTTGAGAATAATTTTTAGATAAATTATAGATTTTGATAAGATCTGTAAATAATATTTTTTAAAAAATATTTCTATATAGATATTTTAAAGCTGTAAAGTTTAATAATTTTGAAGCGAATTTTAGAAATAATATTTAAACCTGCTATAAATCCGATAAAATTTGAAATATCAAAATATCTATTTATAAGTATTTTTAAAAAATTTTAATAGCATAAAAATTATATATTGCGTTAAGATCTATAATTTTTGTGTTGATAATTACTTCAAAAACTATTCTAAAACAATTTTTATTTTATAATTAAATATATTACTGGTTTGATGAATCTATCGGTGCTTCCGTGGTGGCACCCGCATCACTTGCATGTTTTTCATGGAGTCTAGTACAGAAATGAAAAGAACTTCTCATATAAATTATAATAACAATAATGTTTCTCATGTTTCACGAAAACTCTTTTCAAATATCAACTATTTTTTTTCTAATTTGATTTGGACATAACGCTACGTGGAGGTTGACAGGTTTTTTTTTTTTTTTTTTTTTTTTTTTTTTTTTTTTGAGATTAACGTGAAAAAATTATGCCCGTAATCGGCCTTCATTCGAGCGACTGTCATAACAGGTAAATTCACGGATGGCACCGATTCCTGTTTCATCAACCGAAGGGTCCCATCCTTGCGGATAAGACAGATCCTGACGCACACCCCCGAAAGGACTTCAAATCATGGCCTATATCACTTCTCACAGGATACTGAGAGTTTTTGACCCCCACCCCTCCTTCAGAGGGCAGCCCCTGAAGTCGAACTCGGGCGCTCGCTTTCTGAGTCGAGCACCCGAGCCGCCCACGCTGAGGGCGGGGACATGGAGGTTGACAGTTAATGTGAATTGCATGACCTAAACTTAAATACCCCATAAATTTACATGTAGTACTTGTAAAATTAATTCTAAGGCCTTTATTTTATACAATAGAAGTCTTTTTGTCTCATGACATTCTACGCCAGACTACTAATAATTAACATAAAAATTCATATGTTTTTTTTGACGGTGTGCACTGGAAAACTATTTCATGTTGTCTCTGGATGGCCGGTGGCTCAAAAATCCTCCCCATCAAAGATCGACTTGTCGTTCCGTCCGTTATAAAAAAATATTATGCCGGCAGAATGCACGCGTGCCGTCTCGCATGTGACGGCTTACTTTTGGAAATGAGAGCATCCTTCGTATAAAATTAGGTGATGGCCTTTTGCGAACGAACCATAACTCCAAACTAGAAAAATCAATCAGATCTTTATTTTTTTAAAAAAAAAAAAAGGAAAAAGGAAAAAAAAAATCTAGGGACGGCAAGCCCGTCACAGGGTATTTTGCTATCTATGATCAAAGCGTGTGCTTCATTAGTGATAGTACTGCTTCAAGATTGTAAAAAGCCAAGCTAAAACAAGAAATAAAGCAAAATTCTTGGTATTTCAAAAGCCACATACATTTTCCTTTCTTTCTTTTTTTTTTGGAAGATAATTGGCTGCTTATGGCTTTTGATTGTTCAAATATAACAAGTGAAGCCGTCTCCGAACATATTCCCATGCTCTTTACTAGTTATAAAAACACATCTAAATAGGTTAAGACTCCGAACTTTATTTGTTATAAAAATTTTAGAATGTCAAATTATTTATTTATAAATATTTTTTAAAATAAAAATTTAAACGAGAAAGTTACATACAACATTAAAATATATTTTCTTCGTATTTATTTTTTTAAAATATATTTTTGTATGTGTGTTTTTGAGTGATTTTATAAGTTTTATAAAAAAAAAGGAATTTATTTGACAGAGTTTTACAAAGCAAGAATTTTTTCGTCAAAATCTAAAATTTTTCTTGTGAAGCTAATTCCTACATATGACGATATTGCAAGTAATCTCTAAAATCAAAGAAATGAGAAATTCAAAAGCTTAATTTTTTTGCCTTGACCTATAGTTCCTTATCCGTGCCAAAAACCAATGCCCCTGCATCAAAATCCAAAAAATGCAACTTTTAGATTAGATCTTCTACAGAAGAGAAGTAGATAAAAAATAGATTTTTGAACAATTATCTCACCTAAAGTGGGCATAAGTAATGTTAGTATCACAACACCAATGATCTTCAACAGCAATCCGGCTTTGATCATGTCGACGATCTTGATATGCCCCGTTGTCAATCCAACGATATTGGACGGTGTACCGGTCGGGAACAAGAATGCGAATTGAGCACCGATGGCCCCGGGAATCATAAGAAGTAGAGGGTGGACTTTCATGGTCTGAGCAAGCTCAACAAGGAGAGGCAAGAGTAATGTAGTGGTGGCATTGTTGGATGTGAACTCAGTAATGGTTCCACTAACAAGGCAAACCAAAGGGGCTATAGCGAGGTAGGGCGCATTTTCGAGGAAGCTAAGGCTCGCGGAGAGTACGTCAGCTAGACCGCTCGTCTTAACGCCGTCGGCTATTGCAAAACCGGCGCCTAGGAGGAGTATTATGTTCCAGTGTAGCTTCTTGCATTTGTTCCAGTCCATTAGCTTCTCACCTTGGTTCTTCTTGTTTGGTATGATGAATAGTAGAGTGGCCACCATTACCTGTATTCATATAAAAAATAACATATAAAAATTTTCAATAATCTTCTCAAAAAAAAAAAGAAAAAAGAAAAAAAGAAATTATCCTCAAGTTTGTGATAGACTTCATTGAAACTTACACTGACAGTTCCATCACCAACATTATCATGGAAAAGAGATCCCCATCCAGGAACATCATCTGTAATGCTCCTTGTCATCCACAAAACTATCAAGAACTGAAGAACACCAAAATATTAGATTGTTTAAACCAGCAATGTACAGAACTTAGTAGGGAGAAGTAGGGACATACAGAGAACAAAGCTAAGATCATCTTCTCTGCAAAAGACATGGGCCCTGTTCAAAAAGTAACCATAAAAGTTAGGGGGTTCAGTCCATTGCATTAAAAAATCTAAGTGAGCCAGTTCTGAATGATAGCATGCAAGAAATTGGCTTTTTCTTTAAGGAAAACAGAAATAATTGGGGACATTGCGTGTTTATGCCCTCGCTAATACGAAATTGCAAAAATGTGCCACTTAATTATATTTTTATATCCCAGTGGCCTTATAAAATGACGAAATTGTTTATGTCAAACTAACAGTCCTCACCTTTTTTACTGGTTTTAAATTGATTGAAATTTACTACCACTCAGATGTAAGTATGAGTGACGCTGAGGGGTCCCTGACTTTCACTAGGCAAATATGATCCTGATGAATACACATTTCCCATATCGATTTGTTTGATCAATATTTGTTTTGTTGTTTGTCCTATCAGCTTAGAGTAAGAATATATTTACGAGTTTTGAAATTATAATAAAAATAATTATAACAACATGTCTTATGTATATGCTACAAGGCTCTTCCTCTGTTTAGAAGACTAATGAGGAAGAGGCCCTCAAATGGTCATGAGATTTTTTTTTTTTTTTTGTCATTATAGTAGAATATGAAATTTCTAGGATCTTATTTGCCCTACTAAATAGTTGTAAATAAAGCACAAAAAATAATAATTCTCACCCAACAATTCAAGCTCCCTTTTCAGATGAGCCTTGTCCAGGTATGCAGTGAGGGCCTTCCCTGAGCCACTTGAGCAATACAACAGGCAAAGTATACCCCACAAAGCCAAGAATATGAGAAATGCCAAGGGAAAGCCAAACAGGAACCACGAGCTGAAGCTAATGGGCTCCTCTTGTGGATAGTAGCTTCTCCACATCCCCACCAGGATCAAGTTCACTCCGGTACCAGTCAGCGTGCTCATGCCGCCGATCGCCGCCGAGTACACCACCCCCAACACCACTGCCTTGCAGAACTTCCACGCCTGTGGCGGTGCTGTCTCGTCCCGGGTGATTTTCTGGACCACGCCGGTCGCCACCGGCATCATCATCACCGTCGTCGTGGTGTTGTGCATCCACATGCTGAGGAACGCCGTCGTCGCGCATATCCCGAGGAGCAGCAATCGCGGGTTCAGAGGATCGCCGCAGAATATGGAGGTTATCTGTGTCCATCATATATATTCACCATATAATAAGAACCGAGTTCATCACTTCCATTAATTCCTAATGTGATTCATTAATGAACGGTAATATATTTTTGGTACAAACCCTGTTTTAATATATAAATTTACGTACTTTGAGAGCCAGACGACGGTGAAGGTTGTAATGCTCAACTGCCAAGGCTAGGATAAAAGTGCCGAGGACGAGGGCTATGACATCGTCCATGTAGGATTTGGCGACAGCATCAGCATCCGCGAGACCGAAGAGAGGGAAGAGGAAGAGAGGGGCCATGGAGGTGATGGCCATGGGCACGGCCTCGGTGAACCACCACAAGAAAACCCATGCGAGGACCGCCAGCATGTTCCGGCTCGACGTGTGTCCGCCACCGCCGCCAATGTTACCGCACAGGCATATGAGAGCACATGACAAAGGCCCTAAGGCAATTGCTAAATAATTGGACGTAAGAACTGATTTGAGAGAGAAATTGAAGGTTTGTGGAGGCCTTTGGAGGGGAAGAAGAAGAGCTCTAGGATCATCATCTTGGACTGCAGCATCACCCATTTTCTCGAGCTTGTGACGCTTGAATTCGTCGACGTTACGAGGGGGAGGCTTTTATGCATGCAAAGTGAAGCACGTTTGGATTGATATAAATTGTTTTGAAAAATAGTTGGAGATTGAGTGATCGAATTGGAGACAAACATAAAAATAAGTTTAATATTTTGTTTCAAGAAGTTTAGGTTTCCCTCTCAAGAACGCCAAGTGGGGTTCAAATGGCCACAGAAGAGGCCGAGCAAATCTATCCTCCACCTGATGAAGCCTGTCTCTGAGACAGTTTGCTAATTCACCATGCTAACATAGCATTATATTGCCCACGGTATCGAGGGCAACCGATGCTGCACCCCGCCTCACATAAGCAAGGGTCTTGCGGTCGAATTTCTGAGATGCCACCTGAAAGAGTGCGAGAGATTTATCCTCCACATACCTTGTCGAGGGTAAAATAAGTCTTAAGTACTGCATATTCGAAAGAATGGAACTTTCCAGCTAGGGGAATATTGGTCGGACCACTTATGGGTTTATATGTTTACAACGGTTAGTGGCATGTTACGAATAAATTTTTTTTACAATAATCTCAAAAGAATAACCACATATTTTTTAAATAAATGCAAAATTCGCAGCATGAACTAATTTAAGGACTCCATCAACATCAAAGAGAATAAGAAAGAACCTACTTTTACATCCTTTTAGGTTGATAAATGAGGAGCTCTAATATATTCTGAATTTTATACTTCATTCTTTTCTTTTTTTCTCTTTTGTGAGAAAGATTCTGGTATACATTTTTTAAGTAATTATTATAAACTTGTAAGGAGAGAAATATACAATATATTGTAGAAGCGAACTTGTCCAATATCAATTATTTTGGGTCCACATTCAAAGCTCTAATATAGAATTATTGGGGGGTTTGAATGATAGATTGAGAGACTTCCTTTCGGCCTTAATTTCTTTATATCATTGGAGGACGACAGCCCCCATACCAATAACAACAATAGGAATCCAGTCCGTGACGAAATTTTGGAAGGGTAGATATTCGTAATCATATCCCAAAAAGGCTGTTTCGTAGGGATGAAAATCTTATACGGCATTTAAATATATGTATATATATGTATATATATATATATATATATATATATATGTAATTTTTTATGAGCTATATAATTTTTTTGTTTGATAATTTTCTAAAAAATACTAATAAATAGATATTCTTAGATTCAAAAATTTAACGAATTTAATAGTTTTAAAAATTATTTTTAAATCCGTTAAAACTTGAGAGCCTTATAATACATATATAGAAGTATTTTTTTGAGAAGCTATTAAAAATAAAAGTTGTTGATAAGCTATGACTTTATAGTCGAAATTCATTTAAAAAATATATATATAAAAACATTTTTTTTTAAATATCAGTATACGAAACGGTGCGTAGAATTTGGAGACGAGGATTCTCGCTCAATCATGTCCAAAGAATGATATTTCCTCGGCCCCAAATGAGATGAGGCCCCCATAAGTTTCAATATTGTAGCTAAGTGGGCCAGTGGGTCCCAGTGAGCGAACTGATGGCATTGGCTCCTGCAATAATTGTCTTTGTGGCCCAATCTTATCTTGTGGTCTCAGCCACTCCATTGTGCTGACTGTGTTTTCTTCGGCTTGATTCAGCCTTGATTTTTATCTCCATAGAGCTTAAATTATCCCTTTCAAGATTTCTAGTAGGATATTGAAGGATATAATTTCAAATTTTTATTTAATTCTTTCTCCAAAAAAAAAAAAAAAAAAAGAAAACTTTTTTAACCCATTACCGTGTAGGATTGAACTCTAGTTACTCTACGATAGAACATGGCTTATGAAGAATACAATAAAAAATTTTGTGGTCTTCACATTTCAAAACAAATATGATAATATTGCTTCTAAATATGATTTCCTCCTGCTAAACTAAGATTAACTATTGTCATCGATAGAAAAGCTTAACTAGTAGGATGGGTGGTTTATAAATCATCATTCACAAATTCGAATTCTATCCACTGTAATTTTAAATATAATTTTTTTTAGATATTCAAAATAATATTCTAGATACTATACTAGATATGCGTATACTCGGTACGTGTTGGAATATAATCATATATCCGAAATTTTACTCCATAATTATAATTTATGGATAGTGGTAAAAAATACATCTATGATCCTCTCGTTATTTTGAAAAATTTTTTGATGTGTTTTTGTTTTGATATTCCAAATGAAAATTTGATTAGTTTGTCTATTACAAACTTCAGGGTGACGTGGCATCCGTAGATGCTCCGTCAACCACGTCTCTAGGGATATGTGGCGTTTTAAGACTTCATCCGAAGAAATATAGACTGTTTGATCTTTTTTTTTTTTATAGAAATAAAGAAATAGTATTGTCTTTTTCATTTTTTTATATTCAAACTAAGAAAAATTTATTTCATTCAATTTTCTAAGCAAAAATTATCTCTGAGTAAGCAAACATTACCTTAACGGAAGCTCGAATTTTTATGAGATACAATATAACTTTTCTACCTTTTTATAACCACAATATTGTATCTATTTTGCATTTTATAGAGCTATTTTTACGGATTTATATGTGCATAAAAGCTAGTTTTTAGAAAATTATCAAGTCATAAACTTTTATACTTGGAAGATACAACATAGTTTGAATGGCCAATGTTTCGTCTTAAATCGCAATCAAAATAAAAAATCTTAATCATAGTCATACATAGCGTACAAACTAACGCTCTAGAGAAAACCGCCATCAATAATTGAGAAGTTATTAGTTGGAGAATATTTTGGTAGCAACACCATATTTAATAAAATGTCATATTCCACGACTACTTATAAATCCAGAACTTTTATACGCCAAATTAGTAAGATCTCGAATCGGGACACAAGTCATTCGCATTTAAAATGTTGTCACCTATACTTGGAACGGATAAATACATATTAATGCTGATATAATGCTTTAATGAATGGCTGATTTGTAAGGAATTAGTTCCATATGGGCTGATATATATTTATCGATACTTGAAATTAGGATTCCTACGGCACTCTGCAAGTCCATATCAGAGAATAAAAGTCGCAAAAATATTTGCGAGACTTATAAGTCCAACCATATATATCCACAATTTTGCAAAAAATTACAAAAAAATAGTAACTTTGAGGTGGTGGGTTCTATTACAAGAGATGATCCCAAGATGTTTAAATTATCAAGGTTTTTTTTTTTTTGGTGAATTTCTGAGATATATGAGCATTTACCTAAAGTTAATAAAAAAGTAAGAAAATTAATGAAACATTACATATTTGAGACGCTCCTTCCAAAAAAAAGACTTCACTTTACCATAATTTAGTGTTTGAATTGAATTACGGTCTTCAAAAATTACACTTAAGGCTACTTTCTTATTTAACTTTGTATATTAGAGCGTCATTTATGTTCATTTATTAGAATAAATTTATTTAACCAATCAGTATTGCCGAATTAGTTAATGAAATTTGATATAGGAAGAGATCAAAAATCTATTTCTCACTAAAGATAGGTCGGAAGTTCGAATCCTACTAATACATGGTTGGAAGGATCTACTGCATAATGCACCATAGCCGGTCGAGATATATAATAGAAACTGCACTCGACTATTAGGATTAAAATAAAAAAAATTGCATTTATTTAAATCCATTTCTTTTAAAGTACTCTAAGATGAAATTAAGATACTGTAATATTGGAAAAAATGTCACAAACATTCTAGGAATGCCAGTGTGCTTTGTGGTGGTCTGCTTATGCAAGCTTTCTGTTGGGGCTCAATGGTTTGGACTAGGGCTGAAAACGAGCAGAGCTGCTCACGAGTAGCTCGGGCTCGAACTCGTTTAAGTTCAGCTCGAGCTCGATTATTATCGAGCTCGAGTCGAGTTCAAGCACGAATTCAAACTCGAGTAATTAAACGAGGCGAGTTTGAGCATTGTGTTACTCGGCTCGTTAGGCTAGCGAGCCTAAACGAGCTTTTTTATTTTATTCAAATATTTTTTATAACAAAATTATTTAAGCGAGTTCAAATTCGAACTCGACTCGAGCTTGATCTAATTCATGCAATCGAGCCGAGCTCGAGTCGACTCAAGCTCGGTTCAGTTGATATAATCGAGCCGAGCTCGAGTCGAGTTCGAGCTTTAGATTTATCGAGTCGAGTCGAGTTTGAACTCAGCCTTTGAAGCTCGTCGAGCTTGAGCTAAACCAATCGAGCCGAGCTTAAACACAGTGGTACTCGACTCGAACTCGGCTCGTTTTCACCCCTAGTTTGGACGACTGTGCTAAACGTTATTTCCAAAAAGAATAAGGATAATTACATATCGGCCCCTCTAAAATTAACAGTCGCGCGCTTCAGCTTTCAAAAATATAAAAATGCGTGATGTGGCGGCGCGAGCGCACCACGTCGGTGCATAAACGTGTTTTTGGGGCTGAAACGCGCGACTATTGATTTTAGGAGGGCTGATATGTAATTAATCCCAAAAAATTAAACGTTTAGATTCATTTGATTTCTATAGGTGATAAAGATCGAGCTAAATAAACACTCACGTGAGAGACCGATCGGCGCATGAGAGGAGTTATGCAATCGGCTCATTTTCAGCATGTTTGTTCGGGGGCCCAAGGAAGTCAATCCTACACACCAGTAAGAAAGTTAAACTAGCCCGTTAGCTATACACCATATAAATATTTTTGGAAGACTGCATAGCAGCCCTCCCGTGAAACTTATTTTTTTTTTGGCCCTCCCTTGAAACTTTGTTTATGAAATGACCATATCTTTGAAACTCTAAAATATCTATTTATAAGTATTGTTTGAAAATACGTTGAATACAAAAATTAGTTCATATCAAAATCTTGACGGACATTATACAGATAATACATGTACAAAATAAAATTTCGACGTGTCCGTACTTTCTAGTTGTTCAAGTGCTTAACGGTAAATTACTATGTATACGTACAAACGAGAATTTGTAGCCACTCTCTTGCAGCTGCCAATAAATTGATAGAATGACACTCCAATTGCAAATTACTAATTGAACACATGTAAACGTCATGTAAAAGGAATGATCACTGCTATTTTCGTAACTCTAAATATAATTAGAACCGTGCATAATACATCGAAATATGTATTATATATATTTCGATACATAATTTTATTGCCTAATTGCATCACGGCCATCGGCGAGTGAAGAATGGTATTTCTGAAAAGCAATTGCAAATAGATTATCATCGTAGTCAGGTCCGATCTTGCTGCTAGCGGTTGGTCGCCAAACTGCCTTAGCTAGTGCAAAAAGACTGGAGTCCTGACAAATACAGCCCGGCAAACCCACCAAGCCCCCTTACCACATGTGGCCCACCAGCCACACGACGCATGCACTATGATTCTATGAAGAAATATTCCGATAGAATTCGCGACAGAACGCCTGCTGGACGTAGTCGACGGACTTTTTTATTTTTTTTATCGTCCGTAATCGGCCTACTTTGTGTGATCATAGTAACAGATAAGTCAACATATGACACCTTTTTATATTCCACCAACTGAAAGTCCCAACCTTTCAATCTGGACATGTCCGAAGGTCCGTGTTGCCATCTACTGAATATATATGGGACAAATTTTTCATATCTTTGCAGGTGACACTTACGTGATTCGAACTTGAAGCCTTCACTTCATGAAGTAACCATCCGTCCTAAGCATCCTGGGCTAGTCGACGGACTTTTGACTTTTGACGCCACGTCCAACTAACAAAGTAACTGAACTTTATTATTATTCTTTTAATATAAAAATTGCAACTCGGCGGAAGGAACGTCTGTCGGGGTTCATATGTACGCATTCCAGGTGCAAGCAGCGAATCCCGGTTAAATCCTGAGATGTTATTCTCCTCCACCATAGAGGTTGATAAGCCTTTTTTCTTTCTTTTTTTTTCTTTTTTTTAAGAAAACTGACGAGAGTATAGCTCCGCGGAAGAGTTTATTCGTTAATTTGAGTTCGGATACGCAGTCTCTACTAAATATTGGTATTGAAACATGTAATATGCTCTTGCTTTCCTGTATCTTTGATGGCTATGTACATGATAAGAAAGAAAGAAAAGAAAAATAAATTGCTCGTTCTTTCCTCTTTTTTTTTTTTTTTTGTAATGTTATTATATTTTTTCAGAAGCATGGGGGTGGAGCTACTTGGCCTTTAGCAGTACCATCGACGTTGGAACAAAGTGAAGTTGTAGCTTCTTTTTGCCCGACATACTGCAAATCAATGTTGTTGAGCTCCACATCTTGGCATGGCGCTGCACTGCTGCAATCAAGGTTTACTGCTACCTTTGATGCTGAAGTCCCTCTGATGTTCTCAAACTTTATGTTGCTTATCTTCACCATTGATGGAGTCTGCAAAAATTTAAATTTTTTGTGATAATAACTATATATGTGACATTAAATTAGAAGAGTTTTGTTTTTTTTTATGCTTTTCAAAACTGTTACAAATAAGCCTCTACTTTTTTTCAAAAAGAAAAAAAAAACTCTAATATTAAGAAATGGATTTTGTATGCTCAACAACTATTATATTTAACTTTTTTCTAAAATTATTTTTAAATACATATTTTGAAACTCCAAAATTTTTGTAACCATTAAAGACTTCGTAATTCGGATGCTTAAAACAACTATTTAGATATTTTTGAAAAAGAGTTTCCAATACAAAAATTATAGATATAAAGTTATATTTTTCTTATATATATATATATATATATATATATATATATATATATATATATATATGTCTCTGTGTGTGCGTTTTGTCTTAATTTATTAATTATTAAAAAATTAAGAATTTATTTGGGATGAATGTACAAATGTAGATGCTGATTTATCATGTTTCCTTTTGGTATATCATTTTAGAGAGACAGTAAAAGTAAAAGTAAAAGCGTCGGTTACCTTATCTGCACAAGATCCATATGGGCAGTATTGTTGGTCAATGATGATAGGGTTGTTCACATTGTTCATCACTATATCTTTGAACACTAAACCCGAGGCTGTGCTAGCCGTAGATGACTGCCATGTCTTCACTCTCACCCCATTGGATGTGCCAGTGAGGGTGCAATTCGTCACCGTGAGACCGCGAACATCATCCTCATTTTTATATCTCCCTAGGCTTCCTACACTTATACCGTGGCCGGGTCCACAGGATACGCCGGAGATTGTCACATTTCTGCTCCCAGGACCGATTGAAACACAATCGTCGCCCGTGCCAATGGACGACCGTGAGATTTTGACATCGCTCGAGTCGCCTATGTGGATACCGTCGGTGTTCGGGCTGTCACTATCGGCAGTGATATGGAGGTCATGTAGCTTGATGTTCTTCGACGCAAAGACGATAATATGGAATGACTTGCTGTTGACGGACGAGATGCGTCGGACGGTGGCATTTGTGACATAGCTGAATTTTAGGGTCTGATGATAGTAAGAAAGTTGAAATGCGTATTAGAAAACGCCCATTTTAGAAGCTTTTACTTGTTTTGTATTAAAATTTTCTTATAGATATGAAGTATAATCCGGTTCATTAAATTTTACAAATGCAAGTTTGTATGTGGTATATATGCATATGTTTGTATACAGTTCACAAAGGTATATGTATTAATTGAATAAATTTGCAAGCGATCCATAATGTCTAGTGCGGATGGTGGGCTTCCACCTTTTGAAGTGGAGGTGTTAAGTTTGAATCCAGCATATGATGCTAGAGGTTTGAATCCGATAAGCACCATTTGTAAAGGTGTAGGGATTTGTCCTCTCGGCATTCCTAAAGGGTAACACGCGTCTTCGGATTTGTCCAGACCGAAATTAGAATTTTTAGTTGGTAGAATATACGTCAGTATCATCCGTGAATTTATCTGTTAATGCAGTCGCACAAAGTGGACGGTAAGATAAAGTTTCCCCACCATTATCTTTAAAAAAAAAAAAACACAATTGCATGCACTCAACGTTTCTAAAGGTACACCAAAGGATACACCTAGAATGATACATTCAAAGGATATATCGATTTCGAGATAAGTGTAAGAATTGATAGAATGATGCATTCAAAGGATGTATGAATTTTCAAGATAGGTGGACTTACAGCAGGAAGGACCCTACACTCTTTTTTCTTAGAACATTCGTTGTAAGGCCATGCCGAGGCGCCCTGACCGTTGAATCGTCCTCCTCCGCTGACCGTCAGATCGTCGACATGCTCAAAAGATACCCACTGATCACCCTGAAAATTGCTCAGATCAGTTTGTGCCCTGAGCTCACCTTTGATTTGCATGGTTATGCTGCCATTGCAGGGTCCCCTGAACCTCAATTGCCCAACATAGAATGAACCCTCTGGGATTAAAATGTGCTGCTTCCCTTGGGTTGCACAAGCTTTCTCCCAAGCACTCATAAATGCCTAATAAACAAAATTTTTAATATTATAATAAGAACAAAAATGTCATTCTTCGCTGCTCCTGATAGCCCTGATATAATTAGAACTATATACCGTGCATCAGGATGTGTATCCTGAGTCATGCCTAACAAATAGCAAACAATTCAAAAAGCTAGCAACAGAAGTTAAAGATTTTACTCACTCCTGTGCTATCCTCTGTCCCATCAGCAACCGCACCGAAATCCAGCACATTAATTCTTATGCCGGCATCTTTGTCCCGGTCGTCCGCGAGGGTAAATTTTGCGGAATTCAGTATCAAGAGCAACAAAAACAAGTATATTGTTCCAACTATAGACATTGAACTCATCATCTCTTAAATGCCTTAAGAGTGCTTCTCTTTCTCTTCAGTCTTAATTGGCTTCTTATATCAAGTTAGAAAGTGATTATCTTCTCCTTAAATTCCTACCTGCCATGGATATTTCAGATTTTTCTTTTAGATATTGGAAATGCAAGAAAATTTTCTCAACTTCCAAAGTTTAGAAAGAGAGGCTGGGTTTCTTTGCATGAGCCTCCCAACTTTCTTTCCTTCTTTTGTTTTTTTTTGGTAATAAGAAATTGTATGTTACATAAGAGTTTCAGTTAGTAACTGTCTTGGATCAGATTTTCCATGCTTGGGTCATTCTCAAACTTCCTCTTTTTGCCTTCAAACTTTGTTCATCTTTGTGATGATTTAGTGAAAGAAAGGACGTCATCTTCTTTTTTTTTTTTTTTTTTTTTTTTTTCTTTTTTGAGAATTTAGGTCGTTTTGGCTGAGAAAAAAAAGGAAATTAGTAGTTAGTTGAACTGTTACGGACTAAAGTACTACAGTATGATTAAAGAAAAGAAAAGGCCTGCAATCGCCGCATTTCTAGAGGAACGATCGGGAAAAGAAGGAAATAAAGGAGAAAAAAGGGAAAATTTGATAGATGGGAGATATGTTTGGGAGTGTACACCTAGTTTAGTCCGGTGGTGTGTCGAGTCGAATTTCAATAAATTCAAAACTCAAGATATATTGAGCGTATCCTGCCAGTCTTGCCGATTTATACAGTTTTTTAAAATGTTTTAATATTATAAATATTTACTATTTAAGAATAAGATAGAGATTTTTTTTAAAAAAAATGTACAAAATACAAGAGTTTTACTAACGTATCAAAAGTATGTATAATATAAATACTAGAGCTTTTCAACGTGATTGAAAAAAAAAAA
Source organism: Xerophyta viscosa (assembly GCA_002076135.1). Classification (NCBI taxonomy): domain Eukaryota; kingdom Viridiplantae; phylum Streptophyta; class Magnoliopsida; order Pandanales; family Velloziaceae; genus Xerophyta; species Xerophyta viscosa. The sequence continues at coordinate 549,715 of MJHO01000066.1, forward strand.
CTGTCTAAAATACAGAGCATTCAAACCTACAACCATTTTTATTGAAACTACAATAATTATATTTTTACTGGTGTTTATTGTCATTTATAGATGTACCATATTTTAAACTACTAATTTATTGATTTTTCGTGGTGCCATTTAACAGAACAAATATTGGAAGGTGAGAAGTTGCGCCACGTGCGCGTGACGCGCGACTCAATTGTTCATCTTCATTCTCTCGTAAGGAGGAAGACGGATAGTTGCACATAAAGAAAACAAAATGCTGGCATAGGAAAGAAAATGGCCGTGCCAGATGGCACCGAATGTAAAACCCGGCACCTAAAAAGTATGATTTAGGAGCTAAACAAACCATACTTTAGCCTAACATTAATAATTCCCGGATTCAGCTGTTTGCTCTAGTAGCATAAAAAATGCACTCTACTGTTTTATCTCTAAATTCAGTCTAAATAGATTTATGTAGGAGAATAATACGATAGATGGTATGATAATTTGATAGATGGTGCCGAAGAATAAAACATTTCGAAAGTATAACAATACAGATGAGTACAGACCCACAGTATAGAAGATAGAGAGACAGTCAACCAAAAGTAGGGATTGAGATTTCCTGCACCCCTTCGGTGCTACTATTTTCTACACCAATTTCTAAAATATCTATTTAAGTTTTTTTTTTTTAAAAAAATTAATATAAAAATTGTAGATTTGATAAGATTTACAAATTTTATGTTGAAATTATTTCCTAAAAATACTTTAAAATAGATATTTGGGGCTCCAAAGTTAATAGATAAAGCAAATTTATAACAGGTTTTAAAATCCATTAACTTTGGAGCTCCAAAATATCTATTTAGAAGTATTTTTAGAAAAAAAATTTAACATAAAAATTGTAAATCTTATCGTAACTTCTAAATAGATATTTTAAAAACGGGTGTAGAAAATAGTAGCACCGAACATGTGCAGCGGATTCACGTCCCAAAAGTAGAGTCCTAGTTACAGAAAGTGTTGTACTACACAGCTAAACCATTTATGCAGCAAGCATTGTATCTCTGTTTTTGGATCAAATTTCAGTTGAAGTCAATGGTCCCAAAGGAATGAATGTTGTCACCAGTGACAGAATGAACCCTTGGAACATCATTCGACACACTGCTGCCTTCTTGCCAAACATGGTCAACCCGAGTAGTATTCCCCACCAATCCCACGGTCGCATAGATGACCATTTCGGTCTGAACAAATTCTGCCGAAACATCAGATACAGGGAAAATTAGCTCCTCGGCAGCCATAGACGGCATATAACTTTGAAGTTGTGTCGTGTAGGCCACCATGCTACCGTTAGTGTGTTGGAAGGCAACGATCGCCTGCGATCCGACCATTGTTGCCGGCCCACTTGGATTGATTCCCCATGCGATCCAACCGGTAGACGCTTGCGGTGCTCTGTAAGCCATGTTTATGGTGTTTGTTGTTGCAGAATAGTTCCAGTGTAGAGAGGATCCCAAGTGTGGAAGGTCTTCACAGGAGTTGTAAATTTGGTTTGATGAGAATGTGTAGTTGGCGCAAGACAGAGCATTTGTGGTGGAGCAGAAGCAAATTGTGATAAAGATGCTGAAGATGGTTCTAAATGATAATTTCATTTTTTTAACGTTGAGATTAGGGATTTTTTTTATAGAAAAAGAAAGGGATAGAAAGGGTTGAAGTGGAGGTATGAAGGGATGTTGCATTTATAGGGAGAGGAGTTGTTAAGGGAGTTGGGATTGGTCTTGACAGGAGTGTAAGAATATGAGGGAAGAAAGAGGAGAAGAGTATTACACCTGATAAAGTAGTGGAGAATTTTGCAACATTTCTTGTTCTCTTCAAAGTCTTCAGCAACAGCACAAATATACCTCCAGAGCACTGTCACCATTAAAGTAGCTCAACCACTATGGGAGCACAAAATTGGCCACTGGCTGTGCATTTTATTAGGATATAGACGAGGAATAGCCAAATGCAATCTGATAAGACAGTAGACAGAGTAAAAGGATGAGAGATTACTACAAAGACACGACGGTTTCGTCTAGCCAAATGTACCAGAAAATAGCAATGCTTACATAGTCCTAAGATCTCGAGTTCGAGCCCCCATACAACCATTTGGGAGAGAGTGAATTATCTTAAATTAGCACTATTTCGCCTCGGTCTGGATTGCCACTCAGAACGGAATTGGATACCAGGAAAAAAAAAAAAAAAAGACATTTGAAGGTGTCCAGTGGATTGATATGAAAACCAAAATCTTGAGCAAAGAAGCTTCTGATGAGTCAAGAAAAGGGGCAGGAGAGTAGTAGCTGAAGGGCAGATTCTAGATGGCTGTGATACAGGGGGCAAGTGACAGTAGAGATGTTCATTCCAAGGGTGACCGATTTAGTTCTGGTAAGAATCCTCTTGTGTGATGCTAACCAAACAAAAAGTTTGCGCTTGAGTGGGGTCTTGAGAGTCGCAAAGCTGGATGGGATCCAATCCGTAATTCTCCTACAGGACAACCGGCGGTAGGTGCTGTTGACAGAGAAGATGATGTTAGAAGTGAGTTTTCCAACAGCCATGGAGCTTTAAGAGACTGCAATGACCAACAGGACTACCCTGCCTCCCTGGTGCTTCCATATTACATTCACTTTTCCAAAGATAGTAAAACAGAGGTGGAAAAAAAAAATCAGATTAGCATTTGTGATAAGTGAAATTCAGTTTCTTGAAGGGTGAGGATGAGTGAAAAAATTCACTAGTTTTGCATGCGGACAAATTATGAATGGCTGAGATTTCTTGAAGGCGCTAAATAAAACGACAACTGCCACACAAACTTCGGTAACTAACCAGGGATTGACTATGTATAAATCCAACATTAGTTTGAGTTATCTCATATACCACAATATATTTTGGAGATTATTGTGAAAGTTTGTCCATAACTAGCCCGCTTTTCTACGAGTGGACTTACCCATGTTCACCAACCAATAAGTTATAATCTCATCCTCTACGAGTAACATAAAGAATAAATTATCTAAATCTACATATAGCACTTGTGAGATTCGTACCAGAAATTTTCACTTCATAAGATGGAAGTCCTACTATCTATCATGGGACTCGTAATCTACATCTTAATTACACAACTAGACCAGCCGAAACTCGAAATTGTTGGTTCATCTACTTATGATCAACAAAGGGGGTATGGGGAGTGGAGACAATAAATGTTGGAAGGTCTAATGAACCTAAAAGATTAACCATCAAGTAGGGGAAGAGAGGCAGATTTTAATGAGATATATAAGAAAGGATCTAACTTTTTCAAGAGGGAAATTTGAAAGTGATGGTCTATAATGACATTGACTTCCTGACCACAATGTGAAACTGATATTGTTGCTTATATATTAGAGCACTGCTATTCTTCAGGATCCTGATTGCATCAGGACCATCATTAGTTCTTGAAGAATGGTTTCTCTGTATATCTTATTTGAGAAAGCAAAAGCGCCAGTTGTGGACGTGGCGATCAGAGTTCCACACATCCCACTCTCATCATCATCTCAAAAACTAAGACAAAATATTTAGTCTGCAATGATCTTTCTTCATCCTTTAGCTACTAAGTATGGCAAAATGAGTTCTTGAAATGATATTGCCAATTCTAACCACAACTTACTGTCTAAAAGAAGTGCTTCATTATAAGATTGGTAAGTGATGTGCCATGTCATATGCAAACATAAAAGAAGTTTTCCCTATATGCTGTTTCTTGATCAAGTTCCTATTTAGTTAATAGAATGGTTCTTGAGCTAGAAGAAGTTTAAAACAACCACAATTCTAGACGGTTTCATGACAAATCTACATCATTAATGCTATAAAATCAAACTAGGTTGGCATGGCAAATGAGGAAATTTTCAAATTTGGTAGTTTATGGTTAATTTGGAGGTGCTTTTAATGGCCAAGAGATTCCAATATGTTGCTATTCTCGATCATTCCATCATATATTTAGGCGTGGAATTTTTCCGCCAATGCAAATTATTTTGTCCAACCAATGGAACGAGATTTATCCTCTTTGTACCTTTGAAGGATAACACGGGCATTCGAACCTGTCCAGATTGAAAGACATAATATAGATCGATGTAGTGAAGTTACCGGTAACGACGATGATTTCACCACGATAAACCACAAAAAGAATATATTTATGTGTGAAGAGGCCAACACAAATCATAACTAATCAGGTAGTTAAAAGAGGACAATTTTCAATAGAAAACCACCAGACAATTGAAGCTATCTTATGCACATTATAAATAGCTCACAGAAGGGAGACCCCAAAAGTAATTGCTAAGTTGTTGCAAAAGAAAGAATGAATTTAGATTCAAACCTCATATGTTCTTTTTTGTTATTCTTATTCATTTATGCAGTAGATGCCAGCAAATTAACTTGTATTTTAGATGTGAAGGAGTACGGTGCTGTTCCGGATGGCAAGACCGATAGCACCGCGGTAAGCAACTCCTACCAACTCCACCCAGGCTGGACTTATGGCCGAGTTGTTGTTGTTGAGTGGCATCTACGTACCAGTAATTCAAATTCTACTTAGGATTAATTTTCTGATCTTATTATGTTGATTTTATTGTTTAGGTAGCATATATAGTAGCATGTCAGTATCTGTTTATGCTAGTGTTTTCTTAATTAAGCACACAATTTCATTATTATTTATTTTTTTATTTTGCTGATATGCTCACAAAAATTACAGGCTTTCCAAACGGCTTGGAGGAAAGCATGCAGAATGGAAGGAAGGCATAAAATTCTGATCACAGAATCATACTTGGTTGGCCCATTGACATTCAGAGGACCTTGCAGGGGAGTGATGGAACTACAACTTACAGGCAGGCTTATCGCACCGGCCGATCTCAGCAAGTTCACCCTCAATTGGATTGAATTTCGGCATATCGATGGGCTGAGTATCTCTGGGGAAGGGATACTCGATGGCCGAGGAGCTTCAGCATGGCCACACAATCAGTGTCGTAAGAAGTGGCACTGCAAGCTTCTTCCCATTGTAAGATTTTTATTTTTAATATTGCATGCATGTTTTATAGCTCGTCATACTCTAAAAAAAAATTAAAAAAATGCGATGAAAAAAAGTAAAATAAAAATGGCGATGTATGCTGGTCTTCTAAGAAATTGAATGTAGATTTAGTGACAAATTTGTTTCTGTTTTGGCCATCTATGAGGAACAGTCCTTGGTGCTTTCCTTTGTTACAAATGGCGATATAAGTGGGATATCTTCGATGAATAGCAAGCTCTTCCACATGAATGTCTACTCGTCCGAGAACATAACACTCAACTCGATCACAATCAAGGCACCAAAAGATAGCCCCAACACCGACGGGATCCATATCAGCCAATCAACCAATATCAGCATAACTAACTCCACCATCGGTACCGGTGATGATCCGTCGGATCAGGTAACACCAACGTGATAGTCACCAGTGTGTTCTGCGGTCCAGGTCATGGCATAAGTGTAGGCAGTCTCGGTAGGAACTTGAATGAGAGGAATGTCGTTGGCCTTACCGTTCGAAATTGCACGCTTAGCAGGACGACGAATGGGTTGAGGATCAAGACATGGAAGTCATCACCTATGGCTATCTCTGCATCCAACTTTTTATTTGAAGATATAGTGATGAAGAATGTCTACAACCCCATAATCATAGACCAGAAGTACTGCCCCCGGGAAAGATGTCCTGCAACTGTAAGATGTCTATCTAACACAAAATTTATGTTTTAAATGTCATAAAATTAGTTACATTTCCAAAGTTTGACGGGGTATTTTTCATATATTATTCTAAACGCGCGTGGCTCAGGAACCCTTCCGATCAAAGCTCGGCTTTCCGTACCATCAGCAGGCTCTTTTCCTCTAGCTGGTGGTAACATGCATGTGCGTCCTCTTTTCCTCTAGCTGGTGTTAACATGCATGTGCGTCCTCTCCTATACGAAGGCTAACTCTTCTCATTGATGGCCACAAGTGATACTCTCCCGGATAGAGCCGGATGCAGGGTTATGTGAGAGTGCTTTATTCTCCACAAAATAAAAATAAAAATAAATATAAAAATAAAATCTCATACTTTTTGAGCATGCGCCGCAAAAGGTTAACATGCTTGTATGAGCCGGAAGAGCCTACCATAGTGGTTAGAACATTAGGCACTCTATGGAAACATAGTTTAAAACCCATTTTATAAAATCTCAAAAAAAAAAAGAAAAAAAAAAGAAAATTGACAAGTTCAATATTTTTATGACTTAACTTTTCTTGCTGCAGTCTCCATCGAGGGTTAGGATCAGCCACGTTACGTTCCAAAACATAAGCGGGAGCTCAGCATCACCAACGGCAATCAAGATTGAGTGTAGTGAGGCAGTGCCTTGTGAGAAGGTAGAGCTTAGAGACATCAACTTAGAGTACATAGGTGAAAAGGTAGAAGATGCTAAAGCATTGTGTCATAATGTAAGAGGCAAATCCAATGGCAATGTAAAACCTCCCTCTTGCATATGATTTCCTATGCAATCATTGAGAAAAAAACAGTTCTTTTATTTTTTCTTTTAATATAAGATTTTGAGGTCCAAAACATCCACAATGGATAGTTATCAATTATTATACACGAATTTCTTCGTTAAAATGCACTACCACTCCACTGTAGGGTGGTGGCAAGATGTTAAGTATATAAACTACGAGTCTCCTTGAAATAGTTTATATTACGTACTCTTTAGGATATTGGTGATGGAAGAAGCAATTTAGTTAATATGAAGTGTTTCGATGCCATTCTGTAACGCTCTGCAAAACATGCGTTAATTTATTTTTTATTATATAGTTTTAATATTTAATTATATTTTAAAAATTATTTTAAAGATTTTTTATTTAAAAAAAGCAGCCAGTCGCATCGGTGGCGCGACGAAGAAAATAAATAAAAAAAGTCAGGCGCACCAGCATCTAATTTGTCAGGCGCGATCCTAAGAGTAACTATCGAGCATTCATCTGTCGATCGTGCTTGTGGGCGCAACTGTTCATCTTCCTCGTAAAAGTGAGGAAGATGAACAGTAAAGTTTTTTCTTTTTCCTTTTTTTGTTTAAAAAAAAAGCTTGTGCCGGCCGGTCCGGCACTGTTCCGATGCCGGCTCCGAGACATTTCGGTCGCCACAAGGTTCAGAATAACCTGTCAGCATGTCCTCATTGCATCGTGCTCTTGGGATCGATTTTATACTTCATGACCTTGGCCAACTCTGGAATCCTAAACTGAGCTGACGTCTATAAGGAGGGCCTATGCCTGTTCTCTAAATTAACGACCATCCCTTTTTCATACGTCACGTGGCAGACCAAATTCTATACCGTATTTGCACCTACTCTTATTCATGTACAACTTAGTGGTGGACTACTAATCAGTTGATGCATTTGGAATGTTCGCTGTAGGAATTGATTATTAAACACAAATATCATAGAATAAATCATAATCAATTGTCAAACATAAATATAGACATAAGCATGTCAATATTTGAGCTTTATTGGGGAAAAAAAGGTACAACATGCAAATTTGGTGAGAATGAATATTTAATCATGTCCTATTCTTTTTTCATTTTTTTTTTTTAAATCATGTGGGAAGGATTGCAATTTCGGTCCAAAAAATTAAGTCTTGTTGCACTTATGGTCTAAGTTGTAATTGCAGTTAAATTCAGCTGTTCTTAATATTTTAAAATAAATATTTAGAAGTATTTTTTAAAAAAAAAAATTTAACATTAAAGTTATAGATTTGATGAGATTTACAATTTTCATGTTGAAAATTTCTCTAAAAAAATACTTCTAAGTTATTATTTTGATGTGCCAAAAACAATGAAGAAACATAAAAATTAAAACAATTTTAAACTATGACCTAAACTTGGAAGCCTCAACACCTATTTAAGAATATTTTTTGAAAAAAAAATTAATATAAAAATTATAGATCTCATTAAAATCCTACAAAGTTTATATTAAAAGTTTTTTTTTAAATACTTCTAAATTATTATTTTATGGGATAAAACAATTAAAAATAATTGAAACGAAAGACTGCAGTGCAAAAATAGTTAATATAAGGGATCGCAGTGCAATTTTGAAATAATAATTGAAACCAAATCATTTATATTTAATAGATATAAATTGAAGTAATATTGAAACTTAATATAGAAATGCAGTGTAATTTTCTGTTATAAGTATATACACCTTATCAAATGATTTGGTTTTGGTGATCAAGAGTGGCACCAAACCAATCACACATACTCAATTTGCTTCAATCAATGGTCAACTTATTTATTTATTTTATATAACAAAAAGAAGTTGGTGATCATCGAATTATTGACATCGATTTCAATAGTTAGTCTATCTGCAGATGCAAATCTATCTCATAAGAACAACTCGGTAACGTATACGAAACGTAAAAATCTGTCATTTATAGCTTTCATATTTAAAAATTTTTCAAAAATACTATACGAAACGAATTGTACGTTGATTGAGGAGGGGCTAAAAATATCTTCTGAAAAATTGGAGGGCTGAATCGGTCCAAGTTTTGTTTGACAGAGGCTGACCGAGAAAAGCCCCGAGATTTAACCCAGATTTATTTTTTAAATTAATATGAATAATTTCAGCGGCGGAGAACTCTCCATGGACAAATCCAACTCTTTAACTCTGCCGTTTATGGAACCTTAGAACCTAAGCAGATGGCGGCACTCCGTCTGAGATTTGAACACAGAAAAACCAAACACTCCTTTTTCGGCTTTGTTTTTGATCGTCGAGTTGAATTTTTATACAAAAAATTTAGCAAAAATAATAGCTCCTTCCAGCCAGCGTTTGTTTAGATTTAACTTCCAATCTTATCCTTTATAAAGAACAATCCACGATCCACTTCCGGCATCCTATCAGATTAACTAAATGGATCTGTGTTGGTTGGTGAAACCAAACGTTCATAATCCGCTAAGAGTGGGAACGTGGTAGGGTTCCGCCGTAATCTTTTACTTTGATTCTATATGAAGTAACCCGTCTTCGGTGGATAAATATTTCGATTTGAAGTAACCGTTCCTTCTAAAATAGTTAAGGAGATGGTGCTCGTACAATTCCTTCTAGTCCTTTAAATTTCCAAACAAGCAAAATAATAATTGAAGATGATTCTTTTGAGTCATATGCTTTATTTGAGTGGCCTAAGAATTAATGGTTTGTCAAAATAAAAATGGCTCCCTTTTATAAAATTTAAACAAATTAACCTTCAAAAAATAAAATATGGAACACAATATTTTTAGCTCATTCAGAATACTTTATAGCTCACGAGAATACTAAAATAATTTTCTCAAAATATTTCAGTCCGAACGCTAAAATATAAGTACTGACAATATTACACTAACTGTCTAGAATATTAAATTAGTAGTTTAGAATATATTTTTTTTCGTTTCCAATCATTTTTTTAAAAAAGTTAAAAAGATAGTGACTAATTTCTACGAGTTTTGGAAAGCAAAAATTTTTTTTGACGTTATTAAAAAAACCAATCCTTTCGCTCCTCCATGTACAAGGTTAATAAAAAATTAAATTAATCCAAAATACTAGATAGACCAAAAGCTTTGACCCAAAATAATAAACGGATGAGAAATGAAGCTCCAAAAAATTTTGGGACATTATTTTTCTTGAGCTCTAGCAATTTTTCCAGGTGAATTGGCATCTACCCACCAATGGGCTTGAATCCTTAGATCTTTACTAATATATATATGATTATGTGAATGCCACACATGCCTAACTGTTCGTAGGCTGTAATAGCAGTAAGTCTCGTATATGTCCATAATATCTGTCTCCTCAAAAAAAAAAAAAAAAAAAAAAAAGAAAGAAAGAAAGAAAAAAGAATAAAGAATAAAGAGAAAAAAAATAAAGAAAAGAGAGTAAAAGAAAAAAAACAGAAAAGAAAAGGTTATGACATTACTACCAGTTATGCGTGAGATATTATAGGCAGCAACTCTTTATCCATGTTATTAATGTGCTGAGCAGCTCCTACTCGAATTTGTTTTCAGCTCGGCTCAAGCTCGATCCAAATTCGAGTACATATTTAAGCTCAATTAATTAAATGAGTCGAGCATATACATCATATTATTCGGCTCGTTGGCTCGCAAATTTAAACAAACTCTTATAGCTTGATTAATTATTTTTACTATAAGATTATTCCAATAAACTCAAACTCAATCAGAGCTCAGTCTAATTGATATTATTAAACCGAGCTTGACTCGTGCTCGTTCAGTTGATGCAACTAACAGAACTCAAGCAGGATTTTTTATAAATCAAGCCAAGTTCAAACTTATCCAGTAAAGCTTGTGTCAAGCGCAGGCTCGACTTCGAGCTAAACTAGCAAGCTAAGCTTGAGCTAACATAACCCCAACCCTCCCTTTCCCGAGCTTAGCGTAGTTGATGTAATTGAGCCGAACATCGAGCTAAAATAACCAAACTGTGTTTGAGCTAAAACAACATCCTCCCAAGAGAGAGAGAGAGAAGGACAAACCGACAAAGTAGTTGGAGGGTCGTTGTCGAGATCCTACCAAACATGAATGGGCTGCAGTTATAAACTAATAATATGTGCCTTCCACTCTCACATTTCAACAACTATTTTCCTTGCATTGTCTGCAAAATAAAACATATATTTGGAACAACAACAAAAAAATAAACATGTTTATAGCCTAAATCTCACCCGTTTATCATATATAAATTGCATTTATTCTGTTTATATCCACGTCATATATTATTGCTTTATAAAAAAAAGGGTGATTTTCTATAAAACAAAATAATAATAAGTAATTTTTAATTTTTTATGACTTATTTTTTTTTTTTATAAAACAGTATAGATATTTCTTCAAAAGATTAACTAGTAACCTAAAGTTTTCTTTAAGGCTAATTTTATTTAATTTTTTATAAAACAGTTTTTACCAAATATATTTACTTACCTACCACCTTCCTCCACCTGCTTCCCCCCTTCACATTTTTGCTAAATGACTGCAAATCTGAGCCACCTCACTTTATATACCCCTATCTTCCATCATCCATAGCATTTGTGGCTCATTCTGCGACTCCTACTGGAGCCCTAACCTAGGGAGGTGAGTTCATTGATACCCTCATTTCCTCTTTTTTTCTTCCCCTCAAAATGTGGGTTTTCTACTGTAAAGTTTTGATTTTAATTGTTGTTGTGAAGATCTCTATAGATGAATGCTATAAATTGTAAGTTGTAGTACAAAAATTTGTATAATGTAGTTTTTTGTTTCTTGTTCCTCCTTCCTATAATGTAGTTTTTTTTTGGTCGAACCATAATGTAGTTTTAATACTCAAAAGAAGTTGGCCTTGCTGTGGTTGTAAATAAGTTTTGAGAAAGTTGTTAGATTTCTACCCTATTTATTTTCTTTTTTTTTCCCCCAAGGATCTCATTCTAGAATTCTAGGTTTCCCGTGCGAATGTATTTCATTTCTTCTAGCAAAATGTTGCTTTGGTGATCTAGTCTCCCTTTAATGCTTTATTTCCATTTTATCTTCTATAATTATTTTAATTTACTAATTGTCTTGTGACTTGCTTGGTTCTTTGAGCAACATTGTGTTAGAAATTAAAACAGAAATAACAATAACAGTCTTGATCTTCACGGAAATTGCTCCAAGGCGTGTTGTAGTATCACTATCCTTAAGGTTTTATTTTCTCTTAGCAATAATACAACATGGATTCTTTAGTAGTCTGTAGGATACAACAAAGCCTGTCTGGCGGTGCTTTGCACTAGCGGCACCAAACCACTGAACACACCGGTGATGTGGAATTATCTAACTCTGGCAGTAGTTTTTACAACCAATATTATTAGAGACGATCTTTTACTTGAAAAAACGGAAGAAATAATATTGATGCTATTTTATACACAGTTAATAGCATAATAATATAATTCACAAAAGGTACCACCAGAGTTAATAGCATAATAATATAATTCACAAAAGAACACGAAGCAACGAACAATTGCGACTGTTCAAAATCGTTTGCAATTGCAACTATACAACCGTCTGCAGTTGCCAAAAACTTATCCATCCGTTTTTTCAAAAATTCAAATTTTGAATTTCAAACGGTATATTTTAGAACATTGTAGAAATAAACTATAAAAATTAAAATATAAGAACATATTTCGGCTCGTCGCGGCCCGAGTGCCAAGTGCCATAAAAATTAAAATGTAAGAACATATTTCGGCTCGTCGCGGCCCGAGTGCCAAGTGCCATCTTTTGACCTTAATATATTTGAGACCTACTTAGCAATAACCAACTAGCCCACTTTACCAAAGCTATAACTTTATGTGGATAACCATATATAAACTCCAAAGATTTTTTTAGCCAATATAGAACTAAATAAGACGACTCTTATAAGAGTTTTTTTTTTTCTATATGAGTTTCAGTCTCATATGGAATTGGTCTCACAACAATATTTTGAAAATCAACTAAATCTTCAAGAGTTGTCTACCTTCAAAATTTCTCCATTTTCAAATTTATGAACATACTATAGAGATAGAAATGAAATTTAGCTTGTAGCCTCGTATTTTTGTAGCATTTGTGTTTGCGGTTTTTAATGACATATAACTTCTCCATATTCACATGGGTGTAATATGATTAGGTGAGGTGGTTTTCTAGAAAATGCTTTTGTTCCCTTTCTTGTGGTAAATAATTTCGTAAACATGAATTAATCTGATGTAATGTTTTAAAACTGGTGTAATGTGCACTGCTTTTTCTGTATTATAGTGTTGCAGTCAACCTGTATAGATGAAGTCTGGATACACTGGTTTCTGGTCACTATCTTTATCCAATCAACTTAAAAAATTAAAATTTGCCAAGAACTTTCAGATCGTGCTGTTAAAGTCTCTTTGAGATGTTGGCAAGATATCTGCCTGATTTTACCTATAATAGAAGTTCATTTCAACTTCCCCTTGTTTGAATGTATAGTTTATCTTCTTCTTATCCCCTTCATGATGGATTTTGTGTTGGATTGATCCAATAACTCTTTTTTTCCTGGTAATAAAACAAATTTAGTTCATAGTGTTCGAACTTTTAAAGATGCTATTGCTTCTTTCGATCTTTTGTACAACTTGCAGCAAATGTGAATGTCAGTTGAGGTTCTTTTTTCAGGGTGTCAAGGTAAAAAAAAAATTCATTTTTGTGATTGGTCTTATCATTTGTTTTTTTTTTTTTTTTTACTTATCTCCTTTTTTCTTTTAGTTAGACTGAGAAGGTTTCCTGCATTTTCATTAATGCATCTGCAAATGGGAAATACAATTGTGAATTATCTCTTTTAGGTTAAAGATCTAGATCTTATTCGAGTATCTCCTAAGTTAACTCTATATGACCTTTCCTACAACAGTTATAGATCTGTCTGCTGTAATTTATTGAAAGATATAGCCCTTGGATATAACTTCACCCTGTTATATATATATATATATATATATATATATAATATATATATATATATATATATATATATATATTTATTTATATTTATTTATTTATTTATTTATTTATTTTCTAAATTTTAGTTTTTAGCAGGAAAACTGAAGAGTTGGATTGTTCAAGTGAGTGGCGACATCGCAATGGAACTATCGACAATATTTGTTATAAGCTCAATATTGGCCGCCTTTCCTCATCCCACAAATGGTCAAACCGTGGCGGTTCCATCACCTGCACCAGCTCCTGCTCCTCATTTTGTCAATCTAACTCAACTTCTGTCGGTCGCGGGACCCTTCAACACCTTTCTGAACTACCTAATTCAAACCAAGGTGATCGACACCTTCCAAAACCAAGCCAACAATACCGACCAGGGTGTAACCATCTTTGTACCGAAAGACTCTGCCTTTTCGTCCTTGAAGAAGCCTTCGCTTTCGAATTTGACCCAGGAGCAGCTAAAATCATTGCTCCTCTACCATGCGTTCCCCAAATACTACTCTCTCTCAGACTTCAAGAACCTCAGCAACAAGAACCCTATGAACACTTTTGCAGGCGGGCAGTACACGCTGAACGTAAGCGACGCTTCGGGGCTCATCCGTGTCGATTCTGGGTGGTCGAACCCGAAGATCAGCAGCAGCGTCTGGTCAACTGATCCTGTGGCAGTTTATGAGATCGATCATGTTTTGCTTCCACAAGCGATATTCGGGACTCCGCCGCCGCCCGCTCCGGCACCGGCTCCCACACCCGATGTCACCCCTGCTTCTGACTTGGCTCCTACCGGCTCTGCTCTATCTCCTAAATCTTCTGTAACCTCGTCGAACAATGATTCTTCTTCGTACACCACACGAGTTAGTTTCACTCAGTATCTGGTGTTGTTGGCTGCCGGCAGTCTGATTTTCATGTTCTGAGGATGATTTTGTTTTGAAGTCACATTCCGAGTTCATGATATTACTCATGTCTTTTGTTTATTTACTTTTTCAGGGTTGATACATTGTCCAGACTGATTTTTGGATTTGAAAATCATGCTTTTAGTATGGTTAATGTGATTGTTTCATTCATTGTTTACCTTAATGAACTTATTTATTTGTAAGTCTGATTGATACTCTTATGGGTCTTTATAAGGTTCAAGTAGAATTTGCAATTGTTTATGTGGAAGAACATGGAGCATGTAAATAAGCTGTTCTTTGAAAAGGTAAAATGGTGGAAGACTCCATGTGAAAGTTTATTTTTATTAACACACCTTCCCTGCATCTTACGCTTAAACTGGTGAGAGTAAGAATCTTTGTCTGGCACAGTGTTTTGATATTTCAGATTTTATTGGTCCAAAGTCAAAAACTTAAATTCTACGAAGAGTTTAAGAAATTTTTACAAATATTATTTTAAATCTTATTAACTTACAACATATATGGCGTTTTACAAACAGGATCCACTCTTTCCGCATATTTTGGACTTATCTCTTGTTTCACCATCCAAATCAGCTTTATAACTCGGTAAAACCAGTATTTGTCCAATTTGTTGATAAAATTGGATATTGGGAGGAAACGAAAATCTCCTGTTCGTAAAAAATAGATTAGAAATTCAAATTTCAGCAAACTTATTTTTGAAGGGATTATCGTAATTGCTCTATTCTCAATTGAAATGTACGATAGAAATTGAATTCGACAATAAATTGTTAAAAAAAAAAAAAAAAAATCTCACGGTCAAAGTTGAAATAAATATAGCGATCTAGTAACTTTTTACAAACAGCAGCCACCCCTTATATTATTCTTCTTGTAATAGAAATTTTCACTGGAACCTGATATTGTGCTGAAATTTATATACCACCACCAGGTCGAAATTGATTGAAATTACACATTAGACGCCATTATCTGGAGCAATGAAACCTAATAGATCCTTGTGGACTTGTTGGCATGTCTGATTTTGAACTGCAAATTTCTCCTCTCGTATAACCATCACCCTCCTTTAATTAGTGCGAGATTTTTTCCAGTACCTCTGACAAAATGACGAACACAGCGCCGCCAATAACTATGGAGAGAGTAAGTTTTCCTCCAGGTACTAGAGCAGGTGACTTGGCAGATGCCAAAGTGCGTGAATCTCTTTCCGACCAGGACATCAGAGCAGGAAGAACACCAAAAAGAACGAGAACTGGCAAAAGAAAGCAATGAGCATTCATTTTGTGATCCAATGGTAGAACAAGAAGAAACAGATACATATCACATTATCAAAACATATGCTCGCAGTGTTAAACCCATGTTTTAAGGCAGGCAGAAAGATTATTGTGATTACTGTTTCAATATCCCAACAAGAAAACACAATTAGACGCAGAGAGAAGGAGATATTACATGAATGAATGTTTAAAATCATCAACCTTCCAGATTAACATCTTGAACTCAAGTTTAAGAGTCGGGGGATGCACTACAGCCTAGCTCTTTACGAGAAACAAGAGTTGCTTTACAAAAATAATAATAATAATAATGAATAAATAAAAAAATTAACAAACAATGCACTTTTTGCATATGTGAATTTGCTGAGTAATGTATTACCAACCAATAAAATATTTTCATAATCTTTAAAATATGAAACCCAAGCTAAAGGTATATCTCCATAGAAATGAATCAACAGTTTCAACTCCTAATTGGTAGACAAATAAAAATGTCAATGATGCAAGCAAACTAACGATGAACAGGTAGTTTTGGACGTAAAACATAATAACAGGGTCCACAGGATGCCTTACCTCCGTAGGTTCCAGCAAAGTCTAAAGCTTTGAAAAATATCTCAGGATCATATAGTGATAGCACAAGTGGTGGAAGCAAAGTCAGGATGAAGGGTAGAGGTCTGCTCTGACCAGTTGGAAGTTTAAGCACTGAAAATCACCAAACAACGTGAATCATCAGCAAGGCAAGTTACAACTGAATACCGGTATCACTCACCATGAGCACATATACTTTGCATACACCATTTACTACCAACTAAACAAAGAGATGGAAGCAATTACTGGAGAAGAAAAATATAAGGACTTACAGTCAGATATGAAGTCTGTAAGTCCTAAAACAAAGCCAATGTAGGAAGTAGCTATAGCAAGAAAAGAAAACACCTCCACAATGGGCTGCAACAAATTTAAGGTCTGTCAGTATTCATATAAAGAATGAGGATCATTAAACGAAAATAAGATATCAAAACATACACCAACAATTCCATTGCTTGAGCGCAACTGCTCTAATGGATCAACAATTTGACCATTGCCTACTTCAATAGTCTGAATGGTCCCAAGAATCACAGCATCCCAGACAAGAAATAAAACTAGAGGAATAGCTGTACCAAGCACAATTGCTGTCCTGCATAGTTTACGGCAAGTATTCACTGTATGCTCATAAAACATAATGAAGGCTTCCCTCAAAAATAACCAAAGCAATTAAGTAGCTAGCAAGACATTATGTGGAGCCAGATGATAGAATCAGCAGTGCATATTTTCTTGGAGTGCAAGTTTCATGAGGTCTTTTTGGTGTGTTAATTCAAGTTTAAATTCAAATCCTTGACTATGTCCTTAAATAATTGGTTACTTCGGTTGGGCCAAAATTTACTTTTTGCCCCTCTACTATGCACTTTTCGAGATTCATACCCCTATACTTAATTTGGTGACCTCGATACCTCTTTACTATTAATTTGGGAACGCGATATCTCTGAAGTTGATTTATGCTTTAATTGTGGTGACGTGGCATGTAATTAGAATATTTGATAGTATTTTATTATTTTTTTTATTTTATGCATCTGGAGACACTGGTGAAGATCCTGACTGCCAGAGACGGATCCCGATGTTGGAGACGGAGGCTTCACCATGATGTCTGCCGCAACAAGGAAAAGGATAATTGAATGCTCCGAGGAAGAAGAGAGGAGATGTTTGTTGCCACCACCGATGCATGGTGTGGTGATTGTTGCTCCTGTTGCCTGGCGGCATTACTATGCCAATAGATCCAACAAAAGCGGTGAAATTATTGAAGCCCAAGCAGAGATCATCAACGCGATCGGCGACGGTGATAGAGGACGCCACCCAATCTACAAAAGCTCTGGTATTCGAGAGGAAGTGCCGTCATTGCAGATTTACTGACCGCCGCCTCCTCGTTGCCGGTGAGGTTGCGGACGAGAGGGGCGGCAACAGAGAATCGATGACGGTGGGACCTTTTGTATAATTTATTTTTTATTTAAATTTCTATTTTTTTTTAATTTTAAGTGATAAATATAAAAAAAATTAAAAATACTAAAAGAAGTGTCACGTAGGCTAATTATATGCCACATCACCATAATTAACGCATAAATCAGCTCCAGGGATATCGCGTTCCGAAATTAATAGTAAAAGGGAACGAGGTCACCAACTTAGGTATAGGGGCATGAATCCCCAAAAATGCATAGTAGAGGGGCAAAAAGTAAATTTTGGCCTTTTGGTTGCAACATAGTGTTCAGCCAAGAAGAAGAAAATGCTTCATTTTGTGGTTTATTGCGTTTGTATGAATAGTATAGAAAGAACGAAATAACATATTTTCTATAATCAGACTTCAAGGGGAAGTTCTATCTGATATTCACTCCCCCCTATAAATTATCGCTTCATAATGCAGGAGAGAAGAAGAGAGAGAGGTTACAGATTACAAACCACCATGCAGGAGATGTCGTAGGTCATCCAGATTCCTCCAGTGAAGAAGATGACGACAAAGACATGAAAAGATGACTAGGACGAAGTGGTTATTGATGAGTAATTGCCATTCAGTTGATTAGACGCTTGTCTTTAATTTTGAATTTATTTATTTTATAAGACCTGTTGAGATGCACATGTATTTACCTAAGCTTATATAGATCTTAAGGACCTTTGTAACTTCAATTCATTATCCCGGTGGATAAGACCATCTTATTTTTCTTTAAACAGGTTGAGTCAAGCCATAATCCTCTCCCTTTTCCATTTTAAGGGGGGGGGGGGGGGGGGGGGGGGGGGCTTATTAAAAAAATAATTAAAATAAAAAATAAACATATAACTGCGTCCTTTGTCTTCTCATTCCTGCAATTATGTCCTCTGACATATGAACATGCTCGTGATATAGGATCAAAAGATGAATATCTTCATCAACTGGTTAGATGTAAAAGTAGTAAGTTATATAAAAGAATTAAACAGTGCATTTGACAAATAGATGCATGGAATAATTTGAAAATCATAAACCAAGTGATAAATAAATAGTTCTGCATACCTTACTTTTGATAAGCTTCCCTCAAGATTAGTACAAAGAACTGGAACCACATTCTGAGACATCAAATGATGGTAGCTTAATTACATTTCCATTGTCAAGAAAGATGGAACCTTGTGGGGAACACACCTGGTAAACAAATGCAAGCACTATAATGGGTATGCTCTGAGGGACAGCATCAAAATTGACCTGTAAAAGAGAATCCCAATGCAGATCCCCACTTGCGACTCCCTATGATGAGAACCTTTATCATTAGTGTCACCTTCGACTAACTTGCAACATAATTAACTAACTTGAAATTAACTATTAGCTGGAAATGAAAATACATTTTTTGCAAAGTACACCAACATTGTCATATGCTTTTGTAATGTTTAACTTGCTTTAGAATGTGAAATCAAAATTCAGTTCACAAGAAAAGGCATTCCAAGTGCCGGAGGCTGCAAGCTACACTATAGGGGAAGTGGGTTGCATATGTTGCGGCCTCACCTTTGCATTTTTTGTGCAAAGAGGCTGTTTCAACAGCTCGAACCCAAGACCTTCAAGGAAACACACACTTTAATGCGCTTAACCACATAAACTTGCAAAAAACAACAAAAAATGTTTCTAGTTTTTGAATGGATATGAAGTAACTCAGCTTATAAAGAAACAAACCGTTTATGTTCAAGCAACATAGTGCATAGATCAGAGTGTGTGTGTGTATATATATATATATATATATATATATATATATATATATATATATATATATATATATATATATATATATATATATATATATATATTATAGACAATAGATAGATATGTATATATATAGTTCTGATCTGAAGAAGGGTAATTATCCTTTACAGATACACTTAGATTATAAACGCATCCAACCTTTCACAATTAGTGAATGACTGACACTGTTAACTTTGTTTATGGTTTAGATGGCCTCTTGCTTCTTATATATTCAAAACTTTCAGAACAATTTTCCAGATCCAACATGTGTGATCAATTTCCTTTACTACTCTTTTCCTCTAGTAACACCAAAGCTTCCAAATATCTCTACATAAGTAATAACTAATTTTTGAAAATTACATAGGTCAGTCATAGAGCTGAGTTCCTGAGGACACTCACCCATGTTTAGAGAGAGGGAAGTAGACTTCAAGCTAGGTGGCTAAGCTAAGGGACATGTCACCAAAATCTGGACCAGTGAGCCAGTGAGTACAATAGTGGGCCATCCCTCCAAATATTAGTGAATTAGAAAAATCTAATTCCAAACAACGTCAGCAAAGTATCAACTCAAAACCCGGTATCTCGAGCACCTATTAGTTAAACCTTAATTGTTCCTCTTTCATTCACAAGAAAATACCTATGTCTTTAACAAACTATCAACTAAAAAACCCTATCTCGACCATCTGTTGGCTAAACGTTAATTGTTCCTCTCTGTGTTCACAAGAAAGTACCAATGACCTCACAATATGTGACACGGGAACATAAATTGTTAGGAAAACATGGTGTTCCATGTTCCCAATAATAGGAACTAATATCATTTATAGAAAAAAAAAAGAACTAAGAAGCGTGTAATTTTGCCTATGCAATGACTCAATGACAAAAGTCTAATGTACCAAGACTTTATCAAATGTGTATTTTATATGATATATAGGAATTAACAAATAGGTTCCAATATTTTGGTTTGCAAAGTTCTATCATGACTGATCGAGGTTCACGGGCCTAAGACCACCACCATGGAGCATATACCAGAGATGTTTTTAAGCGTGCATGTGTAATTACATCATTTGAATCTAAAACAAAAATGACATAAGTCACATATGCTGTTTAATTTGGTACATTGATGTACACAAAAGTTAATTTGGTCTCAGGTAGATGAACAATGTACTGTTCCATTTGTCTATATTCCTAGGAAATCAATATGTGAAGATCAATAGTTAAAGACGTAACTACAATGACAATTTAAGAAAAATATACATTCATCATCAAAGAATTGTCAGAGCGATGAAGAATAGTGATGTTACCACAAGTGATGCAAAAGAAACAAGGATACCAAGAACCAAAAACCCATTTGTCGCCCCAATAAAACGCTGACTGCAAATGAAGATGCAAGTTACACTTCAACTGTAACTGATGGGAGTTGGAAATAATAAGCATAATGTAATATATATATATATATATATATATATATATATATATATATATATATATATATATATATATATATATATATATATATATATATGGGCTGCAAGAATAACAAAGCAGCACAGCAGGTAGGGGAGGGATTCCCGAATTTCTAAGGAATATTGGTAAAAATTATTAAAATTACACTATACCAACAAGTAAGATAAACCTAGATATCTCAAAATCAGAAACTTATATGGATTACTATGTGATATTCGACAGATCCTAGTGACGCCAGGAGCTATTTTAGGAATACCCAGTGTTGTGCAAGCTTGTTTCCATACAATAAGGGATGAGTGCTGTAACATAAACTTGTTTAGCCAGTGACTCCACATAAATACCAGGTGACAGAAGGTTGGGGAGCGTTCAAATATACATGGCCACCAATCTACGCAATCTCAGATCTGAAGAAAAGGAAAATACCTTCCAAAGTAGCATATCCCTCCGAGAGTCAATGAAAACAAGGCAGCGCTTTCCCATCTGTAAATGAAATTGTTAAGTCCACTAGAGAGAGAACAAGTTCTAATTGCTTGGAAACAGGCAAGATACTTTAAAAGTCTAAAAAACATTGTCATGTTAAGACAATCATGTAACACCAACTCAGAAAGAATAGGTAAAAACTATAGGAGCTGCCATAACCCCGAGAGTCCAGACGACATAACCGACCATCACCAAGAATGTTGCAGCTCATTAAAGTTGGATAAATACTTAGCCATACAACAATCCATCCGAAATTTTTCTTTAAATTCTACATAGTTATCATAGGCATGTTGAGCAAGTCATACGTCTTCTTTAGCGCTAAAAAAACATAAAACACACAAGATTAGCATGACATCTGTGTCATTCAGTTACTGCTGCCTATCAAACTTGCACAAGCACTCTTGAATCTTGAGTTGTAGGAGATTTCACACAATATTAGCTAGTTTGTACATTTGTAAATCAAAGGAAAATATAATTTCCACCACATGCGCACTTATTATAACAAGGTCTGGAATCAAATCAAACCATAAAAACTCGATTCCCAACTCCAAAAAATATGGCATTATTGAACAAATTTTATTTTACAATCTAACAATTATGTCCTTGGCTTCAGTAGTAGCAATTAGTCAAGGGAATTCCTCTCATCTAAGACTGACCTACTTGACCAGCTGAATTGTTCATGACTGTTAAGATGAGCCAATTTCTGGATGCATTTTTATGAGACAAATGTGACCTTAAAATAGAAATGGATGTGCTAGTATCGTGCTGATCCAACTGATTATGCAGGGAGCGATTTTTCGCTAAATTCTAGATCCTTTAATCTCTATATTTGGATACCTCCCTTGGAAAGGAACATGTAGATCACATACATAACATCATAAGCCTGATCTCTAACAGAAAGTACAAATCTTATTATTACAACTAAATACAGAGAGTCACTCTGGGCTGAAAAACAGCAGAATGGAAATATAAACCCTATTTACAACTAAAATTCCCAGTATCATAAGAAAGTTGGTAGAAAACACAGAAAATCAACAGAAACACAGTATGTATTGACAAAAATAAGGAATGGGCGACTTAAATGCAAAAAGAGTTACTTTTCAGATGAATAATATCCTGGCTTTGTGACAGAATGGAACTCTTTCTAGCTTTTATGTGTAACAGTTGCAGCATGCCTTTACTACATCTGGAAATGAATTCTTAATATCATTACTGAAAAGATTCCACATCATTCTCTATAAATTAAAACTTTAAAAAGATAAAGGACAAAGTTCATACAATGGAATGCTGAAGAAATTTGTCAAGATATCTGAAGAGCGAGCCACATAGGCAACAAGAAGTGCATAATGTATGAATATATATGACCAGCTGCAGAGAAGATAAGCAGTCATAGTAGGAACGCCATAAACCTTTATGTGCCGAAAGTTTATCACTTCCGAAGAAAACAATCAAGTTACATGTGTAGTTAAACAAAAGTTAGAACACTGTAAACAAATACATGTGCATAACCTCTCATTGCAATAGACAAGGTGATCTTCACAAATTCCCAATGTCTGAAGCCAAAAATCTGAAACTACAAGTTCAATGATCTCTTTTTACTACAGTTAGCATACAATTCACATAAGAATCAGCATTTTAACCATATGAGAATTTGCTGTCACCTTTTACTATTTTTACAAGCTACCACAAAATAACAAATATATTTTTAACTTCACTTCCTACACTTCAAGTAGCATTCTTTGGCGTTTTCCTAATTGTGGCTGGAAAAAATCCAACATAACATTTTCTAAACATAATTAATTGAAGTTATTGCACTGAACATACAAGACAAAAAATGCCACTGGCGCACTTCAAGTTAAAGCATATGCCCAGGTACTAGAAGAATGATGCTAGAAATTACAAGAATATAGGTGGAAGTGCCTCCATCTGGATGTCCATGTATACGAGACATAGTAACGCTCTCATTCATCTCTTTTCCTACTATAAGCAAAAGTTTCCAACATTTGGAGCTTACTTACGTTGGCAACTTGACTCCATGGTATGGGTCGGTTTGCTTATTTGACCACAAGTCTTACTATCTAGAAATACTGATTATTAATCCAAACATATACAGGATAAAACAAAATACCAGTATTTATCTCATAATATAATAAGCTCTTCAATGTGTAAGTTTGTAACTGATATTGGATCTTTAAACACAAACTATTCAGAATTTTCCAATGTTATACTTTTAATCTTTCAAAAAGCGTTTTGCTGCAAATGCAATATAGGATTGCTAGTTCCTCTAATGTTCACAGACGGCGTCAACGTGCAATTGGATACACATCCTTTAGTCAAAGAAAGAGCTTTTTGCAGCCTTAAAAATTTGTTGGCTACAAAATTATTTGCTAAAAAATTATTGTGTTCTTAAGGAGGCATGATGTCCATATGATAACTGATAGGTTTTCACTGTGCTCATGATGACATTTCCAAATATGCAAATGCATGAATGCAAGATGCATGCACATACAAGAAAAATATTAGCATCATCGCATGTACACAAAGAAAAGCGCACATGCACTGTCACATAGAGCATTGTCAATTTGCTCTCTGGCAAAAAAAAAGTCGTTTAACATCGATAGAAAAATTAGACTACTGGATGAAAATTGATTTCTTACCAAGCAACTTGAACTCCAATTTTTCCAAGTGTTCTCATAGCCATTGAAACCTGTAAATTATCGGGAGAATCAACAGCAAGACCAATTATGCCTGGTTTCAATATTAACACCTATACTTGTTTATGCAAGACCACATATCCAATGTGAATAATGTGATGAGGTGATGACTCTAGAAAGATCTGACTACGAGAATTTCTTAAGTGACAATAAGTTAAAGAATGCCAATAAGCTTATAGATGGAAAAAGTTTTCTGATGGAACTGTTAAATTATGTGTAACTAACACAGTACAATAAATTGCTTCTATATCTCGACTATAACTATTTGACCAGAGCTTAACCTGTACTAACCACAGGACTATGAACATACATTATAGAATTAAACAAACTAATCAAAATATTGGAAGTATCAGCTATACGAGGTGCTGACAGGAATAATAAGCACGCAAACATAGCATTTACCAATGAGACACCTCCAGAACCAAGTTCACACATTGTATTTACGTTTACTTCAGCAATCAACAATCCTGTCACCACCTGCAGTTTGTAGCAATCTAGTTACTAGAGAACAAAGTGTTCTGGATGCAAAGAGAGACATTTACCAAATACACGAAATGCAGCAAAATAAAATAACGACAGTTGAATGAACCTATATGGTCTTGCTTAGTTTGGTTTTAGCTAAAATATTTGATAAATTAAATATGATTACCATGTATATCCAGCAAAGCATGCATGTGATTGCAGAGGCCAAAAATCCTGCTTCTTGTGTAACAGCAGGAATAGCAAGAATGCCTGCACCTACCTACAAAATTCAATAGCTCTACTAGTCTGGGCAAAAATTACAATAGATTGCTTTAATAAATAACAAAAGCAGCCGATTAATCTATTTCATATTCACAAAGACTTTATTACTGCCATAGTCTTAGCGCCAGGTAATTAAAAACCTCTCACAAATAGAATGAACTTAAAGATAATAGGGTTAAAGTTGTCATCTTAGCATTATACTAGGTGATTTAGCAACTCATAAACACTATATAACAGTATACCATAGAATTCAGCTGAGTTGGGGAAAATAATTCATTTACATGAAAATAAAGAAGTAATGACTTTTGCAAGCGATCTCAGAATTGAATGGTATCTAAACAAGTAGACATCATTTCTTTTCCCCATTGCATGCTTAAGCATAAGTGTTTAGCACATCTCCAGTTTGCAACTTGCCAAGTACTGCTTCTCTATAAGATTGATCACTATTTCGGACATTATATCTATAGATAGAGGTTTCTCCATCCTCGCATAAAACTTCTGAACCAAAGCTTATCAAATTGCAGTGAGAACCTTACCGTAGTGCCAGCGACTAGGAAAATTCCACTCGTAACACTACCTGAAATCCGAAAAAATATCAAAATAAAAAACAAGATAAAAATATCATATAGCAAAGTGATGCAATCTAGAGCAAGACTTGTTGCCACACATGACGTGTGACAGAGCTAGGTCCAATAGTGGAGTAATGACTAGTGCGATCTCAGGTTTTGTAGGTCAGAACGTTCATAAAGTAGGCACAACTATGAAATTGTCCTTTATTTGCTTTTTTAAGATTATCACCGAAATGCCTACATGTGCCGAGCCAATTTCTAAACACTCCAAACATAGGTAAATTCTCAGATGACCCTGACCTCAATTGAGGCAGATCTACTTCAAAGCAGGTGGTGGTAAGGACACAACGTGAACTTGCTCCACGTAAATAATACTGTATATAATTGTTGAAGAGAAGAAAAGTTGCAATGTAGATGAAGGCAATTCAAGCTGCAATGACATTTTGCAAAGTCGGCGTCCCGGTCCTTTCCTTTTGTTTTCCTCTACTCCATGGAGTCCACTATTCCTCTTTTCAGTTTAATAAATCAGCTTAAATATTTTTGCACAATCTACATAGGACGATTAAATTTGTCATAATGACGCCCTGCGAATGCTTCTTTTTGTTTGGTGTCAAATTTTTTGACTTCTATAAAAAATCTCTTTTGCACCAATAACGATTATTTTTACCGAGTCCCTGACTGATTAAGTGTCAAGCAAGTTAAAATTAAGTTTCCATTTCCCAACAATCTATTGAAATGTTAATAGAAAAAAATCACTGTTCGATATAAACTATATGTTAAATACACTTAATTTCAAATCTTATATACTTCTTTTTAGTTAATGAAAACTTAATTTGGCTGCTAAATGGTTTAAAGATACTAGGTAAAAGTAAACAATTAGCTCTCCAATCGTTCATCTTTAGGAAGTGCATGTAGTATCTTAACACAAATTTTTCTAACCAATGCACATTTGTAAATGATGTCCTTTTGACGTTGCAAACAAATTTTAACACAGTTTAATGACACTTTTTTTTTTTTGCGTACTAATTTTTAAGGACCAGTGAAAAGATTTTCTGGATCCGTCCTCAATTCCAACAAGCATACAGCTCCTAGTCCCATCACACATGACGGTTTACGACCGGACACGCGTGTCGAATACTTATGTCTGGCATGTTCAACATGCGTGTTCGAATTTTTTTTTTTCTGTGAGACTTCTCCGGCGTGTCTGACATGTATCCGACTATATTCACGGCGTGTTCGTGTCAGACATTGTACGGACACTATACGGGCCAAAATTTTGGAGTGTCCGTACTTCCTATAAATTAGCATAGTGTTCAATAAATAACTTGTAACAATGATTACAAATTTATTAATATTCATTCCATTACTAAATAAACAAACTTGAAAAAATTCAGAAATGTGGATTGTTAATGAAGAAACATGAGCACTCATTCACTCAACTGGAAAGTTCATAAACAGCTTGGTAAAAATTCTATTTAAAACTCTTTAAAAGGTTTGATTAGAAATGTTATTATCCTAATTGGATCCAAACGCCATAAGAATTAGGGATGCAAAAGAATCTAGTCGAAGCAAGTAGTGTTTGCTCAGTTATTTTGAAAAATACGAGTTCAAATCGATTTGACTCGAACATATCTCTAACTTAATTAAATTTAAAAATACATAAATTGTAATTATATTTTTTTTTTACTTGTACACAAATTTGATTGTATTTATCTATTTAAATATTTAAATTATATTTTTTATAATTTTATTTATTTATTAGATATTAAAAATTAAAATATTCTTAAGATAAAAATAAAAATAATTTATGGAGTCTATTTTTCGAGATCCCGAATTTTGAAGTTGCAAACTCGCAATCCTCTATTTAAATCAACCTCCTCGCCCGTTTCACCGACTCCTCTCTCCAGACCATCTTTTTCCCAGCCAACTGAATTTCCTCCTCCCGTGATTGCTCCGTCTCCGGCTTCTGATCCCGCCGGCTAGCAACGTATTTAACAGGGCGCTGAGTCGATGACGGCCAGCGCGGCGACGGCGGCGGTGACGAACGCTGGTGGGGATCGGGAAGGCTAACCTTAGCTGCGGCGAGGAGCGTCATAGCCTTGGGACAGGGATTGGGACGGAGTCCGTGCGTCGGACAGCGCGCTGACGGTTACGGTGGCGGTGGCGTCCGTGCGTCGGCAGCTGGTGGTAGAGCAATCGCGGCAGAAATTTTTTTTGTTTCCCACCACTTTCTTTCCACCACCGCATTTCATTCTTTCTCGTCTTCCAAACAGAGGGTAAAAGTCTGTGTTTTCAAAAGGTTCTTATTACTTTAGTCGTCCCCGCTCTACCTATCTCTTTTACTCTCCCAAAAATTAGAACATCAACAAGAGTTCCCCAAGCTCGATTGCTATTTGCAAACTCCTACAGAATGTATGACAGTAGCTGGTATTCCAGCTTCGTGAAGCGTGAACCATCTCAGCACGCTGGCGGCAGCACCGCTGCCTCGCAGTCTCACTACGTTTGCGACAACTGCTATGGTGAAGACTTCCAGCCCGGCGGCGATGGATTTTACTACTGCCAATCTTGCGGGAATCAGAGTCAAGCCCATGTTGAAACCGCCGCCGCCGACGAGGATGTCTATGGTGATGGCGCCCTCTATGACCTCCACCGCCGCCGTGCTGCCGCTACCCCAACGCCCACTCCGAAACTGCACCCGGCCGACAAGATTAGCAAGAAATTCTTCACCGCAGCTGAGGTTAAAAATCAACAGGCACTGCGGCAAAAATATGGTCTAGAAGATGAGGGAAGCGATGGCGGCGATGGCGTCCGCAAGATTTTCGAATTTGTTGATCCCGACGTGATTGCTGATGCGATTAGGATGAGGTATATTAGAGGATTGCAGGTGATGTTGCAGATGCAGTGCGAGGCATTGGTCGAGAAGTTCAGTGTGAGCCCAATTATTTGCGGGTTTGCAGGGACAGTTTGGCTTAGGTATGTGGCTTCTAGGAAGGTGTTTGATGAAGAATGGGCGCTCAAGACTGCTAAGGAGGTTAAGCCTGAAGTGCAGAGCAAGGTCAAAGGTCTAAGCTAGTTCATTTCTGTTGATTCTGTTCTTATCCCAAATAAAGCTTTATAATTTTTCTATCGAACTGTCATGTTATTGTACCAAACCTAGTTCGTCCGCATCTAACACCTATTCCCAAGAGCATTGATTAACATGCCAATAGGATAAGTGGATTTGTGGTACTTGATTGCAATAGAGAATTGTGGACATAATAATTGGTTAAATGCTTTCTCCACAATTTCCTACAGGCAAAGTCTCACCCTTTTTGTAATTTATCTGCATACGCCACACTGTGCTGTGATGCTGATTCTTCCATCACCATTCTACGTGTTTTCTAGCAGTACCTTCAATTATATAATGGGTACTCTCTAGCAGTCCCTTCAATTATTATTATTACGTGTTTTCTACACCGACTAAGTTATCCTAGTAACCTTCAATGCAACTGATGTACGACATAGTTGACGGATTTTTTTTTTTTTTTTTTTTTGGAAGCCATATTGAAGTATTTGATTTTCGATTATATTACCATAGATCAAAGTGTAATGCGCATGTATATTAAATTATTAATCAAATCCAGGTGATGTGGACGCATAAGTCAATCATATCATAAAAGTGCAAACTTGTAGATCTCATCTGTATTCGTTAGTTAGGAATACAATTCTTGTGAATGGCAGCAGGCTTAGGTGATTTTAAGTGGCCTTCATGTTCTAAACTGTAGTCTGAATCCAACTGCTTTAAGTCATTAGATCTTCCGTTTGGATCTTGTGATGTTAGTAATGACCATGTATAATTGTAGCTTAGTTCGGGTGCATTCTTTAAGGGTGACCGAACATGTCACCCTAGTTAAAAATGGGGATTGGATAGATGCTGTAAGCTTCTGGAATGCTGAGAGTTTGGTTCATGTCTTGACTATCGTATATTTATGGTTTATTTTCTAACTACACATCCGTAAGCATGTATATATGTGTTTATATGTAGTTGTTGCGTGAAGTAATGGAAAAATGTTTCTGCTAGTCTAATAGTGTATTTCTATTTACATATGCATCTACGCATAGATTAATGCTATAAGTATAGTGTTTGTGTTAAACAGGCAACACTTATCACAAGGAAAAACTTTTGTCTCCACTGCAATGACGATTCTTTGCAAGAAAAACTGCACGAATGAATCGTTGATAGCTATCCCTTCACATACAAACACTGTTCTTTGAACACATTAATGAGATCTACCCGAAAAACTTTCACATTATGAGACATTAGAAAGTACTTCGGATGCATTTTTCTTCATAGCATTCACTTTTTTTAAAGAAAAAAAAAAGACATTGATGATGTTTGACTCAGGCGCAACTGAATGTAGACTTGATTTTGTTATTGTATGTAGAGGAAGAAAATGATGTAAAGCCAGCTCATCCCACATACAGGTCCAAATATGCCCGGCTTCCTTCCTTGAGAAGGATACTACCTCTGTATTCCACACTGGCTATATCCTTTCTAGTTTGTCACTTGGCAAGAGAAGCTGTCCTGCCAACTGATATTTATAAATGGGCACTAGAGGGTAAACTTCCATATCTTGCTGCATTTGATGAGATTGGGAAAGTTCTCGAGCATTCTTCGAATGGTTGTTCATTTTGCTCCAGAAAGTTGTTCAGGCCAACAAGACTCATTGGAGCACGACCATTAGAGGCAATGGCTGCTTTAATTGCGGAAGCTATTGGTCTTCGCCTTCCTCCTGTAAACACTTTTGCTATTTCACGTCGCTATATTCAAGAATTGTCTCTTCCAGTCGACAAAATTCTCCCACATGTCTGCCGTCTTTACGTATGGTCAACTCCTGCAGATTTGTGGTTGTCCTGTAATGTGCATAGACCACCTACGCGTGCTTACGTAATGGCTTTGTTAATCGTAGTAATAAGGATTTTATATGGCATACATGGTCAGGGCATGTGGGAGATGAGTTTATGTAAGACGAAAGATGCTTGTTTACACAGTTCTGTTACTGCTAACTCAACCTTATTTAGTATCAGTTCCAAGAAAAGGTCATCTCGGGACTCGCGTGAGAGTAAAGTATGTCAAGATACTATCTCGATGAAAGTGAAGAAGTTACCAGCTGGCAAGTCATCAGATTTGAATGCTACAGAATTGTTGGAAAACCTCCTATGCATATATCATAGTATTAACATCATACCTGGTAAGTGCTCTAGTCTTCTTCTTTTTTTTAAAAAAAACTTTCTTGTCATTTATGATTATGTACTTAACCTTATATGTGTCAGTCATTTATTTGTCACTGACCCATCACAGTATTTTAAGGATCTAACTTCGTTGTCTTAACAAGTGGTATCTTTTCTTGTAGTTAGCTGTTAACTCCTTGGTCGACTAAACATCTTTCCTTTCTTCTTTTTTTTTCCTATTTTCTAATTATTTTTTCTTTATTTTTGAGGTGGAGTGAGGGTGCTATATGATGTCGTCTATTACTTCTATTTGCACTTCTTTCCTATGTGTGATTTCGAGTGAAATTTTTTCTGCAATATAGAAGTCTATAGAAATAACCAAGTAGTAATACAAGTTTGATGCTTACTTGTTTGTCTAACTTTTTGCTTGTAGATTATGCGAAGGACTTGCAGTCTTACTTGAATTATTGCAAGAATATAAGCTTTGCTGGAGTGACACCATCAGAGTCTGACAAGATTGTAATTGACAAGTTGCAGGTTATATATGATAAACAACAGGTAACTTATGGCTTCTTATCCCTTTTTATGTTTTTATTTAAATTGTATAGGCTTTCTAATTTTTGGAAGATTAAATTGATGCTATTGAGAAGTAATTGACATATAGAGCAAAGCCGTATGAACACAATGCTACGTAGTAGTTTGTACACAATATATCCGACATTATATCAGGCTTGGCTGCCGGAATTTTGATTTTCTAGATTTTGTTATAGTTAGCTATTAATTAATAACAAGATGCTTTACCCCTTTGTGGAATCTTGTTGCTGGGGCATGGACATGTAAATATAAACTGCTAATATTTACAACACAGTCCCCATGTGAGTAGCCTTGTACTGATGGAGTTCATAGAGGGAACTAGGCTTCACAGCCTCTTGAAGTTTCATTTCTTTGGAAAGAAGAAGATGATTTTCCCATCCCCTTAGTTCATCATCCTAAGTAATGGCAAAAACTTGCTTATTGCTTACTTCTCTAATAAGATTTTAGCAATATATTGTGGAATTGAATTGCCTATGCTAGTGAGCATGTCAGATAAGGAACTCATATTTTTTAAAGAAAATCTTTTAAGAACTCATCGTTATTCTCTAGTTTACACTATGTACAAGCAAAAGGCTATCAAAATATATTTATATACTTACACCATATTTATGTTCGTAAAAAGAAAGTAATTTTCATCAAAATAGCTACAAAATGCAGAAAAAGATAAAGATTTAAGGATGCTCTTCAAAGAAGATCATTCTCCTCCTGTAGTAGAATAACAACATCATCCGCATCTCCATTAGCTGATTGGCAGCCTCCATAATCTTCTTCCATTTTTTCTTGTCTTAAGGGTGTTGATTTTATTTTGTTGTTTTACATCTATAACTTGAACTAGCTTCCTTTCCAATTGCCTACTCCCATTCTTAAGAGAATCTTTCTCAATTCCAGCAGTGCTTGCAATCTTTCCCTAATTAGACCCATACTGTCCTTCAAATTTATTTTTTTTGGTTTTAGAGGCACTTCCGTAAGGCGTGGATCTCATGCTTATAGAGCGCCTTTTGCGCCTTTCGTGTGCTTTATTATAATTGCTTCAACTTGGGACAAAAGAAGCGCCAAACCCCCCAGTTCAAGTGCGCTTTTTTTAAACACTGCACCCAAGTTCAATCCTCCTGAACTAGATCTTTCTAGCCAAGGAACAATACCTTTTTCGTTTCACATGTGGATGGTTAAACTCTTACATCTCAAAGGCTTCAGCAATTTCTATTGAATAATAGTTTGTGCTCCTCCCATCTTCCCTTCATTCTTCACTCTGATCTACACCTTTTATCCCCTAGCAACCATCCCCACCCATGTATCTTGCCAATCTCACCTATACAACTAAGAGTGGAGTGAAAAATGAGGGAAACTTGGAAAGTATACCAGTACTGTTCCTAGTTGGACAGTCATGTCACAGTTGCAAATTGCACTATATATAAGTTAATGCTAGATGTGTTACTTTTGCGTCGGTCATATCCTTGATGAAAAAAAGTTAATATGCAGTGCTAATTCTATTTCTATTTTACAATTTTATCTTTGGTTAAGAAAAAGTGAGGGAAACCTTTCAGCCAAACTCCAAATTGAGCAAAAGCTGAAGGGACTAGGAAGGATTTTGTTTGGACATTTGAGTTCTTGATTAAAAAATGAAAAATTTCCAGTCTGGGCATTTGATTTATTGATTAAAAAGAAATTGTTGCTTTTGGCCAGATCTAAATATGTCATGTAATATCTGTTCTAGGTTGAAACTGTATTTGTTTACTGTTTTTACTCTATGTAATCAGTGCTATTTTTTCTATTTTCCCCCGTATCTCTCAGGAAGGACCCCGAGAAAACAACAACGAAAGAAACACTTCAAGATATCAATGGCCTATTAGCAAGACACATTGTGCTAATAAACCAACAGAAGGAAATGGAAACCAATCAGCTATTGGATCATTACATGAATTTCTTGATCGAGATGAGAAACCAATTACCGAAGAAAGCACTTCCTCTAAATCTTTTGTGCTACCAAGTGAACAACCTCAAGTTAATGATTATGTAGGAGTAGAGAAGCATTACATGGTGGAAAAGATGAAAATTGCCATGGAGGAAGATGGATTCCATTATCTTCCTCCTAGGCTTAAGCAGAAGTCAGATGGTTATCTTCACTACAAGAGGCAAAGGTAAATGGGAGCTACATTTATGTGGCACATGCAGACTACTACATAGTGCTCCGTGCTTGTGCAAAGCTTGCTCAAGTTCATGTTCAGGAGATGCATGATGCCACTGTGAAGTTCGAAAAGAGACTTGCTTGGTTGGAAGAGAGAATTGATAAAAGCTTGGGCTTTTCTTGCGAGTCTTCTGGTGAGCTGAACAATAAGTAATTCATGATTTTTTGAGTTCAAGATTTTATTCATCTTTGCACCCAACTTCCACCAGTGTATCACTTAGCATTTTGTATTTGTAATCGATTTTTGATCTTATTATCTATTCTTGATTGTGTTACAATTTGTATATATCGTTAGTGTCCGGCATTTTAAGAGTTTCCCAATCTCTGTAGTCTGTTAATGTTCTAATCTTAACTGACCTAATTCAAGCATGTTTATTTATTGCTTAGAAGGATGTTGGTAAGGCTTTGAAATTCGATGAACGGTACTTAAGCATGTAGGCACAAACAAAGATTTAAATTCTGGACGGCACGCTGCATGCTCCGGACATGCTGGATCCGTCATGATCCGGCACCTGTCCTTCCGGCACGGGCGAGTTTCATCCTGTGCTGCCCGAAGCTTTGTTTTGTTCCTGTGCCGTCCGGCACAGAAACGAAACAAAGTTTTGGCCCGTGAAGGACCGATAAGAAGCCCTTCATGGGCGTTTATACTATTTATTTATTTATTTATTTTACTTGATGTCTTATCAATCCTTCAAATGTTGTTTTAGGTTTTTCTTTCTTTCTTTAAATAAAAAAATAATTTTTTAAAATATAATGATATATAAAAGTAATATTTTATTATCAATACGGTCGATACGGCACGGTACGTCGGCACGTCTAGAATTAGAAATTTACTGAAATTTTGTACGAAACGGTATTTAAAACCTTGGGCGCAAACAACTCTAAAGAGCATAAATATTTAGAGGACATCTACCCAATAAGCAATGCATACAAAAATAACCAATATGATAGTAATAGCAAAGATTGAGAACAAAAAGGAGCAAGTTTATCTTGACATAATAACAATATGAAAAAATATTTAGTCATTTGAAAACTAAGCGCCGTAGCTTCATGCATGAGCATATTTCACAATCCATTTAACTCAAATTTGTAGAAATACATATCTTGATTGGTTTAGTTAATTGTAGTAATACTCGTGCTTAACTCGATAAGCCCGTGCTTGACTCGTTAGCTAAAATTCGACTTGAATATGGTCTAAACAAGCAGAGTAATACTCGAGCTTGGCAAAATTGGCTCAATTAGGTCATCATGATAGATAAATAGTATATTTTGTTTCTTATTATAGTAATTTCTACCGTCCAAACAAATGACTAAAGATATATAATAATATAAATTATGAAAAAAATATATAATTTAAATATTTGAACATATAAGCGCAATACATTCACTTGTATTCAAGATCCCTCCACAAACATAATACTTGGAAGAATCGTTACAGAAGTTAAGAAGTAAATCTTGGGTGGGTCTTTTATTCATTCGACAAACTCACTCTCCTGTAGCATCTCCAGCTTGGAAGCTCTTCTTTTGATACTCTATTTCTGTATACTTCAAGGGTTCTTAAAAGATGCGTTGGAAGTGAAGTGTGGGAGAAGATCAATATTCCTGCTTTAAACATTGTTATTACCTCTTTTATACTAATCAAAATATTTCTGTCCAGAACAGTAGTAGACTTGTGATGCAGAAGATAATTTTTGAGAAAGGCAGTTAATAAGATCGTTTGTCAACTTGATGCAAACCATTTTGAACGGTGATGATCCCACCGAGTGTTGCATAAACATTTCTTTGCCCCTACATGGAAATCATCTTACCGGCACCTGCACTGCATCTGAATAGGATGATGTAGATTATTACAACTCCAGCAATAAATAATTCAATATGTGGTTCAAGAAGGGTGGATCAGCAGAATCTTGCTGCAACTTAAAGCCTTTGTTTAGCCAGCCAAAATCAGCATACAAAAAATGAGGTTCTAGGTCAATCATAGTAAAACTACACAGAATTTTTAAAAAAGAGACTTCAGATAGCACATCAATAAGACTGACGGCAAAGAATAACGCATACTAACAGAGCGGGAACAATCAATGTGCGATAACTTAGCATTTAAACAGCTTCTCACATCTCATTCACTGGACAAATTTGATTATTTGGTGCCCCTAGAACATAAATATATAAAATTACAATGTCATGCTTGCCGAACATAACAGAGACAAAAAAAAAGTAGCAACTGCCAAAACCTGAGCATATTACAATCGGGCGAGATCTTCTGTTACTGGAATCACTATTAGTAAGTCCCACTAATCTTGCACCCTCATCCTGATGTCTAATAGTGTACATAAATATTATACTTAAATAGGCACCGTGTATTCACAATCTTATCTGGGGTATACTCTTTTCCCCAGGAAAATAATTTGACCTGGAACCTTTACAAAAGTCTTCCGACAGGGGAAGCTGCATTTACCTCCTATGAATATTTTGTTTTTCATATTCATAAAAAGATGGAAGCATCTGCAGGCCGCGTGAAAGTGAATATGCCTTCACCGAACAATTCAAATAATGATGCCAGCAACTTCCCAGCATTCACATCCTCTTTCCAGGCCTGAGCAAGAATTGTTGATGCCTTCTGTGACATGCCATTACCCTTGTCTCTTCTAGCTCCACTTATACTGATATCATTAGACATCATGCCTACCGAAGATGATGGTCCAAGGCCTGTTTGACTTGATGCGCCGGAAGAACCTTCGGCAGATCCCTGGATGCTCGGTGTAATTGCGTTAGAAGCTATCAGGCCGACAGATCCATCAGTTGCAAGCTTTTTATGAGGGGGCTGCTGCAGCATGTGACTGCCACTTGCCGTCCGTTTGTCTTCGCAAGCAAGACAAAGCACTTCAATTGACGTTTTTGAAATGATGGTGTATATGAATTCAAACAGATGGTTCTACGAATCAAATGAGTGAAAATTTTGTGTTCAACACATGCAACTACGCGATGCAAAAGATTATTGATTTACTCAAAGCCACATGAAATTGCTAGCATAAAAAAACAAAAGAAAAGTTTTGGCATCAGCAACCATCCATGGTCATTAGACTACTCTAATTTGGCCCTTTTGCAATCAGTTGACCTTGAGTGATGAATAGCTTTTAATTACTTCAGCATAGGACATATCAAGACCGCAAATAACCTAACAATCAGAAGCAACTAGAGCGACACATAATTGTTAATCCTACATTTAAAATAATCATTGCCTCGTCAATTCTGGAAGACATATTTCTCTAGAAAAGTTTGTCGACCCTCCCTTTTTCTAGTGATTCACATACTTGAAGTGGCAAGTTTGCAGTTAACTCTAGACAGAGAAACATTTCAACAGATTCATTAGACTAGTATCTTCCATGAAGTAAACTGCTATTAGTTCGGCACACTTTGTTTTCTTAAAGAGTTGGTGCACTAATTTTGTTCGAGTTCAACATTACAGCCTCTTTCCTTCTAGGCATAGCAAAAGGGTTCACTTCATTTTCAGTCTTGACAAACTTGATTCAAACATATGATAAGAGATTCCACAACGATATAAATAACAAAATCACACACAATCTCTTATGTTCAGACATCTACTTAAGCCATTTACTCAACGGAAATTAAGCTTTGTGATGGCCTGTAATGAAATAGCACATTGGGTTTAGGATTCATGTTCAACAAGACTTACTTGGAATTGCAGTTGCAACTTTACCATTACCCCTCCAAGATGGACGCATTAGAGGAGACACAAGACCAGGAAACAACTTGAGGCGTTCATACAAATACTTGCCTGCAGCATTCTGGGAACAGTTTCCAGAATGCAATACGATATAAGTGAGGGTTCCTTGATATAGAAATCTGTCAGAAAAAAAAAAGACTGGTGTAAAAGAGACAGACCAACAGAGCACCATATACTCGCCAAGCTTCATTTCTCTTCATTTCATTTCTCTGCGTCTCTAAGAGCATTTCTGGCTCCAGAAGTTGCAGGTAGGTCTCCAGGTTTGGCAGAATCAGAACAGACACCTACTACGTTATGCAAGAGCATTAGAACAATACCTGAACAAAATACTATACGGAAGATTAAACACACATTTTACCTTATCCGGCCCTAGTGCAGAAATCCCTTGAATGGCACCATAATGCTGGGTCAATGCTTTAGATGGGTCCAGAAAAGCATTAACCAGAGTTTTTGTCAGTCGATACTCAAGGTTATGATATACATGACCAAACCTGCATGACAGAAAAATACAATGGTAAATGCCACTACCAAATTGAGGAGATAAGCATCATCTCGTTCGATCGAATGAAATTTATGGAACTTAAGTAAGCAAAAGCAATTCTCGGTTCCAACTTCAATCCTCGGCCTAGCCCATCCTAAAAGAGACTTAAGGAAGGATCCAACCAAAAAAAATAAAAAATATATATATATAATAAAATTTTCATGACATTCGACAATATGCAATATACTCTTATTCCGTCACCGTCAACAAAACAAATTCGTCACATTGAATTAAAAGATCTACATAAGTGAATCTTCAGCAAAATGAAACAGACTGACCAAAAGGTATCCAGATGATATCTTTGCTCTCTCTCACTCCATTTAATTGTAACTTTTAAAAAAATAGCACATTTTAAGTAAGCAGCAAAATAAATTCCTGAAAAAAAAGAATACATAACCTAATAGGAATAAGAACTTGCAGTCCAACATAAATCAAAGGATACTTTCTATTAGAAAGTAAAGACTTATGGCGAGGGGATATCTGGACAACCCTCTACAGCATCAAGTTAATCATAGTACACTTTCAAACGCATAAGAATGCAGAATTGCTCGTAACTTTGGCAAAGCAATGAGGCAGAAATGAACACTTTCTGTTAGCTCATAGGCTAATCAGGTGAAAAGGTGGTAATTGTATCTCCATGACATTGCGTACTTTAGTGTTTAGTTTATGCAAACTAGTTAGGTCCAAGACTTTCACTGCCGAGCCAAGCCGAGTTACAGTAAACTCAAATCTTCCCACATGCCGTCCATTTCGATTGAGCTGTGTCGAATGGCCGAGGACATTTATTTTTAATTTTTAAAGTAAATAAAAATTCAAAATAAAATATCATTAAAATCAAGATTTTTCAGTGCCAACCGGCACGTAAAAACCACACTCACGTCTCACCTTTTGCACAAAGAAGCAACTAAATTTGCACAGAAGTCTCTGAGTTCCCAGTGATTATCTGCAAGCTTATGTCCCAATCTTTTAGCCACAATGCAAGTCATTATCGGCGGCATTAACTGATGCAACTGAATAAAGAGAAGATAGAGTAGGCCAGTTACATAAACATCAAGAAAAACAGATAACAACAATTTAAGGGATCAACAGCGATAATGATACATTTACACACATGTCACTTCGGATAAGAAACTGCTATCTATAATGTGTTTGTGCGTGCCCAAGTAAAGGGATGGAGATAACCAAAAAATCTGATGTCATACATACATAGGGTTCTAAATGTATGTGCTTGTTTCGGAGAAGACTTCGTACAACGCGCATAAGTGCAAAGAGAAGTGAAAGATCATTCAGATTAGTTCTAACCTGCAAGTAGAAAAAACATCTTATTAGAACTGAAAGCACAATATTTGTTTATCCAAACAGAGTAGGCAACAGCATAATGACCTCATCTGCAATAAAGTAAGTGAAATAGGGAATCAACGGATGAAGCCCAGAATCTGTCGCCAAACTCACTAACGCTTCCTTGAATTCTGCGGACTCAGACTTGCTGACAATGAGCCCTATGATTTTGTCGAAGTATAGCTGCATCAGCAGAACAGAAACAAAATGCTCAAAAACTTTCAAAAATGGAAATTAAAAGATATAGAAAAACATAAAAGTTTTAACAAGTATCTACACCTGAAGTTCTCTAGATAGCACATGTTTGACAGGAAGCTTAATATCAACAGAAAGACCATCTTCCTTGATATGTTCAGATCTTTTACTATCTCCTGGTGTCACGACTGAACCAATTACATATAAGATGATTTCAGAAATAAAATGTCATGTATTTGAGGAAGAGATTAAAACATTATGAGAAGAAATAAAATGGCACAGATACAAGCTGAAAATCAGAAACCACCTGACGCCATAAAGAAAAAGATTCATCTATATAATACACTTCTTTCATTAAGCTTCATGACATTATGCATGAAGGTGCCTTCATGATTACATATTTCAAATATACGACCTAAAGAAGTGCTCAATCTTTCAGAATGGTTCTTTCACCTATATCTCAATAAAATTAAAAATCAAGCAATTATGCAGGCATGATGCCTGAAATTATTTTTTAAAACAGACTTCATGAGAAAAATACTAAAAACAAAATATAGTTACAAAGTTACACTTCACAAATATTACGATCAATTTGAAATTAGATTTCCAATAGGTCAGAGATCCATTTAAATAGATATGTGAAGAACTTAAGCACAGAAAGGTATTCAACAGACTATACAGGCCCCACATGTAAGGAGTATACAACTACTTAGTACTGCTCAACCTCATACATGCAGTTGAGGTTCAGAGATACATGGACATCTTTTGAAATATAAACATTTTTTAATACTTTTGCTTTTCCAATAAAACTTAAGTTTTTCAAATTCATCCAGGGACTATGAAATGTCCATCAAGGAACATAGATATGCTAAACCAATTATGTACTTTCAAGTTTATATTAAAGCAACAAAACAAATTGAGCCTATGCACATTCGCCTAATTTTTTACCACAGTCCAAGGATGATATGAATGTAATACACAATCATATCACCTTCCACAGGAGCATTTTCTGGAATTGCAGGTTGGACCCCTTCAATAGCCAGCCAGTGTGCCACAACTGCAACATCAAGTGGTGCTTTAGGTAGTGGTGCCTCGATGACCTGCAGATACAAGTATGCTAACTGAATTCACATGCAAAGAAGCAAGCAATAATATTAAAGCAAAACTATCGATACCTCCTTAAAGTCCACATCCTTGTCATCAATGTAGAACAAATCCTTGTGCCCTACAGCTTTCTTGAACCTCAATGGATCACCAGAAGCAAACCCGTAAATCGGCTGAATAAGAAGGTTCAAACAATAATCATATCAAAATCAGTTTTAGCAAAAAAATCTAAAGATAACTGCAAATGACTTTTTCTGCCATATACAAATTTATTTGACATTTACGCACCCACTTAAAACAAAAGTTGCTAGAAAGAAAAGAAAACAGATCAAATTGATGATCTAGGAAACGTTAAAAAAAAAAAAAACTACTGTGGGTTTTTTAAAGTAACAATACATCCATTTACACAAGAAGACAATAGAGCCACGTAGTTAGGTGGCACTAATCTTTGTCTTTCATTTCTTTTCTTACATAAAAACCTCCCTTGAGTGCACAAATGCTAGCAATTAGGTCATACATAAAACTCGTTTAGTAGGTACTTTTCCATACCGAGCAATATATAATCATCTAATGTGCTTGATAATAAATTTGTGCACATATATTTTAAAGAGAATAGCCTTTCGGTTAGAACTATAGCTACTTAGAACATATTTTATTTCGTGAAAAAATTGAAAGAAAACAAGTTTGGAAATTTCAAGACAAGCCAAAAAAAAGAAGAAGCTAACCTCAACATTGCGGAGGCTGAGTGCACTGTCAACATCCTCAGTTGTCAACACCGTCCTTTTCGAATGCCTCATGCACTTAATAGCTTCCTGCATCAGCAATGTGCATGTCAGCTTCAAATATGAAGGTTCCTTTCTATCATAAGCCTCTGCTCACAAAATAGTGCTAAAGCTCAAATTTGATAACTTGGAGTCAGAGAAAGAGAGTGCAGAGACATTCACAACCTGTGCCCTATCTGAACCCTAACGTTATATCGCAAATACCAAAAAATGCGAAAACCTAAGAGAAATCATCTCATGGGGTCTAGTACCCTTCATTAGACAATGCAAACATGGACTGCCCTCCATTGTTTTAAAGATCATACAACCAAACAAATAATGGCAGTGATAGAGATAATTACACTTAAGATTCACATGCAATACAAGTGCCCAATTTTTATCTAGATACACATTCAGAGAGTCATTATAAAGATAAAGAACCTTCATCCTGATATGCTCAGGCAGGCTCTACCATCTGTTCACTGCCGATTATTCTAAAAAACTGTACAACACACAGATAATTGCCTTGATAAAGCTTGCTGTCTAATTCGGTTTAAGCCATCATATAATCATGTTATGCTCCTCATCAGGGGCACTCCAATTGCTCTATAAGTTGAAACTTCACATAAAACTTTCATTTGTATTAAAAGAGCATAATTGTCATGATAACAACCAATCGTCTTGAAGCTTCATTGACACATACTGCTCAAACTTCGTATTACCGCAAATGCAAATAGTAGATCGCATACCCAACACTCACTATCTCTGCACTCCCGAGATCACACCCGTTTATCACTTGAACGTACGCATCCCCCACAACCTTCAACTGCAGTCATACCAACGCTCCAACCACCCATGGTGAGCAACTTGGGTGAAATCAGGGTGTTATCTAGTATGATTATATTAACAACCGTGCCATTCTAAAGATTAGGAGGGGCTAAATTAACAACTACACCTGCATGATTTCGCGGAGGCGGTACTCGGCGTCCGGGGCGAGGGCGAGAGCGACATCGGGAGAGAGACCTCCGGGGATCCCCATGCTCTGCGCGATCACCTCGATCGTCTCCTTCGGAACAATACTCATTTTCCTTTTTGCGATTCTTCTTCAGAACTGTAAACCTAGTGAAGTATCTGACGAAAATCCCCAGCAATTCCGCTCACCAAAACTCTGAGAGAGCATGCATTATGTTGAAAGAAAGAGCAGCAAAGGCACTGTTTTGAGATCCTTGTGGAGCGTGCTACCGCCGGATAAGTAAAGCTAGGGGCGTTGCGACTCATCCGCTCTCGGAAAAACAACCTTGGGCTTAATGCCAGGCTGGCCCAACCCGCTTGCGACGAAAACTTTCGAAACTAACGCTAAATTTACTAAAATTTATATTTAAAGTACTTTATAAAATATTTTCAGCTATAAAATTATTCAGAAATAATAAATTTTATAATTTATAATTTATAATTTAATTCTAAAAACATAAATAATATGTTAGGTGAAAATATTATACATAAATAAATTACTAGTTATACTAATATAATTTTTTAAAAGTTTATAAATATAAATTTTAGTAGTACAAGTGCTTGAGAATGTACTAAATATAAGAACTGTGTAGTTGTTTTGTTCATGTACTAAATATTTTATATCTGTAATAGAAGTGCTTGAGAAGTTTTGTTATTTATATTTCAACGGCGTATTTCAGGCCAGAAAGAAGTATAGAAAGATTAGAGAAGCAAACGGCCCAGGACAGCAGCAACATGATATTCCTTGTGGAGAAGCCGAGGCTGCGTCAACAGAAGTTCAAATTGGAGGATCAGTCGAAAATATGAAAAATCGAGAGGAAAATGGAGAAGAAATTTTCAATTTTGTGGAACACACCAAAATATTTTTATATTTAGAATTTTCTTTATATATATATAGTTGGGCTAACTTGTAGGTTTTCTAAATAGCAGAGGTTTATTAAGAAATATTTTACAAAATGGGAATTTTTTCGAGAAAATCCCTAATAGATATCATTTTTTTATTGAGAAAATGCATTGCCTTATATATAAAGGACTTCACATCAGCCATGCCTTCAGTCAGAAAGTCATCCAAAAAGTTTATCAATACTTTGATCACCAGAAAGAGGTTTTATATGGGATGGGTTCCCAACATTTGGCTTGGATCTTAAAACTTTACGCACCTTTGACAATATACTTATCTTTTTTTAGATTATCATGAACAAAAAACTCTTCTCGTAACCGGTTAATTTTTGTGCAACCGTAACAATAAATATATTCATAGATAGTACCGATCCATGAGCCACTTTTGACAATATAATACTATGTAATTTGTCCAAATACTGTTCCAAATCCTGCACTCGCAAATTGAAAACTATGAATTTGTAAGAAAAAGGCTATTGTAAATAATAATAATTTAGTCGTCATTAATTCGTTATCAATACTTTGCCTTTGATTATTTTTCCAGATGATCTACTACAATTGAGAATCTTGTTGAATATGTCATAATATTTTTAAAATCTCGCCAGGCTTCTAAACTTCATTCAAGGCAGCTTGAAACTAAAGCAGCAATTCTCATATTCTATAGTAGCAGGTAAGAAGATTATCGGCTTTTAGGGTGCTGAATTGCTGATATTTGGATTCATTTGTGAGCTTGAACTTGCACCAACGGTTGTACTGCCACCTTCTTCTGTCGTTGATTTCTTGATTCCATACCTGCTTAACATAGAATGCAAGCCTCCACGGCACTTTACGCGCTCCCGCACGTTGTGAAACCAGTCATGGAAGGATGACTGCACGTTCTCAGCGAAAATTGATTGTTTGAAGTTAGAGCCCATCTACAATTTAAATATGAGAAGAGAAGTTAGTGCGCCGTAAAATGATGCTTGGAGAAAAATATGATATACAATACTCACCTGTGTGACAATAGCATAGAGAGGAAGTG
Organism: Xerophyta viscosa; assembly: GCA_002076135.1. Taxonomy (NCBI): domain Eukaryota; kingdom Viridiplantae; phylum Streptophyta; class Magnoliopsida; order Pandanales; family Velloziaceae; genus Xerophyta; species Xerophyta viscosa. Next base: position 593,685 of record MJHO01000066.1, read on the forward strand.
TGCTGTAGCTGCAGAGCACTTGAACAATTACACTGTCAAAGAGGAGCTGAAATTTAGTATTGAAGGCACAGGAATAATTTGTTCCTCGTATGAATAATTCTCTCAATTCGAAGATATCAGAGAGCCCTAGGAATAAAATTAGTTTATTTCGCCTGTTCATTTTGCAACCACCTCTAAAAAATTTACCATCAGAGAGAATTTTTGCAGAATACCTTCACCCTTGTATCTATGTCCACAGACAGATCAAATAGCATACTTTTAATTTTTTCATTTATAGCTTTTTTCAAAAGTTCATGTAAAATGAACTTATCTTCCCTAATCTGTTTAGGTTATGGTAAAACCAGATAAATATGGTCCTTCAAAGCATATCACAGCCAAAGGGCAGCCTGATCTTTTCAAGTGTTCCGTAAGTTCATAGATCCATATTTAGATAGTTAAAAGGTTGAAGAATGAACTTTAATCTGATTCTCCTTTATATTAAAAACTTAAGACTCTTAATGATGCTATCTAAAGGAGAATAATTAGTGGCTGAAGTGTTGAAGTAGAAAGGAATTGGGAAAACAGTATAGGAGATCTTTAATGTTGTCCTTTTATGCACCAGATATAGACTTCACATACCAAACCTAGACTTCATACAACTATGGTTGAGCATGAGTGTCGACGTGCTGTGGCACGATAGTAAAAGAGATGAAAGCAGTGGCAGTGGCACATAAAGGAACATCTGAGGACATTTAAAACAAGTACAAGATGAACGCACAATAAAAGGCCAAAGTGTAAATTTACGTGATTCAACTATGAAATGGTTTAACTATTAAGAGGCAAAAAATATAAGTACCTCTAGAGATATTTTATCTAAGATTTCAATAAACAAGACAATAAAAAGCTCACAATGTGATTGCATTGAGAAATCACTGAATCTATCATGGACATGCTTCTGTTTGGATTTTCAGGATCTTATGAAAAAAATGGCAGCTGTCATCAACACTCTAAGAGTTTCTGTTGTTTCATTTGTGACGTATCGGTCAATTTCTAATTTGACTATGTTTACTATCTTGGAAGTCATAGCTAATATCTACTCCTATTTAATATATTAGAGATAATACCTCAGTTTCTGCCTATATATATATATATATATATATATATATATATATATATATATATATATATATATATAAAATCAACATACAGAGAAACAAAAAAAAAAAAACCCTTATAAGCAAAGAAAAACTGAAGCAGCAATACAAGCAAAGTCCAGATCATTACCCTATAATGAGTCGAGGGATAAGGTAGCCTACACTTTCCATGATGCAAGAATTGAATCCATATGTGCTCTGCATATCCATCAGTAATTAGTGGTCAGCCACACACTACAGTTTATATATATATATATATATATATATATATATATATATATATATATATATATATATATATATATAGAGAGAGAGAGAGAGAGAGAGAGAGAGAGAGAGAGAGAGAGAGAGAGAGAAAGGCTATTCTCAGCTAACATCTCAGCCGTCGAAGTGTTAAAATTAAATCTCAGCCGTTAGATCAAGCAGATCGACGGCTGAGATGTTAGCTGAGAATAGGCTATTCTCAGGTCGAGCTGAGAATAGCCTTTCTATATATATATATATATATATATATATATATATATATATATAATGTCTTACCAAGATCCAGAAAAAGAAGCCTATCTCAAAGGCATTCTGGAATAGGATAAAATGAATCAAGTAAAGGACAATGGCAGGCTCGTGAAACCAAAAAAGCTCATCAGATGGTTGCACTTCCACAGCCTCATCATTGCTCTTCCCTGTAATTTCCTGAGCTAACTTAGTAAGGATATGCTCAAGCTTTGTACCAACAGCAAGGAGAAGCTGCAATTTGCCAAAGGTAAGATAAGACTTTCATATATTATTTATAGAAAACAAAAGAAAGCAGAATATATATTGTCAAGCATTGGCAAGTGTTGTAGGCATCTAAATGTAGTGTGATCAGCTTTGATTCCCGGCTGATGCAATTCGTTTACACGGGGTTCAGTAACTGGAATATTAAAAATATGGTTTGATCTTGACTATGTCTTTCCTTGTAAAGAGAAGAACTATGACACTCACAATTAAAGGCAAGAACGATAGCCAGAAATACGTGTGCCATCCTGCATAAAAGCAAGACAGAACATGATTGGAATAATACAAACATGTTTGAAAAATTCATTCTTTTCAATTATAATCATTGAAACATCTAGTCACCAATATATATATATATTATATGCGCACTTCATTACAACTGTATGGAAGACATAAAGAAAGAGCTAGTTGCTTACGTTATTTGTTAGGAATCAATGATTGTTGAGTACGAATTGCTTCAGCACTCTAAAATAGGAAGGAAGTGGATTTTTTTTCAACAGCATGTAAGTTTTAGTTAAGAGCTTTTTCCTCCTAAGCCATCAAATCCAAGTAAATAATGGGTTTCTTTGTGCATTACTGCGTAATATTCACTGATGATCAGGTTCTAAACTCAAAGATGGATAGACATGAAGTGTATTGCTTGGAGTTTTGAGAGATCTCAGATATAATGAGATCTGCACCTGTTCTGTAAATTCACCTAGATTGAAGCTTTCCCATAGAATTTGGTGGGTTTTATCCTATGAAGCAATAACAAGTCCATTCAGAGAGTATGATGTGGAAAAGATCGGAGCTGTGTTGGGGTACTGGCGTGAATAAACCGTCTTAATGAAGGGTTTACTACAGTAAACCTGTGCTCTCCTTTTTCATATTCCTTACAATGAGCTGTCTATAGCTTAATGCTACAAATGAATGCTATGATGTCATAGCAGTATATAGCTTTTGATGTAGCTAGTTCTTGATTTAATCATCTCGCAGTCCCCATCCAAACTTGGCTGTTCATGTCCGTCGGCAACTGCATGCCGTGGAAGATGTCAAGTTCCGAGGTCAAAAGCACATCAAACAAAATACTATGGACCTCAAGTTTTTTTTTTTTTCTTAGGAACTGTGTACATCCTCTAAGGCCTAAGTAGCAGATAGCATTTTATTTACAACATTGCTTATGCAGAAAATTAACCAGTATATAACTGGGTTAGCTAGTGGAAGCATTACTGAAGTAATTTAAAACAGGTGCAACGGAACTAGATCCATTAGATTCTGATTTTGAAAACGTTACAAGGTGCATGTACCATTGTGTTCCTTCTTACTAATTAAGCATCATCATGATGCACTTAGTTAAGTATCTGGTATAACTAAAAAGATGGAGAGTCAACTATCACAGAGCTGAAAAAAGAAAAGTGAAAGGCATGCTACTTGGTCACTGAAATTTCGCTCAAGCAAAAAAAAAAAAAGTCTGGATGTAGCGACTAAGAGAAAGTTCTTTTTTTTTTTTTATAAATTATCATCATAAAACAGTTAGAGATAGTAGCTTGAGGAAATGATGATACCATTCACATTTAACAGAAGAAACACGACGACAAAGAGCCACAGATACCAGCTGCATGTTTGAAAAGAAAAGTGGTAGCAATCAACATGTTAGAGAAGTGATTGACAGAAGAGCTTATATTTAACAGGACGATTTAGTTTCTTTACCTTATGCCAACAACCTTCTTAAAATCATCCTCAAGTGTACGCATCATGTACCTGTGGAAGTCAAAGTTTGGGTTTGCTGGACAGTGCTTCTGAAATTATTAAGAAAATGACAAAGAGGTCAAATAGGAAACTGGTTCAGCTAATCATATAGAATGACATGAAAAAGGATACCAAGAATAAGAATATCTAAGTCATACCATGATGAATCCATGTCGTAGTGCTCGATAATCGGACTTAGTTACAGAAGCATGGAACTGCTTGATAAACGATTTCTGCAATAATGGTATACAAAATTATTGGCCTACTTCTAGATACCCGGCCTATTTCTGCAATATATATATATATATATATATATATATATATATATATATATATATTCTGCAAAGGTATTTATTAATCTGACTCAAGTAATTTAGAATGTTACACACTATTACCAAGTACCAGGCTTAAGCTGACAGCATGTTCATGTAACAAGTATGATGCAGATGGTTTAGCTCAGAAATGTTCTATTGCAAAATTTGCAAGATGTTACTGTACCTATGAGCTAACAAAATGGTGCATTGCCAATAAGACCTCACTTTAATCACGGACAATATATGGCAACGACCAGGGTTGCAGCCATGTCCTGCAACCGTGATCAATATTTAAATGATTTTGTTGGTAAACTAAACGAACTACAACTTTGTGTATTTTGGTGTGTTCAATAACTTTATAGATCATAGTTTGTTGTAAAAATATCAAAAAATTGATCTAATGACAGCCAAAGTTGATTTTCTATATAAAGAAATATTTTGTCCACATTCTTGGTGATTTTGCGCTTTCTTTTGATCGCAAAACCAAGAGATATAATCCATGATAGGTTCATGTTGTCATTTACCTTTGTTCAAGTCCTTTCCTTTTCCTTTTTTTGATAAGCATAATTTTTGGGATTGTGATGACATGTATTCACTTCTCAATCAGCACTTTCTGGACTCCGAACAATTTTGCTTTCTACCTCCACTCTTACGCACATTCTGCCATTCTTCCTCTGCGGTTATGTCTATACACATGCAGACACAAATGCACATGCTTTCTTAAGCCTTCTCTCAGCTAATTCTAAATCTATGTTCTGTTATCGCTCATGCGCATGACAGAAGTGCTTTATTTAATCTGAGGGATCCACTTAAAAATAAGTCAATTACACCTAGGTCTCTCTTTAGAAATTTTATATTACTTTGACCCACTTACTAAAATTTATCTCATTGAGGACCTATGACCCCTTGATTTGAATCTGTGACACCTTGACTTTTGTACCGACATCTAAAAATCAGAATGTTTGTGACATTATTTTTTGCAAATCCAGGAGCATCTTGATTTCAATTCACAAAACGTGAACGCTTTGTTTTCAACACACAACACCTAGACTTTAGCCTGTAAAACTGAAAAGAAGGGATCTAAGTGACATAATCTTTGAACCGAGGACTTGAGCAACAAAATTTGTGCAAAGGGCAGTGACAATCACCCTAAATAGTAAGGATCAAGAAAAGATTCTTAAAATGTCGTCTACGGAAGTACGTCAGATTTTTATTATTTAAAGCAAGCCACAAACTGGATGCACTTCGTGATTCCTAATTCCATGAGTAAATAATACCTTGCAACTTAACATAGCAACACAAAACTAGTTACCTGTAAATGAATTTTTAATAATTTTGAATGAAATGCCACTAGGATTTTAAGGAACTTACCAACCAGCTCACAATAGGTAAGCCCTTATTGCACTTCTCAAGCCCCATAATATGAATTTGGTGGTGCTTATTTGGAACTAGATGCAGATGTATTGTTAACATCAGCATACACATCAAAATACAACCCAAAAACCAGTACGAATAAAAAAGGCAATTAAGGCAGCAGGATACCGCTTCCTCCATTTGAGACCTCATTCTGAGCTCCATACTCCCAATGTTTCCATTGTCTAATCTACAAAAACAGACCATAAAATATTATATGCATTTTTGGCTTAAATTGATTCATAAATAGCATGGACATACCTTAGCTCCTCCAAGGACCATAGTAGTGGCACAAAATACAACATGGACAACTGCAAGCACAAAGATGAACATGTGCAGTTGATGCAATGCTTCTAGGGACAGAAGAGGAGTTTTGCCCTGGATTAAGAGGAAATACAGGTCATAATTGCAAGAATCATTTGTACAGCCAGCAAACGGATCCAGAAACCTACGAGAAAGTACCCTACAATTTGTGTTTTTTTGTGAGATATGAAATAAGGGTTATGGGGCTCGAATCAGATCCTTTTGCACCCACAATTAATACTTTAACCGCTTGTAATGGGCATTTGCCCACAATTTGCATTTATTTTTTAAATTTTGTTTAAATATTTGTCTTTTTGTTTTTAGAGATTGAAACCAATTATTATCTTAGTAGTAGTAAATTCACGTTCAACCCCATGCCAACGCCACTACGATGACACCTTTTAAACTATATCACCAATCACCATTTTCGCAATATTTTGAAGAATCAATATCTTGAAGGACTCCATTTCACCTATGCTTGGCTTTTATCTTTTAAAGAAGTCAAACATTAACTCTATAGCATTTTCATAGATGTATAATGATCATGTTGACCAAGACCAAATAAAGACAGTTTTTTCACTGAACCTACCTGTCTTTCACAATGATCAGATCCAGCACTTTCAAGCAAAAGCCTTCTTTTATTCCATGGACTTTCAAGAGAATGATCCTTACGAACCAACTTTTCAATTGTCTTGGAGTGCTCCCTGATCTTGCAAGGAAGCATATTATTCAATACTCCTGATTCAACGCAAATTTTCGTGATGGAGTTTTGGAAACCAGTTAGCAAAAGGGAGATAAACCCAAGCAGCATTAGTTCTGCAAATAAGCAAAAGTCAGATGTATCATCACGTTGAAAATAGTAACAATTTAGAGAAATGACTAATGTTACCATGTGCCAAAAAATGATTCACGGCAAAGTCTGTGCCTGAAATGAGAAGCTCCTTCTAAATGTGCTTAGGCTCATAGCCACATTAATATAAGATTGTAGTTTACTTTTTTGTATATCTGATACTGACATAATGAGTAGTTAACGCGGCTTTCGTTCTTTGTCCACTTATATCTGATAATCAAGAAGCTTCAACATTTTTTAATCAAAAATTATGAGGTATAGATTAATTAGAGCGACACTAAATCAGTATAACATTCCTACTATGGAAACTAGAAAATAGGATAAAAAGGTAAAGTTAAAAAAATACAGAGGAAGAAGAATTCCCACCATAACTAACCTTCTTTGAGCTTTTCCAAAGCCTCAAAAAGTGCCTTTTGGTTTTTCTTCAATGTCTGGGATAAAAGGAGCAACTCAAATTAATGCTTTGCAAATTGATTTTAGAATTCAAAATGAAGAGGGATTGTATTAAAGAAATCTGCATGGCCATAGTCATGTTAAAGTTGTAAGTGCTTCGACTTAGTCTGCTAAATTTTTTATTAAAAAACACTCTCCTTATAAAAGCTGCAATGTAGGTAATCTTACCATAAAAGAGCCACTTGTTCAAGTTCAAGATACCATATAGAGCTATAAAATTCTAGATTTCATTTTTCTTGTTCTTAATGCGCCCTAGTTTCATCTTTCAACAAATGACTAAGACTTTCTCTTAAGAAGAATGGGACTTTCACTCTCCTTCCGACCCCAACAAGTACTCTATCATTCCGAAGCTGAACCCATAATCCAGAATAAACCAGGGAGCAAACATCACAGTTTCACTACATATCAAACACCAAAGACTAGGAAAAAAAAAATTATAGCTTGGATATTTCAAAACGTTGTAATGTGAAGGGAAAAAAAAGGAATGGAATGAAGGAGTGGAGGGAAATCACCTTTCCAAGGTGATGTAGAGATCGTTCTACGGCGAGAGAGATGAGGACAATGACGGCGCACACGGAGGCCACCATCCATGTCGGCGTGAACACCAATGACTCTGAAAGTTGTGCCATTTTTGGCTTGTCAACCAGCAGCTACAAGAGAACCACAGTGTCTCCTCCATTAATACAAAGCTTGAAAAACCAAGGACAGAGGAATTGGGGGAATGCCTTGCATGAGAGGAAAGAATCCTTCTTTGTATCTGATCATCACCGATCGAAGAAGCCGAATAAAGTAGAGAGAGATGTGCTTTTTGATTCTTGAGTGTGAGCCTAGGAGAAGCCATTTTGGGCGTACAAAATCTCTCCTAGGAGAAGCCTTCTTTTTTTCTTTTTGCAAATTGCTGCGGGAAAGCAATGTAGCTTCAAACAGCAAAGCCTCTCTCTCTCTCTCTCTCTCTCTCTCTCCCACAAGGTCTCCCGCTAACACTTGGAACTGAAATTAGGAGCCTTCCCACCCCCTCCCTCTATTTCATTACCATCGTCGTCGCCGTTGCCGCTATATTACGTTCCACAATTTGTTTTGGGGTGTTACGTATTAGCCCATTTTCTGCAATTTTTGTATCAGTTAATAATTTTTTTACAATTTGTGTATCAGTCAACGTATCAGTTCTTTTTTTTCCCGCATTACCATCATCGTCATTTGTGGCGCTAGATCAGTCTTGCGTTTCTCCCTTTTTAGAAAGTGACATACAATCTTTGAAAAAAAAAGGCTGATTTGCAATTAAACCCATTTATTTTTGAACAAATAGCTGGATATAGAGTTGGTAACAAAAAACGTCAAATTAGCAACTTTTACAATCCTCCCATATAAATTTTGCACCCAACTCAATATAAAATTCCTATATATTTTTTAAAGAAGTTTTTAAATGATAAAATTATCTAAAAAAGAAAATACATAATTTTATATTTTAAAATATTATGAAAAAAATTAAATACTATAAAAATAAATAGACAAAAATATAAATAATTAATCTTTAAAAAAATAGAAAATAAATTAATATTTATAGTAATACTGTTGATAATTCTTTAGATATACCATATGATATTTTTTAAAAAAAAATTGAACTATAAAATAATTTATTTTATTTTTCTGAATAATTTTATAATTCAATTTTTTAAAATGTATCTAAATATGAGTTTTAACAAATTGGGTACAAATAACAAAATTTATACATAGGACAGCATAAAATTTCACTTCAAATTACAAAAGTCATACTCTAAAATATGGACAAAAGATTTATCTCTAAAAAAGTTCGATACCAATTAGGATTAGTATTCATAAAAGTTCACAAAATTTTTATATTAATGACGCACCCAATTTTGTTAGTATGGTACCTAATATTCACACAAGTATGAGGATATGTGAAAGAAAGTTATTTTGTATAAGATAAATTGAAGGGTCAGCAGAATTATACAATGTGTGGTGATTTTAAAATAAGTAATATGATTTAAATCAGAGTGAAGTAAAACAAAGTGAATGAAATTTATTTCTGGATACTATAATGTATATATATATATATATATATATATATTGGTTCATGATCATATTCACTAAACCATATTGTTTTCGTAAAAGAATGAGAAAAAAAAAAGAGATAGAAAAGCTCTTATATTAGATGGCTAGTTAGCCGGATTGCTCCCTACGGCGTCCAAACACGAACTTAAGAACTTATAGTTCGATCTCCGTCTTAATCCCCACGCAGCACAGCGTTCCTCCCGTAGTTCTCTCGCGCAGGCTTTCGATCGTCCGGCCAACTGAGCTTTGTTCTACCGGTGATCGCTCTCCCTCCGGTGTCGCTAGGTATTTGAGTGTGGTGGTGTCAATCGACCCCACTGGCTATATATAAGAGTGGATCCGCCCATGCTGGTGCTCCACAGATAATGAGGTGGAGATGAGCCGGCTGTCCATCAGGCCGCGGCCACTAGATATCCACAAGAAGCTTCCCATTGTAAAGTCTATCAAGGATTTTGAAGATGATGATGCACCTTTGGCAGCCCCCGTCGCAGGCACCCGCAGCTCCCAGCTACACCGTCTTTCAGCTGTCGAGGCTGAGAGCGAGGTAATATGCATGTTTTTCAATTCATATGTTTATCTTGTTTCAGTTTCACCTTAATTTGGCAATGCTCCATGATGCGCTTTCCTTCCAAGTATAACCTATTGTGCTGTTGGAGGGCACTGATTGAATCATATGTAATTGTCATTCGTTAGTGTTGGAAGTTATTAATTAACTTACTTTCTGTTTTTAGTACCAACCAGTTCTGATTACTCTTAAGTTTATGCTGCAAAGATAGAGGTCTAGATTTATAACTTTGTACCTCTTTTGTCATATCACCTAGCACGATATTATATCTGCTGAGTTAGTTTCCTGGTTTCAAAAGTCTGTATGACTTATTGCGTCTTACATTGATCAGTTAATACTACTGTATTACTATATAATTCTTCTAGTATCCTACCTCTTTGAAATGCCTATTCAGGTGTTTATTTCACCTCCGAAATTTGTTATTCATGCTAAGTTTGTTTTTGTCATATTAATTTTATCTCAACTTATATTTGTGGCTTCTAACGTTCGAAACGTAGACAATCGTTCATTTAAATCATCATGCAGTCCTTACTTTTGGTTGATTGTCTTTTGCCATTTTTATATATTAAGAACATTTTTAAGTAACTAACTAGGTTAATATGAAAATTAATATCTCTTTGGTATCTTTACATACCAGAATGATATCTTGAGATGTAACTGGTATGTAACTGTTTGCTCCTTCTAGGTGCATCAAGCTCCCACTAAGAAAGGTTCTGAGGAAATACCTACTCCACAATATACAGTTGTTGACACATATGAAAGGGATTATTTATGCACTTTCTTTCAGCCCACATCATATGTGCGTGCTCGTGGAGGTTAGTATCAACTTTATTTACCCAAAGTTTCTTTCATTGTTTTGTCGTTCATTTGCTTGTTTTTAGTTCTTGAGCATCACTTTGGTCTGCAGCCAGGGCTGAGATTGGGGAGTTCGTGGAGTATGACTTGGACAATGAGGATGAGAATTGGCTTGATGAATTCAACAATGAAAGGAAAGTCCTTTCACCTGAAAAGTAAGGGCTGCATATCTATTTGGATAGAGCTATTGTCTTCAAATTTATATACTCCTTTTAGTATATGTGAAAGAAGCATCCCTTCTTGTTGAATTAGAAACTGACGCCATCTTGTTTACGGCGTTCACTTTATTAACTGAGCTTCGAGCAGCTGTAGTCTTGTTTTGCTATGTGTTACATACTTGTGAAACAATGCATTCAGGTTTGGTAGTCCTCTGAGATATGTTAGATAATATGTTGCTCTGTTATCTCTGTGGCAAGACGACTATTTTTTGCATCTTTAAGAGACTTAACGATTGTGTATAGCTAGAGCATCAGTTGCATACTTACATATATATTTTTATACGTAATTGCATTATTTTTCAATTATTACCTACTTGTCAAGGTCACGTATATATAGTTGAAAGCTACTTGAATAATATATACTCTCTATTGTGCTAAAAATTCATTCTGGTGCTAATGTTCACAACTATCTTGCACGTATGTGATGAATTTTTTACTTTGGAACCTTTCTGTACGTGCTGCTGCCATAGAGCATTTGACCTTGCCCCTAGGCACTTTCATTTTTCTACTTCCAATGCTGCAAATCGCCCTTAATTTACTCCAGTGGATATAATTTGTAGACCTTTTGGGCCATGCATGAATACTTTAACCTCGCTTTCCTAGGGAAACTAAAAGTTCATCTTGTAAAGAAAACTATGATTTGCATAGTCTTTTCATAGCTTGGTAATGTACATTCTGCAGTGTTGTTATGTTCCGTTCGCTATGCTATTTGTTTACTTGGTTGAGCTTGATAGTTCACACATGGTACTGATCTTTTGTTGTTCATTGAATTCTAGGATTGGTTCTATAGGATGTATATACCATTTCATAAATATATATTTGTGTGTCCGAGAGAGAGAGAGAGAGTCCTACACCCACTTGCTGACTGTGCTGATGTCACTAAGTTTTATATTATTTTAAATAAAGTAGTGAAAAATAGAAATTGCTTGGCCCATGCTTGCACCTTAACCCTTGGGCAATAAACATTAAGGATATAGATGAACATGCCGTTTGTAAGTGAAGTAATTTATGCGATATCCACCTAACAGGTGGGTTCGACTTACTGGGTAAGGCTATAATCTGACAGATATACTAGCTATTTTAAGCTTAGCCAGTGGAAGAGAAGGATATCATATGCAGGATATGTACATTTTTTCTTATGTTTCTCGGAGCAATTTCAGCTGTATGGAAACCTTTGTTTTCTCTAGGTGCTTAGTAGATAGATGAATTTGCTTGTAGAATTTTTTTTTTTTTTTCGTTGCTAGGATGAATTGTGCTAATGGAACTGCTAATAATGAGCCTTCGAAGTTTCCTCCTAATCATTTAACTTTGAAACATTAAGGAGATTTTATGTTTTGCCTTTTTTGGTTGTCTAAATAATTCTTGTAACTTATCTGTCAAGAGAGAATTTTATTATTTGTGTACGAAAGTCTAGAGTATGCTAACATGGTTTAGTTCTGAAGTCTCACGTCTAACATTGGGACTTTAAAATTTATTTATTACAAAGAAAACGAAACTAATTGGTTATGCAGGTTTCATTCTAATAACTGCTGCGTCAATCTTCATTCACCATTGGTACGATAAGCTGTGAATTCGTGGGTACATAGTCCATTGCATAACATTATGCAGTATCGGAGTAGACTAGGGAGATCATTTTTATGGTTTCTAAGTATGATATGCACCTTGATTTACTAGACAACTTCTTGTTGGTACTTGGCAAGTTTCCATATCTGTTTTAAATGCTTTGCAATTACTTCTGCGCTAATTATTCTGTATTCATAGTTGTAAGTGAATGTAATTCATTATGAGTCATAAAGTCTTAATCACCCGTCAACTCTTGTAGTGCATGCAATTTGTGGACAACTGAACAAGAATCAACCATTGAAAAAAAGTACTTCATATGAATCGGGGATGAAACTAGTTTTCCTATTTCACAAGCACAATGTCTGAGCAACCAATGGAAATAAGATCAGAAGTAGTTTAGAAACATTTTCAGCAATGAGAATATGTGACTGAGACTATCATGCTCTTACATATGCTAGGTTATTAGGATACATTATTTGATGAAATGATTTCTTCTTTATAAGCTTCACTTCGTATATTGTTTTTATGTTTCCACCTCGATAAGCGTTCAACTATTAGCATACTGTTTATGTATGCATTGTATTGCAAAGTTGCGTTCACTTGTATTAATAATATTAACATACGTGAATGACCTGTCTGATACCTTTTAGGTATAAGCAGCTACTTTTGCTAATTGATCCAGGTTTGAGATACTTTTGTTTAAGCTTGAAACTTTGGATCACAAGGCTCGTGAAAGAGCAGGAGTTGTAGCACCTTCATTTGGCTCCCTTGTTCCTGTTCTTCTAGATCTTGATTCCGCATTTGAGGTGATTTGCTAATTCAACGACTTGGGGAATTTGTTTCTTTCTTTAGAATGACTTGGGGAATTTTGTTATAAACTTGTCGTTGGTAGGTCCTTATTAGCTTGGTACATGCTGTCTTTTCTGTATATATTCCCGGTACTTTTTTGTAACTTACTGGTTAACTTTAATTGCAACATCTACTTAACTGCTAGTTAGATTCAGTAGTTGTTGATCTTCCATTTGTTTACGTGATGTAGTAGCCCTATATTTTGGTCATGTTACTTCAAAATGTTGTATATTGTTCCCGCAGCTGTATGCATTAGTTTGAATAGATTAAACCTACTCTACAGTTTTATTTATCAATTTTCCTTCCTATGACGAGATAAATTCATATCTATTTTTGGATGTTTTATCACATTGATCTTTCATAAGTTTTTCCATTTTATTGCCTAGATTCAAGAGGCTGTTTTATCTTGTCTGGTTGTTTGTTTAAATCTTATATCATGGGAATCATTTGGTAAAAGATAATGTGGAGGTTGCGTGCCCCTGCTGTGATGCAAAGAATTGTTTGCTGTTCAACTTTCACTTCCTCTAGACACTATTGGCAGCATCTCAAAGTGCGTTACTAATTAGATTGTTGCTTCATTGTCTGTTTTTGTTTTTGTTTTTGCAGGCCTTGCAATCTTCATCTGTAAGATTTGTCGTCTTCCAATCAGTATATAGTTACTGGAAAGCTAAGGTAAACTTAAGCATTGGTCTAGTGAAATCATATTTGTTACATATAGTATATCTTACTAATATGATCCCCCTATAAGTGTAGTGCTTTAATAAATTGCAGATTGCATTCCTTTGTTCTATTATAAACTTACTAATATGACCCCCCTATAGGTTTAGTGCTTTAATAAATGGCAGAGTACATTTCTTTGTTCTATTATAAACTTACGACATACTTTCTCTTCTTATCAGCGAGAGCGGTGGCAAAAGCCTATTCTGCGGCGATTGCAGGTCATTTTCACCTCCTTGTTTCACTTAGTTATCCTAGTTGTCTCATTCTTGGTTTAACCATGTGGCTTTCCTTCTTGTTTTATATCTAATTATTTCTTTATCTTTATAGATGAATTTGTAGTTATAAACATATGTATTAATCAAATTTTTTGCATCCGAAGTTTAGTTTTTGAGTTCAGATTGAGGTAATCTTGATGATATAGATGCGATAGCTTCAAGGCTAGCTCATATTTTTGCTTAAGCTGGCGTATGATGAAACACAAAGGACAGGTTGTCAAATTCATGGAAGGTCCGTACTCCGTTGTCATATTGTGGGTGAGACTTAGGTTGAGGGTTTTCATGTTACGGCAGTTGTACAAATGTGGGGCGGTTATGCGCATGTTAGTATTACCCATGCCCGAATATCAAAAAAAAAAAAAAAAAAAAAAAGAAAGAAAGAAAAAGGAAAAAAAAAAGAGGACACAGTGGACCCTAGCTGCTCGATTTCTTTAGTTTCTGTCCACTTGGGACATTGCTCTGCATCAAAGTTGGCAAGCTTATTATTTACTTGTTTAAAGGCTATATAGATTATTAAAAATAATTTCTTTGGGATTTTTTTCATCTATTATGTTTTGTCGTGCTGATGCTATATTTCCATTTATTACTCAAACGTTCCTTTCAGCTTGGTTCTAGTCCATTTGTTAATCTTTATCCTGCATATTTACCCCTTCAAAAGTTCACCGGTCATTTATACCTATCTAACCAGTATGTTTAACCACAATAACGAAGATAACTCTTCCCTTTTTGACAAAAGCTGCGGTAAGCCTTGTTTGTCACAATCTTGTCTATGGGCAAAGTACTTTCAAACCTAGGATCTTTGAAAATTAGCCTTCTATATCTTTGTAGCAATTTCATTAATAGGATTTTCAGGATCTATACAAGCACAATTTTTAGAGACTTCTTGTGAATCTAAGTACTTGTGTGATGTTCTACTTATTTAGCAGTGATGAAAATAGAGTAATGTTGGTTTTCGCTAATGAGGTGGTGGCGAGCGAGGCAAATAAGAAATTGGCACATTAAGTAAATGTTGCAAATGTTAAATTCAGAGTTTACCTCTTTCTACCAGAAACATCCGAAGTTTTGCTTCCAGTTGAGCGATGTATTGACCAAGATATCTATCGGCTAAAAGTTATTTGATACTCTCCCAAATACCTGACACTTTATGTTGCATTCTATCATTGGCATACTTTATATGTCTTTTTCCTTTTTTTTCCCCCTCTCTCTCTCTCTATTCATTTGCCTTAGCACGCAGGTGACAATGATGAGATGACAGTGTTTACTTTTGTTTCTTTGCAGCCTCCTCCACCTGTTAACGATACAAATCCCTACAATGTCTTCAGGCCTAGGGAGAAAGCTCACCGTCATCATACAAGAAGGGTAGGCTTTGAAGCTAAACAGTTTTACTTTTATTGTGAATCTAAGCGGGTAGCATATTATAATGTGTATGATTTGTCTTTTTAGATGCAAAGGAGGGAGAACAATGTTCAGTCATTTGAGAAGCTTCGTCAGGTAACTATCTTATCCTTGAAGAGGATAAGGTTGCTATGATCCCATACAGTTAGAAGAATAAGATTCTGCCTTTATTGTTTGTGCTTGATGACAAATCGCGTTCTCATATTGGTATAATTCTTGTGCTTATCTATAGAAAGCCATACTTAGTTGTGAAACAAGGGAAAAATGCCTCCTGCAAGTTACAATTTACTATGCAACCAGTAAGAGTCCATTGTTGTTCTTTTGTTTAAGCTTTAGGGAATAATTTGGTTAATTGCTGACAAAATCGGAGTTAACCTGAAGGAATCCAATAAACTCCAATTATTCCATCCATAGAAACCAATGGAACCCGACTTAGTTGGAACTCGATCTAGGATCGTTGTGCCTTTGGTTAACGTTCGAAGAAGCATCGACTGTGACATGGATGCGAATGATGATAACATCTATTGGGATGATGTATACAATGATGATTTGACATAACCCTAGTGCATTGATCTAGTTCAGCTGACCCGAACGTATTGGGAAAAGGCCTTCGTTATTGTTTCAGCTGCCAATCCATCTCCGCTGATCCAGTTGACCCAAGAGTGAACAAATTAGAGCGTTAAATCAGTCTGGTCTTCTCTTTCTCGATTGATATTTCGAACGGCTAAATTTTGGTCGAGGCATGATGGTGTATTTGGCTTGCAACGACGCAGCATGAGGCCTTAAGGATAAGAAAGCTTTGCCTACAATGGTACCGAAGGAGCAAAGGCAATGTGAGATGAAATGCGAGATTAGCAACGGAGATGAAGATGATACCAACTAGAAGGAGGTGAAGTGAAGCACCGCCGATGAGCGGTTGGGACGCAACGTTGATGATGATGTTTTCATTTCTCTGATAAAGAAATGCACTAGTGAAGAAGGAAACTCCTTGACAAGTGATCGAGGTGATTCGGCTGGTTTGGTTGGTGTTGAGGAACGCATACTGACGTGCATGTCAACACCTTGCTTTAGATGTGCAAAATCTTCATGGTGAGTGTGGTTGAATTGGCAGCAAAAGGTGTTTAACGTTTGCAGTGGTAACAAATAGTGTTGTGGAGGCGGTAGAGGGTGTTTGGACTGTCGGTTTCAGAGGATGTTGAAGAAAGTGGTTGAGGCTTGGCAGATCGGTTGATATTTTCATTGATATGTTCATTGCTATAAATATCATTAATTTGCATAGGCATAGGAGTAGCTGTTGATATATTAATGGGATGAGTGGTGTAGAAACGGATGATGATGCCCTATTTTGGCATATTGGACCATCCCGTCGTACGAACATATTGCTTTCCCACATGATTGCAAGAAGAGGTTAAAGAGAAAGTAGAGTTAAGTTAAACAACAAAATAAACTGATACTGATATTATTCTTCTACAGAATATATATATATATATATATAATATTATATTATATATATATATAAGAGTGTGTTCTACTTAATAATTATTAAATCTGAACTATCTCTAATATCTTCGTCATATCTAGACATGTGATCCCCGTAAATAACATGACGTCAAGTCAATCTATGTGTACGAAATTGCAATTTTCTGAGATTTGTGGTTCTCTTAGGTGTGATTTCTAATTGGGGAAGAAACCAAAGCATTAGCAGGATTATCGACAGTTATCATAAGAATCTGAATAGGCTAATGACCCTCAAACAAGGCGGAGCGCCTGTTCCCTATCTTGTTAAAGCATATCGTGAGAAGTTTTAAAAGCGTAACTTCAATAGCAACGACTCTATAGAAGAAGCTGAAGCATGATAACAATACGGTCCTATTGAATTTTTTTAAATAATTAGCTTAGGGGCTCGTCATCTGAATTCTGAAATAAGAGTTTCTCTGCCATCTTGTGCTACTAGTTTCTATTTATCTTGACGAATTCTTATATTAGGATACCGAGCGCACACAGAATAGTACAAACTCTGGGTCCTCTAGTTGCTATATTTCTTAGGTATTCTTCTTGCCGATGCTAGTGAAGCATGGCCATGGTCTCTAGTTACTCGTAGTTTGGAGTTTATGACTGTTAGGGCACAAGAGGGTACAAGAAGTTGATGTTTAGCATCTGGATTGCACGCAAAGCAATGATTTCCATCTTAATTATGCCCTGGTGGTTTATAATAGCCGATTGCTAGAACTCTAGAACTTCACTTGAAGAGGTGAAAGTTTGATTGTTGAGCTTTTTTGTGAGGCATGATGACTTAATGTTATTCAACTAGCCATTCTTTAATTTGGCTCTTCTGCTAGTTATACTCATCGTTGCTGGGTTGACACTCACTTGTGTGAACTTGTCACGTGGCTGTTGCAGCATTACTAGAATGCATGTATAGATGATGGAAAGTGGACAAACATGGTACCTAGGAGGAATGCAACCAAGAGGATAAAACAGCACTGAGGATTACAAAGAGTGGGCCCTTGGTTCATCGTGAGAGGTTACTTGCACATCTGCTCACCTGAATCCATATGACTCCTCTAAAGATAGAAATATGTAGGGCATGATAGCCTACTTGAACTGGGCTGCAAATGTAAGGTAGGATTTAATTTTTCTGGACTTGAAGGAAGATGCGGTTGATAATGGAGCACATAACATAAAAGGTCCATGTACAAGACTCCACCTAGTGGGAAAAAAAGGCTTTTTAGTGGTTGTACGAGTGGTTTGTAGCATCAATGTTGTCAAAGGCGCAAGGCGCACCAAGGCGCAAGGGTGGTCCCGGAGCCTAGGCGCAGGGCGCAAGGCGCGGCGCGGGCCTTTTTAACGCAAGGCGCGGCGCGGGCCTTTTTAACGCAAGGCGCGCTCTTTTCTTAGATATAAATATCTCCATAAAAAATACAAATTTAAACCAAAGTTGTCATTAGAAAGATCAAAACAAGTCTGTTAGCAAAGATCTTACGCACATCAAAATACACAGATAAATTTCTTACATCATTCTTAAGGCTCTTAGCTCTTAATATATGTAAAACTTGCTAATTACCTCCAAATTTTGCAGAAGTTAGCTTATTGATGGATTCTGGACAAGCCATATTGGAAAATCACATAGTCACATCACATGAACATGTTGCCTCAAAGTCTCAAAGTGTGAAAAATGCTGAATAGCTAGTTTGTTTGGAGATGTTCACATGATGACCATGCTCATTATGAAAAACTAGCTCGTCTCCAGCCTTCGCCGTCCTCTTCCAATCCAGCAGGCGTGTTGCTTGTGAGAAAAATTAGGGATTTGTTTCCTATTTAGCCCACTGTAGTGAGCAGTGAGCTCTCATATGGACTGAACAGTAAGTTCTGATGGTTTAATTGGTCTCACATAGTTTATAAATGGGGCATGTTCACTAGTCGCAGCAAAGCGCGCCTAGGCGCGATAAGGCTGCGCCTAGTGAACAGGGGCCTTGCCTTGTTCTTGGCGGGCGCAGATTCGTGTGGCGAGCCTAGGCGCACGGCAAGGCGCGCCTTGGCGCGCCTTTAACAACACTGTGTAGCATAATTGTTTTGCTGGAAAATTCATATCACTAACTACAAATTTTCATGTAAGATGATTTGTTTTTTGATTTTGTGAAGTTGTGTATATAGTTCATGTGTATTTTGAGATTGGCTTTTCACAATTTATTGAAACAAATTTTATTAAGAGGTGGAGTTAATAGAACTCCAAATTAATGGTCTCCCACGAATATTTGCGATTAATGAAGGTTTTTTTTTTTTTTTTTGGTAAGTAAGCACTTGTATTGATCAGACAAATATAATTACAAAATGTCTATGAAAAGGACATAAGCTATTACAGTAAAGAAACTATGAAATAACATTTGACCACCCTTCAGGGACTCTTCTTCTCTAAAAAATCAAGCCGAATTATCTCATCAGAAAGATCACACCTAATAAACCACAAACAAATATCAAAGTTTAGCTTAAACACAAATTTTATAACCAATAGCAAAACAACAAAAATCACCCATTGTATGAACAAACAACTAATGCAGCTGATAGTGGATCAGATTCAAAACCATACAAAATGTGACAAATAAAGTATCCCCAAATACTTTAAACATTAATAAAATTTCTTTTTCTAAGATATAGTATGACCTTAGTAATTTTACAATAATCAAGGTTCCTGTTGCTTTCTTAGTAAACTGCCAGAGTATTTATACTAGTATGTTTTTCTTTAGTTGCTTTTTAATCCCATAGCCGCACAACATGTAAATGTTTTTTTTTTTAAAGTCAAAACCATTATTCTTTTTGGCGATAAACTAGGCTAATGTGGGCTGAACCTCCATCCTTCATGGCTACATAACCCACTAGCTACCTTAGGTGAGTGGGTATTGTTACTAGGATTACATGCAGAAAACTCATTGCATGTACCCGAAAGCTTTGAACTCATGCATTATCAAAACTTGAAGCAAATACAGATAGATTTTGTGGAAACGATACTAAAATCTTAGTATAGAAGGCAGCACCGAGTTTACATTCCATTGGTACTTTCTAAAACATTGTTTAGTCGACTGCAAACCTTCTAGTATAGCTGGAGCATTTCGAACTTTTCTTTTAGATGATATCTTCTAACTTGAAGCATTCTGCTTACCAATTGTTATTTTGGATCCTGACAATTACTAGTACCTTACACATCGTCCTATAAAATTGAAAAAATATTGAGCAGCATTTGTACTGGCTTTCTCTACAACAGCTTTGCAAATTGGCTGACTATACTTTGCTGTTGATGTAGTCACATAGCTGTGATATGTTTGTTTGACGTAATTGTTGTGGTTGTTATCCATATGATATGGTGTATTCAATTTGTTGTCACACTGTAATGCCGTGTAGTAAATATGTGCCTACCACTTGTAACTGGAGTAAATTGTAAGACCTTACTTTGTTTTTTGGTTAATTGCAGGTCAGATATAACTTGGACCAGGCCAAGGCTGTTTTTGAGGCTTTAATCAAGGTACTTTAGAAATCCGAAGTAAATGTTCTTATTAAGCACATCAGCTTTCTGATGTTGTCTAATGTCCAAGATATTTGTAGAGGGAAGAAAAGAAAAGGGATGTCATCGAGACTGAGATCAATCTTCAAAGGATTCAACTTAAGTATAAGGTACACGTTTCATACTATAAAACAAGCTAAATTTGCTGGGCATAGTCTAAGCTATCCCTTTTTACAACCTGAGTTTTTTAATTAGCAAATGTACTACTACTATATGAACCTTGGCTATTGTAACTCAAAGATACCATAATTGTCCATAGTAGAATGTATACATAACTGTAATATCATATCTAACCGGTGTCTTAAATCTGCATCCTTTTACACACAGATTTCTGTTTCAGTAATAGTAGGGCTAATGTTATTCAGAGTTAGGCCATGTGGTTGTCGTATGCAAATAAACCAAAACATAGCATTAACTATGAAAATTATCTGGAAAACATACGCTTCTTACAAGGTGTCGTGTATAAGGCATGATGCTAGTTTCGATACTCCTTCCATATGTATAAGACACTGTATCGGCTTGTTTACTACTATCAGACACTTGTTGTGTACTTTATACTTATGCATTGACATTTACAAACACTTACAATAAACAGTTTCGAGAGTTGTAATATATTTTAATGACCAAAATTTTCTTTATCTGGTATAGTTTATGCAAACGAAGGGCTTAATTACATATATTTAATATCCCATGTTTGACTCAAATTAGTACCCTATGTTTGTAATGATTTAGCCCCCAAAGTTACATTTTTTCCTATTCTTTTAACTCTACAACCATGTTTTCCTTTTTAATTAAAATAACTATAATAGCAATTAATGAATTTAATTGACAGAATAAAGTATGAAAACTAATTAACCAACACGAGTATCGGTGGTGCGGCAGCTCTTTCTCGTCAGCTTGTAGGTTGCTGATGGCGACAAAGTGCCTCCGTCTATTTATATACTTGGTGTATCCACATGAAGCCGTTTCATCGTTGTTACTTGTGGCTTGTGTCTAACTGAAATAGAATCTTGGTGAACAGTATGAAGCAGAACTTGTTGATGATGCCATGGCGGTCCCAGGCCTCCAGCCAGCTCCAAGTAGATTTGAATCGAGTGACGATGAACCTATTGATTCGGATGACACTATGGATTATCGTTCACACCCTCAGCCTGCTCCAGTACAACATTCACGATTTACTGCTTCTAGGAAGATTATTTACCCCATAGGACGCATGAAGCGAGAGCTTAAACGGAGACCTTTGACAAATGACTGGCTTCAAAAGATGGTACGATCACCTCCCTGCTTTTTTGATTAATTTATTGAATATCATATCAAACAAAATCTTGATTAATAGTGGAAATACCGAGATGTAAACTCTATTACTTTCATGCAAGTGTTTTATTTGCAAAAATGCTATTTTGTTGGAAAGGCAAGTGTTTTCTCTATTTGGAATTGTTTAAATGAATGTGTACTTTACAAGGAAATTATTGAGAGATATTGGAGGATAAATTGCAATTAATCTGGAAGAGTTAGTGCTCTACGAACTTATGAATGCTTTAAAAGCCTCTAGATGGTTCTTCTACTTGCATGATCGACAGCGGGGGAAAAAAAAAATCAAAAGTAAGATAAGCATTTCTATTCCCATCCTTTCAGAACAATTAAATAATTCTCGTTCCTTCTTGGTAAATATTGGCTGCTTATTTTATTTATTTTCCTCCAGGTTTTTGTAGATACAATAACTTTCATGCATTTTTACTCCGTGTTTCCAACTAAATTTTGCAAGGTATACATACACTGACTAGTTTCAAATGGCATTGCAGGATCCTTCTGAACCGGTTCTTTTGTTTACAAGACCATTAGACCCTGAAAAGCTGTCTGCAGTAGGTATAGTAAAACCTCCAGACCCTCCAGATGAGAATGGTGCAGTTGGACCACCCTACCGCTTTCATGGGAGGATTGGTCGTGGAGGGCGCATCATCTTTGATAGGTGGAATTCACTTGTACGAGTTCCACTAGGTTCTAAAAACACATATATCTCTCCTTATCCAAAGCTTCCACAGCCAAATGGTTGAGCTAGTGCTTCAATGCTCAAATTCAATGCTTTCGCAACAATGACAAATGATCTGTAAGAGCAAATCAGAAAATGGTCTTAATTTATATTTCTTTTCCTGAGAAGAGTTCAATGGTAGGCCCAAAGAAATTTGGATAAAAATACGTCAAAATCCAAGAATGGGCATCCGCTTAGTGGGAGGGAAGGCTTCTGCTGTAACCCTAAAAAGCTTAACATGTAGTTCCTGTGCGGTCTAGTCTAGCAGATAAAAGTGGAGCTTAGTTTTGTATTTATTTCTTTTAACCCAAATGAAAAAGGCCTCTTGTTAGCCCTTCCCGCTGTATTGATTGTACAATATTCACATCGAAGGTGAAATGCCAATGCATTCATTCTGAAAATCCTATTTCACTCTTTACTTTGATATCATCTCTACTTTGCATGCCTTTGAATGCAATGACAATTTTTTGATCCAAATTTGACTCACCCATTGCACCGTAAGGGAAGTTACCGGAGTATGGCAGCACAGAGGAGATCATAACACTGCAAAATACTGTGTTCGTTGGTACATAAAGATTTTTACTGCAGAAGGTGCTAGTTGGGCAAACCTTAGTAGTACCATTAATTTCCTGAGGTATATGATATCTCTTCCATATGAAACTTTATCATTTGACTTTGCCATTTAATTATGGCACATTCAACATATATATGTTGCTAATAACCTGACATGATTGACTATGGAACTAAAAGTGGGATCACATATGTACATGATAATAACCTGATGAATGATAGTATGTTTTAGCTGTTTTTGGTCTTATTATTATGTAAATCAAACTTGACATTGCAAGTTGCCGTAACCTGAGAGGCTTTGTTTTGCTTTTACAGGAGCTTTGGAAGTATATAAGATGTGGATTTGCATAGTTGCGCCGTTTTCGGAAAACTATGCATAGTTTGTTGTTGTTGTGGATTTTGGTTCATCTTTTAGATAAGCTAAAGTTACTCTGCTAGATTGCTGTGTATTTAACAGCTTCTTCATTTTCGTTGTCAAGCCAAAACCTTGGATTATCTGATAACAGGTACGTCGCATTATGTTTTGCTTGAAGTACTTTTTCATGAAGATCTAGTCCTAGAGAGATCTCTTTGTGACTGCAAAACGAACTTTTCGCCAGCTTGTGCTTGTATTTAATCAAGTAGATCTTGTTGCTTTGAACTACCTACTGGCTACAGGCATCCTTTTGTTTTGTACTTGGAGCTGTTATTAATTTATAGCCATCTTTAGAACTTTAGGGTTGAGCTGTGTTTCCTCATTCTGATTTTGTCTTACTGCAGATGGAGAAAATTTGTTAAGCACCTAGCAAGATATATATGCACCTCTCTTTTACCTATATAGCAAAAATTCTTGTTCGTGAAATTGGCTTAGGTCACTTAGAGCATGGGGTTTTTTTGGAAGATACACATAGCGTGCAATGTTCATGCTCGTTTTGGATATGTTTGGTTTGATATTTGTTCTGCTACGCTTTGTGCTCGTATGCTCATGTATCTTAGATTTTGCTTCTTGAAGCTGAAAATACTATAAAAATTATCTCATATAGGGCATGGTTGTATATATCTTACCATTTGCAGACCCTGTCCAGGCAAGACTTATTACAAGCAAGGTTTAAGGTGCCGTCTTGTGCGCGTTTCGATAAATCCTAAACTTGAGATGTGGCAATGATGCCATGCCAAGCGCGCTAATATATATTTCGTTGTTATTTTTAAAAATAAAAGATAAAAATTCAGATAAGATTTTTCGATACGTGCTGTACTAGTTCATGCCGTATCGATAACTGCCGAAGTAAGCACGTGCCGTCCGGCACGGGTTATGCTGACCGGTGCCTAAAACTATGATTGCAGGAATATTGTTGTTGTTGTTTAGCAAGATATTTATGTTTCAACATTATATATATTATTATTATTTTTTTAAATTTTTTTTTGTGGTGCAATTGTGTCTAGGTATTCAGACGCTGCTTATTTATTCTGCTTTACCATGTGATGTATGAAACGTAGACAGGTTCACATGGATAGCAGAGAGGATGTACAGCATCATGTGGTTGTATTTCTGGAGCACCATCGAGCCCTTCTGCATTATATGATCTGGATGAAACTAGATAGTGATCTTTGGTATTGTTGTGGACTATGCCAGTGGAATTTATGGTATGCTTGTTAGTCAATTTCATGAGCATATGAACCTGAAATTTGTATCATGCATATCGTCACTTGTGCTCTAATTGGTTGGTTAATAAAGTACATTAAATTTAACGCTTAATGTCATAGTTAATCAAGCTGATCTGTACCAGTACGGCGCGCGGGCTGCCTGTATGAGGCCGGCGAAGCCACTCTTTTTCTAAAGAGAAATCTAAAGTGACAGTAACTCAATATCTGTTTATCTATTTGTTTTTTAATTTAATTTTATGGCGTGTTGTGGCAGGAGAGTGTTTTTACCACCAATGATTCTGCTGACCTATCATTCTTTTTTTGTGTTACTGTAAAAATTCTTTGCTCCTAATAGATTCACTTTTGTGTTATTATTACAACAGATAAATTTACTGATAGTATCTACTCATATTTTATCAGTCGAGGAGTTCTAATCTTTCAATCTGAGCAGGTATATATGTCCGTATTATCTTTCACATAATATATATAGAGAATAAATTTTTTACACTCTTATTGGTAGTATTTATGGGATTCGAATTTACGATATCATAAAATGAGATGAAAGTTTCAACCATTCATCTTAAACGTTCTGGATGAAAGAAAATGGAAAGCTTGAAGAATATTCAGATGGAAATAAATAGGTGCAAAATAGAAGAGGCCCAGCGAATTAAATGTGCAACAATCTTTTCGCGTTTGGTCAGGAAGATGGAGAGTTTGCAGGAAGACAAAAGCATGCGAGGTGCATGTGCAATAAATTCTGACATGCAGTCCACTGCAGGCAGCCACCTGCTTAAGTTGGTAGATTTACCTCTGCATTTACTGATGGAATGTTTGGATGCATTAAAGTGCACAAGGTATCTATACTCTTCTGTGGGTGTAATAAATATCTGAATCCCGAACTTAGGTTCAAAACATTAAGTTTTTTTTTTTAAAAAAAAAATTATTTATTAAAGTATTTTTATTTTTTAAAAAATATATCAATTTATTGTAAAATGTTTCGGAAGAATTATTTTTAGTGATAAGTTTGAATTATTTTAGGTTATTCCTAACGTTCTAATTATTCATTTAAAAGTTAGTTCATCAAAGACGACTAACATGAGGCTAACTTGTATCTTATCGAGACTAACATGCGATTTAGCTTTATGTGGTTCGGTCAAAAGCCTACATTCACGTGCAGTCACAGTGCTTTCACTATGTAAAGAGGAGTCAGAGAATTGAGCTTGTCCTTAACAGTTCACTTACTCTTACTTTTATATATAGTCTTTATATCCCTACATCGCCTATTGGTTATAATGGTAATAAGTAACGTAATATATATATATATATATATATATATATATATATATATATCACACTTTTGCTTTCTTTCTTAAAGGAATTGTTAAGCGGGAAAATCGAACTCCGTTCACGATATTTGTCATCATATTCATGATAAGAGAAGAGCTAAATGCCTGGTGTAGCTCCACGCACATGCCCGGTCCCAAAACTGACCCACAACCCTCGGCCACTCCCTCCTGCTGGATCTCCGAAAAGTGGTGGATATAGTTGAAGTAGCTAAGGAGCCTCATTCTTATAAACTCAATTTTCTACATCTAATTCAGTGGTGAGGGACTAATCTCACTAGTTTTCTTTTTTCCTAACATAGGCCTAATGCCCGTAAGCTTCTCCAAGGACCTGAAGGCCTTTTAATTAGGAGAAGTTACACTCTATCCACTTTAGGATACGTCATTCTCTTCGCACAGACATGCCGGAACAATCCTAAGCTCTCTCCAATTGGGTGTGAGGTTTTATGGGTGCATTATTTCACAACTCACAAGCCCCAAAGACGTACAAACACAGCAAAGCTGTCCCACACGTATGACTAGGGTCGGTTCTGATACTATTTATAGCATTCACACATATCCGACCTAAAGCTAGCGCACAGACCCATCCACTCACCTTATACGACCCTTTTTTGGAGCTCTGGCTGGTAGGACTGGCCGGAAATTAAGCCAATTATAGATCGGGTAGGCATAGGGCGTCACATGTCACTTCTTGTTATCTCATGGTATAATTAAAAGTTCAAGTGGTAGATAACTAACTTATTTCCTTTTTTTTCTTTGGGAATTAATTGTTTTTACGAAAGTCGGCAATGGTCAAATCAGTTCCTTCCGAAAGTTTCTAAGGGCCTATTTGATCTACGGTTTGTTAGCTAGTTTCTAAAAGTTTCATATTGTTTTAACATTGTTTAAAATGTTTTCTTGAGTGATTTTTTTTTATTTACTAATTAATTTATCTCAATAAAGTTCTGGAAGGGAGTCGCCTTTACCTTCCATCTGAATTTTCATATTTCTTTTAAAGGTTAAAATAATTGGCAGATAACTAATTTTTCTTTTTGGATAGCAAATAACATACATATTCCCCATATTGAATTAAAATGTAGTAATATTCATAATCTGAAAAGAAAGAAAGAAAGAAAAAAGAATAAATGGAGTTGTCTTTGTCCCTAAAGTCTTTCTTTCCCTCTCTCTCTTAGTGAATATTTGAACAGGATGCCTTGTGATGGACAGACTACAACTACTATTGATATATATTATTGCTACCAACCATGTCTTGCAAAATAAATTAGGTATTTGTCTGCCCTTCTAGTGCTTGTGCAGCTGCATGGACCCACATAGGCCCATACCCTTTCTTCTCATCTTTACTCCACTCCTCTGCCACAAAGAGCCCTAGCTCTCTAAGTCACCATAGACATTGCACAACACATATGAAGCATGGATACACTAAAATTTTCCCCCATACAATGTTTGACACCGAAACTCTACAAACACGTCCGGACACGTATCGGACATGTTGTATGTGAAATATTATATTATACATAAACTTTTAAGATATTTAAATACTTGATATAAATTATTTTTAATTATTTATATTTTTATTACCGTATCTGAACTGTATGTTTTTTTTTTTTTAAATTATCGTGTTTCGTGTCCGTGTCTGTGCTTCCTAGATTTACACCATCGTCTTCCTTACCACCTATCTTTCTACCTATCCATTTCTTTATTTTCATCAGTACAGACCACAGTAAGTTTAGTTAAGACAGTAAAAAAGAAATTTATCTTCATTTTCAACATCGTTCTTTCCATAATAGAGTGATTAGAAACCTAATATCCTCATGATAACTATGAATACGAGGTCTCATTATTCACCATTATGTAATAATAAGATTACAAAAAGTAATGGTATTTATTTCGAATTAGTGCTGGCTAATTTATGTTTAATGAAATTGCATATATGCAGCAATATCGAAGGATGTGGATGGAAGCAGTAACTGGTTCAGGCTTTTCGATCGAGATAGCTTGCTAGCTAGATATCTCTATGAGCAAACAATGATATGAAACCTAAGATGATTGTGTAAGATCATGCTTCCTTTCTGTAGATTCTTTTTCTTTTTTTTTTTTTTTTTGGGTCCTCCTCGCTACTAGGACAATGTTTTCTTTCCTATATTTCCGACTACTAGCTCAACTTTTTATTTTTGTGTAAGAACGATAAGCACAGAGAGAGAGAGAGAGAGAGAGAGAGAGAGAGAGAGAGAGAGAGAGAGAGAGAGAGAGAGAGAGAGAGAGAGGGCGGTCTACTTGGTATAGTTGTTAGTTTGAAAATATATAAGTGTTCAACTATTGAATCATAACGTGAATAATGGCTGATGTAAGGTTCAAATATCTTATTATTCATGTTGTCGTTGCCTTTTACCTAAAAAAAATGTGATTCAACTTCATTAATGTTGATTTAAATCAAGATTTTATGTGCCGAGCCGAGTTTTAGCACACTCGAACATATACCGATCGTACTGATATATATATATATAGCATAATTTAGAAATTTAAATATACGATTTTTCGGCAAAAATTGTGTCCGATAACTGCCAAAACAGGCACATGCCACTCGGCACGGATTGTTTCGACTGGCATCCAAAACTATTGTTTAAATACATTCATGCAGAATAACATAGAAAATTTCGTATGACATTATATCTCACCATTCGGGATACCATGTTTGTTTTATTAATAAGAGAAATCAAAATGTAGGGCCTCATAATCGACTGGCTTGATCTTCTAATAAAAAACTATAAGATCCAAAGCCTGCAATGATTCCCATTTTTTCTTCTCTATCTTTTATACACCATAAGTTTCATGAAATATTTTTATTTAAAATACTAGCTCTCAGGAGGGAAATGTTACAATACCTCTAAGGCTAGGGTTTTGACTTGCACCACCCTTCCTGAGTACAATACCTATTGAATTGTCAACATATGCAAGCATCCGCCCTGTGCATTCTATGTAGACTGCTAATGCTTCTCATAGATTCACTACTAAAATTTGAAAACAAATATAGAATTAATTCCATTGTAATACCTCTTTTGATCAGTTGT